>WOFQ01000024.1:0-521210 GCA_012184525.1 Xenoacremonium recifei | reverse complement strand
GGCGGGGCCGGGAAGGGTAGAGGGGGGGCGAGCAGAGGAGCAGGGGGCGGGAGGGGGGGGGGGGGGGGGGGGGGGGGGGGGGGGGGGGGGGGGGGGGGGGGGGGGGGGTCCGCTAGGCAGAATATTGGACGGTGATGGATTGTATATGATGGCTCCTGGTAGCTGCTCGTCTCGGCGAGTGACGACGGCGGAGCTAGTGCCATGTGCTTAATTCTGCCGGGCGGTGAGGCTAATGTATGTCATGTAAGGCACTCGACGCTCCCGAGAATGATCCGGCATGGCCCGTGCCCTGCCTGACCTGTGGCGGTGTCGCGCCCCACTCGGGTACCAACTACAAGCTCTTGAGGGTACGGTCATCGCTGGCTGGGTCGAAGTTTGCACAATAAAAAACTGGCTTTATCCACCAGGCTCTGGGAACTTGGACACTCTTCGACAAAACACCCCCAGAGTCTTTGACCCGCGAGACCAGCCAACCCCCTCCCTCGCACGGCCTTTGCTACCGCAGCCAAGATGAGCGACCCTCAGGCGAACGAGGCCGAGAAGAACGTACGTCGTCGAGTTTTCCGCGTCTTCTGTTGCCCCTCTTTGCTGCCCCGCGCTTTGGGTGGTGGGAGGGCATCAAGAGGCCCAACCCCAGCTTTTTCCCGTGTTAGGGCTACGTGATGGACTGACAAGCTGCGCAACAGATCGAGATCTGGAAGGTCAAGAAGCTGATCAAACGCCTCGAGGCCGCCAGAGGAAATGGAACTTCCATGATTTCGCTGATTATCCGTGAGTCGCGACCGTCGTGTTATGGTGGAAAACGCTCACTAACACTTCGCTAGCCCCGAAGGACCAGGTCTCTCGGGCAGCCAAGATGTTGGCTGAAGAATACGTACGACTCCAGACAACAGTTGATAACTCGCCAGACTGACACTCCTGTAGGGTACCGCTTCCAACATCAAGTCCCGTGTCAACAGACAGTCCGTCCTGTCCGCCATCACGTCCACCCAACAGCGTCTCAAGCTGTACAACAAGGTCCCCCCTAACGGCCTCGTCGTGTACTGTGGTGAAATCTTGACCTCGGAAGGCAAGGAACGAAAGGTCAACATCGATTTCGAGCCCTTCAAGCCCATCAACACGTCGCTCTACCTGTGTGACAACAAATTCCACACCGAGGCTTTGGCCGAGCTGCTCGAGTCGGACCAGAAGTTCGGCTTCATCGTCATGGATGGTAACGGTGCACTCTTCGGGACTCTTAGTGGAAACACTCGCGAAGTTGTTCACAAGTTCTCCGTCGATCTCCCCAAGAAGCACGGCCGTGGTGGTCAGTCCGCCCTGCGTTTCGCCCGTCTCCGTGAGGAGAAGCGTCACAACTACGTCCGAAAGGTCGCCGAACTTGCGGTCCAAAACTTCATCACTGCCGACAAGGTCAACGTTGCCGGCATCATTCTTGCCGGTTCCGCCGATTTCAAGAACGATCTGAACGCCTCCGACATGTTCGACAACCGTCTGGCGACCAAGGTTATCAAGGTCGTCGATGTGTCCTATGGCGGTGAGAACGGTTTCAACCAGGCCATTGAGTTGGCCGCGGAGACGCTGAGCAACGTCAAGTTTATCCAGGAGAAGAAGCTTATTGGCAAGTACTTCGAGGAGATCAGCCAAGATACCGGTAAGGTTTGCTATGGTATTGAGGATACCTTGAAGGCTCTTGAACTTGGTGCTGTCGAGGTCTTGATCGTCTTCGAGAACCTTGAGATCACTCGATGGACGCTCAAGGACAGCAATGGCGGTGAGATCATTCTTCACACCACCAAGCAGCAGGAGTCGAACCGGGACCAGTTTTTGGATAAGGAAACCGGGCAAGAGATGGAAATCGTATCCCAGGATTCTTTCTTGGAATGGATTGCGGAACACTACAAGGACTTTGGAACCACACTCGAGTTCGTCTCGGACCGATCCACTGAGGGCAACCAGTTTGTCAAGGGGTTTGGTGGTGTGGGCGGTCTCCTCCGCTACAAGGTCAACTTTGAGCAGTTGGCTGATCTCGACGACGATGATGATTACTATGACGGTAAGCTACCCCTCGAGACGATTTTGAGAGAAGAACTCTGGATAACTAACATGGACGACAGATTGACCTGCGGATCCCCTCTTTGACGAGGGACCGACTCAAGATCATCCGTCCATGCACGAAAACAGCGCCTCGCGCCAGGAGGCGCAGAGGTCCAGCGACGCCGCGCCGAGATCAACTGCTCAAAAGCGCCTCATGGGGAGGGACAGGCACGCGCCTCTCCATCGCCAACATCAGGTGTCGCGACCAAGTCCGCTTCGCTCGATGATGACGTCGTCTTGAGTCACTATCGGGAGCCTGGAGGTATGCGTCCTGGATGCAACCATCATGTTGGAGCTGGACTAACCCGGCAGACATAGAATCAGAGCTCCTTGGAGATTGAGTAAGGTAAAAAAGATTGGCATCGCGACTACCGGGGCTTCTAAAGGTCTCCGCCGAGGTGGGTGACCTTGGGAGCTGCGGGTAGGAGGAGAAAGTCTGCATGAGGCTGGCGGGCTCGTCAGAAGCAATTCGGCCAGCGCGTCAAGAGATAGTGGCTAGATGTAGATTTATGGAAATGCTAGTAGTCGCCGAAGGGTCTGTTGCAATGATTGTACTGAAAGTATTTAAGACAAGTTTGAACGGGTGTCTTGGACGCTGAGAGAGCCGAGTCACAGCGGAGCATTGTCAGTTGAGGTCTCATCTGAGACACGCTGAAGAGGTCTGGGCCCGGACTCGAGGTCGCAGGCATATCCGAGTACTTTCGACTCCGTATACGAACCAGTGGATGAAGCAAATTAGAGGTCCCCTCTGGTTCACCCGACAACTTATACTTTAAGTCGAGGCTACGAATACGGGGTGAATCCGCGTATTAAACGTACGGAGTACGAAGTACCATCTCGTCTAAACTGTGGCTCTGACGGTGAGGTGTGGCTTGGAACCCGCGTGTGGGGGCGTCTACTCTGTACCGGGAAGAGCGGGCGGCAGGGAAGCTGCATACGTCAATGCTCTTTGACCTAAGTCCTTAGCTGATGATAGCTGGTCGACACATGCAGACCGACCGCTGCAACCTCTGGCCTCCCCTTGTACAAAATCAGCTTATTTCCCACTGCCCATCCCATGTCCTCCCGCCCACAACACAGACACGTCGCGGGAATGCTCCCGGTGTAGCTGGACTGACTGACTGACTTGACTCTCACAAGCCGCAACCTTCCAGAGTCTCTTGGCCATGTCCGGCACCTCATCGGGACCAGCGGCGGGCACGCCCAAGACGCCAGCACCGGCGACCACGACGACGATTTCGACTTCGAAACCGACCGGCAGCGGGCCCGCGATGAATGGCAGTGGCATCCCCGTGGGCCTGAGCGAAGCGGCTCTCGACTCACCGACGTTCCGCGTCACAAGCCAGCACTTCGGCGAGCAGACGGATGCCGTCGAGCGATGGCTTCAGGGCTACGTGACCTCGACAATGCGGCTCCTCCACGACGTCGCTGCCTTGGAGGACTCTGTAAACAACTACCTCGCGAAGACGATGCCCTCGCACACCGATGCTGTCATCGAGAACGACTACACGCTGCTCGCTCTCAAGCGGGTCAACGACGGAGAACGGGAATACTGGATGCAGATGCTGAGCACCGTGAAGAAGCTGGAAAGCTCTGCGGTAGACCCAATCCGCGCGTTCCTGAATGGCGAACTCAAGATCTTCAAGGAGTGCAAGAAGACACTGGAGCAGACGCAGCGGGATTTCGACACCAAGTTGGCTCGCTACGTCAGCCAGTCCAAGACCAAGGAGCCGTCGGCGCTGCGCGAGGATGCGTTTACAGTATTCGAGGCCAGAAAGGCCTATCTTAGGGCGTCAATGGATTACTGTCAGCTCGCACCGCAGCTTCGCTTCAGCATCGACAAGCTCCTGGTCAAGATCTGCGGCGAGGTCTGGCGGGAGATGAAGCGCTCCCGAGATACCATGGCCAGTGCGACTCGCTGGGGCCAAGAGATGGACCGTATCCAAGGATGGTCCAAGGAGATGGCAGCTTCAGAGGGGGTCTTCCGCAGGGAGCTCCAGATGGCCAGGCGGGACTTGGGCGAGCAGGCGCTGTCCAGCTTCAAACCCTCCCGAGAGCTGGAAGACTACAGCATCTCAACGGTGCCGTTCCTTGGCACTCGTGGGCCCGTCAACGTCCGTCCCAACGATGAGGTTGCACTCATCTCCGAGAAGCAGGGATGGCTCTACGTGCGAATGATATCTGGCAAGCCGGCCCGGCATACTTGGATCAGGCGATGGTACTACTGCCGAGACGGCATCTTTGGTTGGATGACGCCAGGGCCTCAGGGTGTTCTTCAGGGCGACGAGCTCGGTGTTCTTCTTTGTAATGCAAAGGCGGCTGTCAGCGAGGAGCGTCGCTTCTGCTTCGAAGTCAAGACGAAGAGCCAGACCATCCTCCTCCAAGCAGAAACCCAGAACGAGCTCTTGGAGTGGCTGGAGGTGTTTGAAGTCACCAAAAAGCGCGCCTTTGAGGCCACCATGAACCGGAGCAGCGGCGCCTTGAGCGCAGGCGTCGATCCCGCCTTTGCAATTACGCCCCCAAGCATCCCTGAGTTCTCGGCCAAGGCCCTCGATGCTCAGTTTGGATTGTATGAGGAGTCTGCAACTGGATTTGAGCGGTCCAACACGCTCCCCGTGCCTGGTGCCGAAGGTAGTCTTGCAACTAGGCAGAGCTTCGACGTCAACGGATCCGTTGGCAGGAGATCTATTACAGCTCTGGGACGCGATCTTGCCCGTGAGGTTGCCCGCGAGGAGGGGGAATCCAGTCGTGAGCATGCTGCGCGGATCATCCAGAGGCTTGATCTTCACCGCAAAGCCACGTTTGGCAGCACTGCCGCCGAGTCTTCGCAGCAAGGAGCAGGCGGCAGCGGTATCGCTAGTCTGATCTCTGCCAGTCACAGTCTTCTGCCAGGGTACCCGAACACCATTACTCCGACTTCCCCTACTCGTCAGACATCTAACATGATGCCTACAATCGATACTCATCCTGGAACTCTGGCTCCCCTGACGTTTGCGAAGCCTCCGTCACAGACTGGACTGAGCCGTACCGCTGTTTACACTGCAGGCGAGCGAGTCACGCTCGGCATTAACCGCAAGTTGCCAGCCGCAGTCGTAGCGAACTACTGGGGAAGCAATGTCTGGGGAGCTTTGAACGATCCTGCGCCACCTGTCCTACCGAGGCATGACGAAGACGACCCTATTGGCGTTGTTGTTCCAGGGACTACTGAGGAGGTTCTTGGAAAGAAGATTCCTCAAAAGACAGCATTGGAGATGCTTCCATCTAATTACCCCCCGGAGCTCAGAGCACAGCACGCGCAATTCCGGCTTCTGTTCCCAGCTGTACCCCTGGAGGAGAAGCTTGTTCTTGTATTCCGAGCAGCATGGTCGAGCACGGTAGCCGAAGGAGTTGACAAGCCGGACATGAAAGGAGATGGCCGTGTCTATGTCACTCCCGACAGCATGTACTTTTACGGACAGCAGATTGGTCTCATCACAGCATATAGCATCAGCCTTGACATGATCACCGAAGTGTCGGCAGCGCCTGGCAAGGACTGCGACTTCATCTTCCTGCACCTCAAGCAGGACTCGAATGACACGGGGTATTCCCAGATCACCATCAAAGTGTTCTTGGAGGATCTTGGCCTGCTTCATACCCGGCTCAACCTTTTGATTGATGATCTCCAGGCCGAGGAACCCATGGGGCTGGAAGCTACCATCACCGCTCTGATGAACCTCGAGAAGGAGGAGTATGACCGGCCCAGCCCAAGCGTGGAAAGCTGGGAAGAGGTGTCGGCTAACACGCCCATTGACGACGGCACTTCATCTGGAAGACCGGTGTCTCGACGCCGTCACGAGTTCAGTCCGCATCTCCATCCTACCAGAGCGCGACCGCGAATGACACACAAGCTTCATCTACCCGCGCGTGCAGTCATCTATGAGCCAGACGATATGAAGGAGCTGGCAGCGGAGAGGAACTTTGAGATCAGCGCCAAGGCGTGTTTCCATGTCCTATTTGGAGACAAGAGTTTCGTGTTCCCGAAGCTTTACTTTGAGCGTAGGGCAGAGCAGATCGCTCAGGGGCCATGGGCTCTGGTAGATCAGGGACGTATGCGACGAGAGTTCCAGTTCAAGGTCGACTACAAAGACATCCTGGGCCGGTCCAAGTCAGCCGAAGTCACGGATTACCAGACCATCGATGTCTGCAGCGACCACGTCACATACGTGGTGACGCATGTGAAGACAGCCTGGCACCTCCCGCACTCGACCTGGTTCAAGGTCATCACTAAGATTGTTATTACTCACGTGGCCAAGTCCAAATGCAAGCTGGCGATATACACTCAGATCAACTGGTCAAAGCTGCCCACCCTCTCCAAGAACCTTGTCGAACGGCAAGCCCTTCACGATGCCGCCAGCGATGCGGAGGAGCTCGCAGAGGTTGCAACTGACCAGGTGCGCAAGCTGGGTCCTCGGAGCAGGACGAACCGCGCGATCCAAGTCTATGGACAGGTCGGGCAGCAGACGCAGGTGGTGCTCTTTTCGCCAGCTGCATCGGAATCGACCAAGAAACAAGCCATCAAACCGCGGACGCTGACGACGATGATCTTCGAGACGCTGCGATCTCTCGGCGAGAGCGCCGTATCGTCGCTCATCCTGTGGGCATTTGCGGGATTGCGCAAGTGCTTCAATGTTGTAACGGCACACCGGCTCCTCCTGGGACTTTTGGCCTTCAGCACCCTAACTAACCTTCTTATCACGTCGAACGAGGTCACAACGTGGTGGGGAGAACGCAAGGCGGCACGCTTCATGCAAACGATTGGGATTAGGCCGAACCACATCATGAGCAAGGCCATCTATATCTCTGACCTACCCGAGGCGTCAGGGGCGGTCGGCAACGAAATAGCGTTCCCGAGCAACAGCACTTGTTTCGATACGTTCAAACAACTGCTTGATGCCACCGACATGGACGCCCCGTGGGAGGACGCCGGGGCAGAGCTCACGGCACCGCTGACTCGAGCCACTGCAAGGCGGATCCGGCGATCGCGGCAGCGGCTGGGAACGTACCGACACGATCTGATTGTGGCGATGCGGGTGGTCAACAGCATCGAACGCGAGCTCCTGGTGTCGGAATGGGAGAACTGGCTGGTCAACGAGCAGGCTATGTGCGAGGACCTGGAGGAGGTGCTGCACGAGGACACCAAGAAGCGCCAGAGCAAGGAGAAGACGGGGTTTTTCAGCAAGGAGAAGAAGACCCAGAAGCGCATAGAGGGTCTGTCGGAGGAGAAGCGCAGGTCACTGGAGGCGTTCCGGGACAACCACTGCCAGAGCTGCAGCGTGGCGCACCAGGCGGTGATGCAGCAGCGCAAGCTGTCAAGTGTTTGAGTAAAAGCGAGAATTCGTCAGGCCAGAAAACGTGCCATTGTACTGCACATATCGTTTGGATACCCGAGGAGGCATGGCTTGTCGACACCGCAACCACATACTTTACGGAGCAGGATTTGGGTACTTGGAGAACGAACCCTGCGTGTACATACTCTGGGAGCAGGTTCATCTGTTGGGGAGAGGGCAGACGGTCAAGTCACCGTCTCGAGCGAGGAGCAGGTACTTGGATCAATAAATAAACATGGAGCGTGCCTCTTTTTCCTCGGCTTTCACTAACATCTCGGGCTGGCTGTAAGCCAATCAGGCTAGAAACGGGAGGATGTTAGTGGGCGCGTATGGCGACTCTCTCTCGTGACCAGAGTCTTTCAAATAAGGCAAAGAGGCGAATCTTCCAGTTGAAGTCATAATCCTACGCAAGGAGCAGTAGTACTTGAATGAATAATCAACGTAGAGAGCGTTGGTGTTTTCTAGAATGCCGTGATGGATGACTCAGCTCCCCTCCCGCCGCATCTGCATCTCGGGACTTCGCGCTTAGCGGATCGCCGTCGCCGACGCTGGGCCAGTTTTGGTACCAGTTCTGGTGCCAGTTAGGCTTTAGCGCATGCGCCACGGGGCCTTACAGGGCTCCGGCGGGCGATTCTTGCCTGACGTCAGTGAGGTTCGGGCCTGGATCTGGACCTGGATCAGGCCTGGCCTGAGGTCATCAATCTGAATCAAACATCATCCACCGCCGATGCTGCCGTGGACGGTCAACTTCCCGGCCTCCGAGAGCTCTTGACCTGTCCCTGATTCTTTTCTCCCCTCCTCATATCCTGTCCTCCAATTCTTTACTTCTTTTTCCTCCTATACTGCTGCTTTCTGTGCCCTACGACACTTAGACGACTTGAATTCCCGATCCTATCAACTGCCTGAATTGCCCCGCGTGCATGCCATGCTAGGCCTTTGAGCCCATCACCCCGCCATCTCTCCTCAACCATGGCGAGCCACCACGAGCCCTTCCAGGCCATGGGCCCGGTCGAATGGGACCAGGTGCCTCAGGACGACCTCAAAGACTTCCTGGCCGACATCTTCACGCAGACGCAAGCCGTCGTCGACTCCATCCCTGCCGCATCCTCGGCGAGCGCGCCGACACCCTCCGGCCGCGCCCGAGCCAAAACCGAATCAGCAGTACTCTCAGGCGATATCCAGCGCGGGCTCCTCTCGCAGCGTCTCAGCGCTGCCGCCATGGGCCAGGCCCAGGAGCTGCGCAAGGAGTGGAAGGAGATCAAGGTGAACCCGCGCGAGAACCCGCTCGCCATCAGCGTGTACAAGCTGGCCGCCAAGGACGGCAAGGGCGCGTGGTTTGCGCGGCGCAGCGTGCATGAGGACCTGGCCTTTGACGACTGGAAGCTGGGCCTGGAGAGTGAGTTTGCCGAGACGATGAAGATCCAGGGCTCGCCGGGAAGCGGCAACATCCGCGGCATCGGCGCCGATAAGAGGGTAGAGCGCCAATCTGTTGAAGATGCTGGCCAGCTGCAAGTCTTCCAACTTTCTGCACAGTTCCCAGGACCAACCGCTCCGCGAGACTTTGTCACCCTGCTTCTAACATCTGAGACCTCCGCAAACCCCTCCGACGGGAGTCGCCCACTAAGACAGTTCATGGTTGTCTCAAAGCCATGCCAGCACCCTGAATGTCCTCCCCGGCAGGGCATCATTCGTGGCTACTACGAATCCGTCGAGATTATCCGAGAGGTTCCCGTTGAGAACCCGGCCACGAAGAGGGTACATTCCTCGGCAGACTTGGTCAGGGACGAGACGAGGAGACGCAATACTGGCACCGGAAGCGATGCCGAGGCTCAAGCCAAATCCGATGCCCCCCTGGCTGTGGAGTGGCTTATGGTGACGCGGAGTGATCCTGGCGGAAGCGTTCCCCGGTTTCTTATTGAGAAGGGCACGCCTCCTGGCATTTGCGGTGACGCTGGAAAGTTCCTTAAGTGGGTGACGGCGAAATCGATGCAGGGCTTCCCACCAACAAACGAGGAGGCTCCTCTCGAGGAACAGGAAATGCCGGAGCTGGAGAGGGAGAAGACAGTCGTCGCCACCCCGAAGATGCCGACAGATGACCTCCCAATTCCTCGTGAGGAACAGCACCCACAAAATGAGGAACAGGAACTCATTCCCAGTAGTAACGGCCTATATGGTATCATCGCAGGCGCAATAGGCGCTGCCGGCTCACTCCTCCCAACCGGCCTGGGTCTGCTCAAGCCCTTCGGTACCCTTTCTGAGGCTGGAAGCAACGACGATATCGCCTCCGAGACCCGGTCGATGCCCGAGAAGCACGACAATGGATCAACCCTTAACACAAGTGATGATGACAGCGACACGTCCAGCGTCCGCTCTTTCGCCTCAGCTCTGGAGCGCAGCGTGACGGCCGAGGAGAACAAGACGCCCGAGAGCACAGCAGAGACGCGATCCGAGGAGTCACGCTCGATCTCGACTCCGCAAACCCAACAGGACAAGGAGCTGCAGAAGCTGCATGCGCGGCGCCGCAAGCTAGATGAGAAGGTCGCGAAGCTGGCGGAACGACGCGCCAACAAGCTGCAGGGCGAGAAGGAGAAGGACGCGGCGACGCTGGCGAAGCTGCGCGAGAAGCACGAGCGTGAGGTGGCCAAGCAAGAGGAGAAGTACCGCCGCGAGCTGCGCAAGATCGAGGAGAAGCGCGAGGCCGAACAGCGCAAGGCCGACGAACGCCGCCGCAAGGCCCAGGAGAAAGAAGAGCGCGCCAGCCTCACCGCCGAGCTGGAGCGCACCAAAGCCGAGCGTGACCTCGCGCGCAAGCAGATCGAGATCCTCGAGGGCCAGGTCGGCGAGCTGCAGGCCCAGAACACCATGCTCGTGCGCAAGCTGGGCCGCATGGGCTTGATGGAGCGGACTGACTCGGAGGTGTCGTTGGCTAAGAGCCTGAATAAGGGGGACGCCCGAGTGTCGCCGACGCTGTCTTAGGGTGTGGTGAAAAGGGGCTCGAAAAGGGGCTTCTTGGTGGTGGTGGTGGTTGGCATTTCTCTGAATTGTTAGCGTGTATGACATGTACGACGGCATGAATCAATCAATCAATGGGTGCAAGGCGTTGGACGGGACGTAAAATCATGAATACGAATATAGCGGAGGCGTTATGCTCTCTTTGACCTGAACTTTTCTGTCTCATAACTCTTTTGCGTGATGTGAAGAACCCTATCATTATCCTCCGAACTCCGTGGGCATGTCCGTCAACGGCTGGATCAGGATATCCGACATGTGGTTCAACCGTTCTCGCAGCGGCGCACTGCGCCGATCCATTTCCCGTCGCATCATCGGATCTGGATGTTTCCGTATCATCGCCGCGGCGCCGTAGACGATGCGCGAGAGGAGGGTAAACATGGCAGCCTGCGAGGCATATCCCAGGGGTCCGTCCTCCAGGTCCACGATCCCAACAAGCATCATATCCAGGCCCTGCATCAGCCAGATGGAAAACCGAACTATCTGGTCATCCAGGTCCCAATGGATAGCATCAAACGCGACGATCCAGCGCTGAACCTCACGCACCTGGTCGAGGAACAGGTTGGGCCTCTCGACGGCGAAGAGCTCGTCCTGGGGCAGCAGCGCGGTGTCGATCAGGAACTTAAGGGTCTTGGGGTCGAAGGCGGGGTCTTCGGTGATGTTGGCGATGACGAGGACGCGGTAGTTGTAGTTGGAGGCGTACGTTGTGGTCATGAAGTGGATGTAGCGGTTGGCGGCTTCGATAGGCACGAGGGGTTGGTTGAGGATGCTTGAGACGGCGGCGGCGGCGACGTCGCGGATCTCGTCGTCGTCGTCGTTGAGGTAGTTGTAGAGGATGCTGTGCAGCATAAGGAAATCGTTGTGTGTGCAGTCTGTGCCGATCACGGCGAAGAAGGATCTCATTGCCTCTGCTCTGGCCATGCGAGCGTCCCAGTCCTGATGTTGTTAGCAGTCTAAAAGGGGTGATTCCAGAAGGTACACATACGTAGTCAAGATCCTCCGAGTTAGTATTGAGTTGAGCCCAGAGGTTCAAGTCTTTGTAGGTTGACTTTCCGGTCAATCGCCCAATGGCCATGATACCACCGCTAACTCGGACGATAGCGTTGGCTAGAGCAGGATTCAGGGGGCCGGTTCTTATAGCCTTCCACATTTGCATGAGACCGTCAACGGGGATGAATCCTCTCCACTCAAC
Source organism: Xenoacremonium recifei (assembly GCA_012184525.1). Lineage (NCBI taxonomy): Eukaryota > Fungi > Ascomycota > Sordariomycetes > Hypocreales > Nectriaceae > Xenoacremonium > Xenoacremonium recifei. The sequence goes on along the minus strand of WOFQ01000024.1, from coordinate 509,549 downwards.
GCTTTGTAGCATGCGATCCAAGACCTGAGTGAGATTCTCCAGTGCCACCATTCGGGGGTTGATAGCGCAAATCTTGAAGCACACGTCCATGTAGAGATCACAGAAGCCGCAAAGCTGATGGTCTTTGAGGGTATCTACCTTCCAGAGCAAGGGCAGCTTCTCAAGGGCTAGCACAAGACTGTCGACTCCTAGGTTGCTATCGAAGAGCAATGATTCCAGCTCAGAAAAGGGATTCTCCGCAAAGGAAGCTGAGTTGACTTTGTAGATCACGAGTTGAGCCCTCAATAGGGCGCTTGACGCCTTGTCGACTGGAATTTCGAAGTGTGGTAGACTTTGGCCTTGTGTTCGCCGAAGTTCCAGGACCTGGTTGACGACCTCCAAATACGCGGCTGCGATTTCAGGAGTTGGGTAATATTTGATTGCAGCCCAGTGTTGCCGAAGTTGATGCTCAAGTCTTGGGAGATCCGCTGGTTGACGTTAGGTACACATCTTGAATGAAGTTGATTGAACTTACCGAGTAATTGATCCAACATCACCTCTCGCCTCCTCTCAATGATGAACTTGTAGCATAGAAGGAGTCCATGGTCCTGATTTACCATGACTTTGCTCGGAGTGTCCGCCACCATCTGTGCTAGACCGGAGAGCGTGCCCAGCCAGTCCTGATGTAGCAGACACGAGCAGAGCGTCCTCGCTGCAATCTCTCGGACATGCCAGACCGGGCTGCGGAGATATTTGGAGATGTGAACCTGGAGCTCCTCTCGAACCGCCTCGGGTGGACCAGCTCTCCGAATGATATCGAGAGCAGGGAAGACTGACTCGGCTGCAGCCCAGTCCGTATCCATCGAGTCCATCATCTGGTGTCCAGATTTCAGAAGATTCAGAAGCGCCTTTTGGAGGGTCGGATACCGATGGTAGGGAATGCGGATTGCTTTGCCATCCCAACCGGCTTCCGTGAGAGTCTTGCTTTCGTGGGTGCCGAAGAGACAGTCGATCAGGCTGCGAAGGAGAATCAGGCCGCAGTTCCGGATAGCCCAGAGCTCTGACTTCAACCCGTTTGCGGCGAGTTCAAGGCACTGAGGGAGATATGCCTCAGCCTCATTGCCATTGGCTCGCAGATATGAGCTCTTGAAGATCTCTCTCAGACAGTTGTATGCGTGCACTTGAGGGAGGTTTGAACCATCCGTCTCAGTAACGTACGCTTTGGTCCCGGCAATGTGCATGAGCTTATCCATAATAACATCGAATCGAGTGTAGCCTGTTCTTCCGCGTCCGTTCAAAACACCCACGATCATCGAAGGGATTCCAGCCGACCGACGAGTGGTGGACCGCTGGCCATAAATTGCCTGGATAGTATTCTTGATCTAGTCAGAAGCTGTCGTCAAGTACAAGATATTCCATTAACTCACTTTGTACCAAGTATCCACGATGGGAGAGTTTCCTTCCTCGAAGGCATAATATTGTGAGCATTGGCAACAAGTCGCAAACGTTGCTGCAACGGATGTGAAAGCACCTCGGTGCCTCAGATTTGAGAGCTGTTCAAAGGATAGATTACCTATCGTCTTGAAAGCCTTGAGCGGGGGTATAATTCGGCACTCACGATGCTGATCGTGCCGCTTTACTGTCAACGCCATCGTTCGCATGAGATTGCTGCTTAAATGTCAGTATGAGTTCTGCAGCTGTGCATCAAAGACTTACCTCGACTCATGGATGGCACGAAAGCTGAAACTCAGTAAGTCTTTTGTGTCCAAACCATCAACCTCTTCAAGCTCTTGCGGCAGATGACCTTCTGGTGAGTCATCGCAAAGGATATAGCGTACGACCTCCCAAGTCCATTGACAGCATGAGATCATGCGATCTTGTAGTTGCATCATGTCTCGTAGGTGGAGCTCAGAGAATCTCAACTCTGTTACCACCTGCCATATGTAAGATAGAGCAGCAAAATGACCATGTAATGGAGCCTCCATGACGGCTTTGCCGAGGTCTTTCTCAGCCATCCTGAGCTTTTCCTCAAGCTCACCAACGAGTATCGTAACCACATGCATCCGTTTCTCTGGATTCGACACCTTGTATAGCATTTGGTATACTCGAGCAACTCCGTCCGAATGATCTGCTCTTCCACTTCGCTGAGCATTATCGTCTGCTCGCTTGAGCAAAAATCCAAGCTCCTCGTCCGCGTTCACCTTGTCGTCTGTGGCCATGAGATAGAAACGAGCATATCGGTTGTCGGAAAAGATTTTCTTGATGATTGCTGCAGAAAGCTCTCTCACGTCGTCAAACGGGTCCACAATGAGGTCGGCAAGTACGCGCAACCAGCGAGCATCAAATTGGTCGAAATAGAGGTGCTGATCGTCAGGCGTTTCCCAGGACTTAGAAGCTTCCCCTTCCATTTTGAGAATGTATGCGACCGATTTCAGAGACGCGACATGGCGTTGATACGAGGCGTTTGGGATCAGCTCACCGCAAAGGAATCTTAGATACCAAGTCAGGAAGCTCTCATGGTATGCCAAGCATTCTGTCAGCTGCATCTCCGGTAGAGAGATGAGGTTTGTATGATACAGAATAGGTTTCGCAGAAACCTTTTCTCCTGTAGCATCCCTTTTGTCGCGAGCAGCTGCTCTGGGAATACTCTTTTTAAGGACGAATATTGCGCCTCTAACCCTCTTGAACATGTCTCGTACCTTTGCGGTGACATCGTTTCGGAATTTTGCATCAGATTCTGCAAAGTACGCACTGAGATGTTTCCGTAAGAGATCCAGTGCTGTCGAAGAGTATGGTCTTGTAGTCGATGGAGAGCTGATGAGAAGTGAAAGGGCCAGAGAACGGACTTCGTGAGCAGGGTGTGCTAAAACGGCTTCCAAGATTTTCTCGTGTAGAAGCACGGAGGTGCCGTTGCTTGCAACGCTATCGTCGCCGCTCAAAGCTGTACTCGTCAGCGAGTAATTCAATAGCGATTGGCTTCGAAAACTTACCTGGCTCTTCTACTAGACCAACCCTTTTGCCAGTCTCTAAAGCTGCTAGCTGCAAGAGAGCTGGGAGATTGAGACCCAAAGTTGAACTTGCAGACACTGCTTCGCTTTCACTCATACGTTGCAAAAACCGCAAAGCCTCTTTCTTGTCGGCTTTAAAGAGAGGAAGAAAGATGTAGGTCTTTATCGCGTCGAGAAGAGACGGTTCGTCTTCCAACGCAGTCGAGAGCCATTTATTCCAAACCTCGATCTCAAAACCGATGGACTTCTCGGGTTCCTGTCGGCGCAAAGAGAGGTATAGCGTCATGACGAACCTGGCAGCCGTGGGACATACGAGGTGCAGCTTCATCCATCCAAAGAGCTCGGTCATGAATGAGTTCCAGATCTTGAGGTCATCGATAGAGTCATCGATCATGTGGAGATTGGTATAGCTGGCCTTGATCTCGTCCAATCCAAAAACCCCCTTGATTAGGAAATGGTCGAGTGTCTTGATGGCCGATTTGGCCAGAGGCTTCGTTGCCTTTCCGGTTATGATCGACATCAGGTTATCCAAGATTATTCCTTTGATAGACTGTTTGGCATCTTCATCCGGGTTTCGTCGGAGGAGTTGAGGTAGTAGATCAATAACCAATCTCATTGACCTATGATTGTCGGTCTCATTCCACTCCAGGTAGAAGTTGAGGAGCTTCAGAGCGACATCTTGTGAGAACGCCCAAGATCGCAGTTGTGAAGAATGTGATTTTGAGCACTGCTCTACAAAACTGCATAGTTTGACGCAGAAATTCCCCGAGTTAGCTCTCGGTTGACCAGCATACCCATGTAGCTGGCCGTAGATGTTCTGGGCGAGACTAATTGATCTTAGATTTGATTCACTACATGGATTCGGAATCTTCGCACCTGACATGGCTATCCGCGGGCTGTTCTTCGAGCCATTTCGCGATGTGGTTGGATTTGACAACTATATCATTGAGCTGCTTGTCGAGCTGGGACGTGTTGTAGGCCTTGATCTCCTCATCTGAGAGCGGAGGAGGCATGATGGTCCTTTTTCGACCACGGCCACCCGGCTTGAGGACAGCGTATGTCAGGGCTTGGCGTTTGCTATTGCCGTATCATAAATTTAGGATGCTGTCGGATCATTTCGTTTTCAGCCGTCTCATGGTTTGCTTCTGCAGGTGAGGTGCATGCCGAAGTCTGACGGCCCAAATCACGTGCTAGGTCCCGTGAGAAAATTTTGCCCTGCGCACTGCCCCACCACCATCAGTCCCACACTTAACCGGCGAATACACACAAAAAATTCGACGTCAATCCGCTTTCAATCCTCCAACCAACCTGACACGCCCTGACCACCATTAGATCCTATAGACATCTATTGGGAGACTGTCAAAATGTCGAAGATCACAGTCGGTACGAAACCTCAGCGATACTACGGAAACCCACGGGCACTTTTATACTAACTGCGACGCAGCTAATGTCCGGACGCAAGTCGCCGAGCTCTTGGAGTACTCCAACGAGACCAAGAAGCGCAACTTCCTCGAGACCGTCGAGCTCCAGATCGGCCTGAAGAACTATGACCCCCAGCGTGACAAGCGTTTCTCTGGCACCATCAAGCTGCCCGCCATCCCCCGCCCCAACATGGCTATCTGGTACGAAAGACGAGACCTACAAACCCGACGACAGAACATCCATGGCTAACAATGGTGCAGCATTCTTGGTGACCAGCACGATATCGACCGTGCCAAACACGGTGGTGTCGACGCCATGTCCGCTGATGACCTGAAGAAGCTGAACAAGAACAAGAAGCTCATCAAGAAGCTTGCTCGCAAGTACGATGCCTTCGTCGCTTCTGAGGCTCTCATCAAGCAGATTCCCCGTCTTCTGGGTCCCGGTCTGTCCAAGGGTAAGTTCTGTACAATACAAAGACTTACATTTCTCAATACTGACAATATTTCTAGCCGGCAAGTTCCCCACCCCCGTCTCCCACGCCGACGACCTTACTGGCAAGATCAACGAGGTCAAGTCCACCATCAAGTTCCAGCTGAAGAAGGTTCTCTGCATGGGTGTCGCCGTCGGCAACGTCGACATGGAGCAGGAGCAGCTTATTGGTAACATCATGCTCGCCATCAACTACCTCGTCTCTCTCCTGAAGAAGGGCTGGCAGAACGTTGGTAGCCTTACCATCAAGGCTACCATGTCTCCTCCTAAGCGCCTGTACTAAGCGTTTCTCCTTCGGTCTCGGCTGGTCTGGACACGTCTCGAGTAGTGCGGTAACTCGCATCAGGTAGATGCCAGATGGCTATGAATGAATGAAAAACAAATTAGTCAATATTTGATCCAAACTTTACCTGTGATTTGTAGCCGCGACCAATGTGAGACTTAATAAAGCCTTTTGGGTTTGGGTAACAGGTAGGCAGCATTGAATGAGAATCTGTTAGATGTCCGTCAAGGAAGGGTCTAACAAGGGACAAAATTTCCGTCTCAGCCAGCCCGAGCTTTCCTACCTGGGTTTTCACAAGACTGCCACACTGATGATAATCCGTCAAGGCATGCAGCAATGATACATTCGTCTTAACTAAGCCACCCAACCCTTAGCCTCCGACCCATTTGAAGCATACGGTCACGGGCAAAGAGCATGAGAAAGAAGTCATATCGTATCCAGTAGTTGTAACATTCATGGGCTGCCCCAGGTTATTTAGGTCATCAAAATTATTCTATAGGTATATCCCCCGTATTATCCAACCATTCCTCATCTGCAGCTTTTGGTTACTCTCCAAGCAACAAGACCTCGCCGCCCAATAACCCTGGTAAGAGTATTCCAAACGCCATCATCCCCGAAATCCAAATCGTCCAGGTTCAAGTGTTGTCGATAGCGCCAAACTTCCCGGAACCGCAAGCCCTCCAGCCCCTTATTTGGAAGAAACGGATCCAGCCACGTTGCTGACGCCGGCGCGATGAGATACGTGCCATTCTTCTCCTTAAGATATTCTTGATTTCGCCGATCGGCCGGTGTATCGCATGTAGCAAGCTCTGAGAGCTGCTCGAGCAGGAGCTCGCCTTTTAGGCCCATGACATCGCGCGTCGTGAGCACTTCGTTCTTCCCGTTCAGAAGCCAGACGGGCGGGGTGTACGTCTTCCACCAGATGGCCTGGGTCGCGTCGGGTTGTTGGCTCAAGAAGACCTGTCCAGGGACGACGCCTCCCTGGTGGTAAATGCCCATCAGGACGCCAAGGGCAAGATTAAATAGAATCCAAATAGTCATCCATATCCGCAGAATAACCTTGTTTCTGGGCATGTGGATGGACGATAATAGAAGCGGCACGGTAGGGAGGAGGAACCGCGCCTCTTGATGCTGGAAGGCCGACAGTACAAACAGTCCCGAGACAGCGGACCAGAGTCGGAGCGAGAAGTGAGGTTTGAAAATGAGGAGAACGGTGGCCGGACCAAGGAGGAGAGGGAGGTTCGCGACCAGGTGTTGATACCACGGATGAAGTCCATGCTGAGCGAGGTTCTCGGTGGCGGAGTTGTAGCGGAAGTTGTTGAGGGGTGTGATGACGGGTTTCATCACGAGGTCGGTCCAAGTGACGGGTTCGGGGAGGTAGAACGCGGTGTCCAGCGCAATAGCAATTACAGAGGTGATAAGGGCAGCCAAAACCAGGGCTGCAAGAGATCCGGGGCTGTTTCTGTTGTTAGCGACTGGATCTGCAGGTCTTGCGCAGGTATTTGACGTACCGTTTCCAAAAGACGGGTATTAAACGAAGTCCGGGAATGAAAAGAAACGCGGGAAAGGTGATACGATTAAAGACGCCAAATACACCCACGATGCCGAGAATTGTGGAAGAGAGTACAGAGGAGCGCGACTGTAGTAGAACGTGTCAGTGCTGGAGAACCAGAGGGCGTGTTCTTGGTTGGACATACCCGACTATCAGCAATGCGCTGGATCAACACAAGACTCCATGCAACAACCAGTGTTTCCACTGAGTTGGAAAAGGTATGTGTCTGGTACGTCCAGGTCACGTAGGACGACGCGGCCAGCAGCACTGCGATTCTGCGGTGCCGTGGCGACGGGATCAGCTCGTGCAGCGCCCAGTCCTCGAGCACGAAGCTGATGAGGAACATGAGCACGCGCAGCGTCCAGAAGACGACGATGGGGGTTATTTCGCCGTCGTTGCCGTTACCGATCCAGAGCCACCGCAGCAGCAGCATCGGCAGGCCGTAGACGGGCCATAGTGGGAAGACGCTTCGGATCGGGTTCTCGCTCGTAAACTCCCAGGTGTGTCGCACGGGATAGCTGAAGATCTGGCCTGTATCGCGAGCGCCGTGTTAGCGAGACGGTCTCACAGGAGGGCGCATTTGATGCAGGAGGCGTTGGGCAACGTCACGGACGCATGCTCCCGGCGGCGCGACAGGGCGTGGCGGGCGGCAGCGTTGCGGCGCAAGTGAATCTCGTACCTGCGATGACCTCGGGGCCTTGGAAGTTCTCGTCCGGGTGGAGGTAGCTGGGCGACAGGGCGAACCACAGCCGGATGAGGATGAGGAACAAGTATGTGCGTCGCCACATGGTTGTTGAATCCGAGTTCCAGTGTGGTCTACCTGGAGGACGTTGACGGCGCAAGCATGGGCGAGGAAGTCGAGGAGCCCAGCGTCGTCTGCATCGGCGCAGACAGAAAGGCTTGGAGCTATGTTATGTACCTTAGCTGGAGGTGAAGCTGGAGATCAACCGCCAGGGCACCAAATCAGAGCAAGCGCTGCACGAAGGAGGCACGGGCCGAGAAAGTCAAGAGAAGAGCCACCGCTGCGCAAAGCCAGGCAATGAAGCAGAAAGAGAAGCCGGGTCAGCGGGTCAGAAGGGCAACAACAAAGAAAAACGCTGGTGTTGATAAATTACTTGTAATGGAGGGTGTGCCGTCAAGAACGAGTGACCTGGGCGCGGGTCGGTTTTTGGGGCTGACCGATCCAGAGTGCCGGCTGCCGTGTGCAGAAACAGGGGGCAAGACAGTTGACGCGCAGGGGCCGGGGTTAGTCTGGCATGGAACGTGTCTTGGCCCTAACAGCCTGCGCTGGTCTCCTCCACTGGCCTCGCCTAACCACAGCGCTGGAAGCCCGCTGAGACGGAAGCGAACAGGGCCTGCCAGCCACTCGGGGCGCAAAGCGTGCTGGGCCTGGCTGGGGCCGTCCCCGGGGAAGGCACTCTAGCGCCCTTCCACAGGTTCCATCCAGCTTCCCGTGCCTGGACCCGGCGGCTGCTTTCAGTCTCCTCCACTCCCATCCAGCTCCCAACCAAGACGGCCTGCCTCGCGAGTCCCAAACGGCGCGGTCGCTAGGCTGCTCCCGGCCAAGATCTGAGCCCGCCCGGCCTCCAGCTCATCTTGCAATTATGAAGACGTCCGTTGTTCATTAACACGATCCATGCACGAGGACGACCTGTTCGCGGACGCGCCGCCGTTGGGACCTGGATGCAACAACACGTGTTGCCGGTGATCGACTGGCCCCCTCCCCCCTCCCGATTCTCCCAAGGCCTCCCGTCCCGTCCAGTCGCACGATTTCGCTGCAGGCCTCGCCCACCGCCTCGAGGCGGTCGCTTAGCGCTCGGAAGCCATCGACAGCCTTCCCGATGCTCTATCTGGAAACCACTGCTACTGGAAGCAGTGCTGGCCCCTCTCCTCCCTCACCTCCCACCGCCTTCGCCTGGTCTGGTCTGATCATGGTGAACTGAGGCCATGTCGGTCGAGATCCATTGGACCATGGATGCTTTTTGCCCATATACCGCCTTTCCATGGCACCAACTCGCGGATGAGCCCCAATTGATGACGATGCCATGCCCTGCTACGATCGGGGAGGACTCTCGTCTTCGCTCGTTTTCGAGATCGTCTCTGCGTGTCGACGCATTCAACCTATCAAAGACAGTGTCTCACCCGTTCATGAAACCTCCCCGGACATCGAATTCCATCTCCAGACCCGGATCAGCCACCAACACCTGCAATTGAATCCTAGTCCCCCAACAAATGACAGCTGGCCGAGACTCCCCACACAAGCCCGAATCAGGGAGGTCACCATATTCGTCTTGAGACATGCTTTCAAATCACGGTCCAGCGTCTCTCATTGCAGCACTCTGTGATACGAATACGTGTGCGTCCCTCGCAGAACGCGGGTGGCATGGATAGCTAGGCTCAGTGCATATTGTGGCACTGGCGCAGTGCTCCGGGCGGTCAACCTCTCGGTGAGACTCGTGGATGGGAAGACACTTCGTGATGGCCCTCATTTGCCTCGTACGGTCGTGATGAAAAGGCATTGTTGGTAGAGGGGCCCTAATTTTGGGTGAAATTTCATGCTGCCCCCTCCACTCCTTTCTCCGTTTGCTGCCCCTGAATTCGCCCACGGCAGCAAGCTGAAAAGGAGCAAACAACAAACCGTCAAAAATGCACTAATCTTCGAAGGTTCTAGATCCGATTTCGCGGGACAGACAATGGCAGGCCGCAGACCCCCTGGCTGACAAAGAACCGGATTGATCTGGCGGAGATCCTCGGCAATGTTGAAGTTAGGAGACTAATAACAAGGACGGTTTACTCTGTAAGTTATAGAAACCCCTAGCCCGAGAACCGGCCAGCTGGTGCCTCAGACAAGTCTCCGATACCACCTCGAGCCTTGTCCAAGTGCTTTCCTACTCCACTCTATTTGATCATCGTGAATTGAGATGCCTACCTGACGGGGCACGTTCACGTCAAAGCACTTGGATCGAGCTGTAGGGCACAGCCGTATTGCAGCTTGCGGGGGTTTGCGATTGTTGGATGAGATTTCTTGATGAGAGAACAGCTGTCCCTATCTTTCATGAACTGCTGCTACCCTTTGGCTTCTGAGTACGGAGCATTTCCAATCAAGGTCCAAGAAGCCCGCCACGCTGTTCTCGTGACACACTGAAGGCGCCCTAATCATGTTCGATGACCACGATGAAAGCGCCCTGCTCGTCAGTGATTCGCTTTCTGTTCCGCTAGCGCCTTGCTTCGTAGGACACAAAGGATATCGCCGAGGACAAGCCTGGACAAACCAGAACAAACTTGCCCGCGCCGCTTGCACTGAACATGTTGCCATTCAAGTCTTCTGTGCAGTCCAAACCAAGAAATTCTCCGCCTGAAATTTAATTTCTACAAAGGAAGTCGTCATCAGCTCGTGCATTGATTCACGCGCGTGTCCAGCACACACTCACCCAGCTGAAAGAGCCACGAGGCAGACAGCCAGCCCTCCGCATCCCCACCCTAGCGCTCACGACAGAATCTACAAGGTACTTAAGCTTCAGCCTGCCCTAGGCCCTTGAGCGGCCTCATCCGACTCCAAAATCGATTCTCAAGGTTCATCAGAGGTATAAAGCTCGCGCTTCCCGCACCAAATCACAAATCGAAACGCAGAAAGCACCCTCCTTCAGAGAGCCCTTTTTCGATCTCGGAAAGGCTTTCCTGATTCAAGATACGTAATTACTTACAGCCCAAGGCAATCTTAGGCCAACCAGCGCTTTCCGTCTTTAGCTTGCACGACCTCAGAGGTACGTACCGCCTGCCTAAGTGCTACTCGAGCTTGGTGCTTGCTTTAGGGCGGTCCCCGCGCCTCAGCCCAACCCCCGCAGAAACTTGCCCTCTTCAACAATCATCGCCAGCTGCACTTCATCCTCTGCTGTTGCCTGCGCCTCTCGAGCAGCCTTTTCCTGACCAGTCCCAGAAGTTTCAACATCTTCATCAAGAATCTCAACAACCCGTCAAGATGTCCGACGTCGTGCCCGCCGGCAAGATCTACCTTGCCTCCAACGACGCTGCTACTATCGAAGTTGGTACGTTCTCTCAGCCGCAGCCGCAGCCGTCTTCGGCGACCCAAGCCCCCCTCCGTGAACCAGCTGCTAACTTCTCTCTCTAGACCGCGCCGTTGCTGAGCGATCGATGCTCATCAAGAACATGCTTGACGACATCGGTGATGACAGCATTCGCCAGGACAACCCCATCCCCATCCCCAACGTACGTCACTGCAGCCCGACGAGGCTACCCCCCTCCCTCTACACAAGATGTCTCTTGCTAATAGTGTGACTCTACAGGTGAACGAGGCCGTTCTACGAAAGGTTATCGAGTGGTGCGAGCACCACCGAAACGACCCTCCCCAGGCTCAGGACGACGAGTCCGATGCCCGAAAGAAGACGACCGACATCGAGGAGTGGGACCAGAAGTTTATGCAGGTCGACCAGGAGATGTTGTTCGAGATTATTCTTGTACGTTCACCGTGAAATATCCCCGTCTACGTCATGAGTCAGCGGCTAACATGTGAATCACAGGCATCCAACTACCTCGACATCAAGCCCCTTCTTGATGTCGGCTGCAAGACCGTGGCCAACATGATCAAGGGCAAGTCCCCTGAGGAGATTCGTAAGACGTTCAACATTACGAATGACTTCACCCCCGAGGAGGAGGAGCAGATCCGCCGTGAGAACGAGTGGGCTGAGGACCGCTAAGCGGAGCTTCTCCCTCAATATCGCCTCGCTCCGGCAGGCTTCTTTACGGCTGAATGGGAAATTCAGACACCGCACTTGGCGATGTCACAACAAATGGCGTTGGGATAATATGGGATGATAGCGCAATTACAATGGTCATCGTGCCTCTCAGTTTGCGAATTGTGACATTATCGGCTCTCCTAGCTAGATACGGCCCAACAAGCTTTCAGTGCCCTTGATCTTGCAACGGATGTTGTAGTTGTGGCTTCAGCTTGAGACGGCTGCATATCATAGGATTATGAGTACCGTGATTTATGCATGATGCTTTTGTTTCCAGAAAAGAGAAATAGAAATAAACAAAAAACCCCTCCCAAAAATAGTATCTTTATCCAAATTTATCCACAAGTGACCGATATCGCCCTAGTATCCTTACTTCGTGCGGCATGAGAAAAGTCGCTTCGTCAACCACAAAACTATCAACTTGCAAGAAGCCCTTGACCCGGTCTCAGTTGTTGGAGAGCTGCTAAAGCATGTTCGTCCCTATCTTCAGCATGAGCAGGCACCCTCTAAAATTACAACATTGGTACGATAGCCATATAGTACAACGGCGAAGGAATCTTAAAAGCGAAAAGAGGCTATTGATTTCCTCGTCGATTTGTTACTATTCCTGAGGTATACTGCATCCAGGAGCCATAAGGATGCCCGTCGAAGCCAGAGGGCCTTGCCTGTCAACATGAGCGTCTCATGACATTTACGAAGGCCATTGTTGGTTTCAGAGGTCGATCTGCTCTGTTGTTAGTACCCTGATGTCCGTCGCCGCATTCATATCATCGCTGTTCTGGAGGTGCGGTTTCGCAGGCAGCCTCATGAAGGGGCACGAGACACCCTCGTTCATAAAACCGCATCCAGATATTCCAAGCTGAGCGATGGCAAAGGTTATCAGACCCAAGTCACAGCCTCCATTGTCAATCGAGATCAAGCCCACATCCACAGCACACGAGCAGCAGTCATGAAGGCATCAAAGTCTTTGCATTCCGTTCCCTATGACCGACCGTTTGACATGCAGTAATAGCAAGAATCTAGAAACCGGGCAACCCATGCCCTTCCCACCGCGCGCTGATCACCGTCCCCCGCACACGCCGTGACAGTCCTCCTCCCTCTCCTCCATTCCTTTCACACCGTGAGAACCATTGCCAAAGAGAAAAGTCGGGAGGGATGTTCCGGTGCAGAGGCCTCGCGAAAACAGTCCGTTCTTTTTGCTTTTCGGGTGGGATGCTTAGATTCCGAGGCGGGTCTTTCTCCAGTGCCTCCGCTTGGCGTTGTAGCTGTGGTATTGTCAGTATTCGGGTCTTGAGAGATGTGGTTATTCGGGCTTCGAGGGGGAGTATTCGCTGCTCGATCGAGGGAGAGACGCACCGGATGGTGTTGCCAGTTCGGAGACGAATCCACTGGGGGACAGGGCGGTTCTGCTTCTGGGCCTTGGCCAGCTTCTGCTTGGTTCGGAAAGACTTGTGGCTCTACATCACGTCGTCAGCATTCTGCTTCTTGAATTCGAGTCGCGTGGGTTCCGACGCATTTGCGCATCGATACGTGGTGTTCGACGTGCGAATTGCAGGGGGCGGGTGGGCGTACCGGCATCTTGATGGCGTTGCGTGTCGAGTCGTCGAAGTGGTGGTGATGATTTTCGAGGAGTTGAGACGTCAAGGATTTTTGGCCCGCAGGGCGGGAGAGGGCGTGAAAGCCCTAGCGAGAAGAGGGGCGCTCGATTTGTGGGTGTGGCTTGCCGATTGTGGCGCGTATGGGTTGTTGCCTCGAAAGTCAGGCCAAAATGGGTCCTCCCGTTGAGGTTGGTCATCACGCGCCCAGCTTGCAAGCTTGGGACAGGCGACAAAATAAAGCGTCATGATGAGAGCCATGAATCGTGCAAGTCATGTGTCATTGGCTTCCGAGATGAAGGTTACCAAAGGCCAATATCGTTGTTATCGTAGTTTAAAAAAAATCTATATTGAAGCCATCATTGAAATCATGTTTCAAAACTTATTTTCTGTTTGTTATGCGTCTCAAATTGCGCAACCTGGTAGATTAGAAATGCGGACATATCCACTTCAAGACGCGATGCCTCTTGACGATGGGAAGCCCTCGTATTGATAGCTAGATAGAGGGACATCGAGATGTGAACCAACAAAGAAGATTCCTTAGAGTATTTTCCGTTTTCAAACTCAATATTGCACGTAAAATCTTCTGATGTGTTGAAGGGCCAAAAGGTGCATGATTGCCTAAGCTCCCATTTAATTGCCCGGCTTTTTCTGTCATGGCTAGACCCAGCGGGAGGCCCCAAAGAGCAACATGTCCCTCCAGGGCCCGCTCGAGTCCTTTCAAATACAACGGAGTTCCCAGAAAGGGGGAGAATATCCAGCACTCAACCGCCATCTAGCTTTGCCACGAGACTTGCGACGATAAGTCAGCGACCTTGCGCACACTATTACGATATTTTTACGACCGGCTTTCCTTTTCTCGTTGAAGCGGAACCTCCAGCGACGACCCGGCGAAGCGCAGAGCGCGAACCAACGTGCCCATCAGAGCATCATACACGTTACGCTGCGTTAACAACACGCCTATTAATACCATCCCGAACACGCTACAGGAGAGGAGGGAGAGAGTCCAAGGATCTCGGAAACCATGGGCGCGCAGATTTCATGGCTGTCCGGCCTGCTATGGGCGAAGAAGGAGATTCGGATCTTGATCCTGGGCCTGGTACGATGACGTCTTGCCGGCTTGATCGGACACGAGACACTAATGATGGTTGGGATGCAGGACAATGCCGGAAAGACGACTCTTCTCTACAGACTAAAGGTTCGAGGCTATTGCTGGTCATGGGGATGACGAACACGCTGACGCGAGGGAACAGGTTGGCGAGGTCGTTACGACGATACCAACAATAGGATTCAACGTCGAATCCGTCACCTATCAGAATCTTAATTTCAATGTTTGGGTACGCGCAGAGTACAGTCCCGTCACGGATCGGAACCGTCAGTGCTAACGCCGCATCTCTCCAGGATCTGGGAGGCCAAACCAGCATCCGACCCTACTGGCGGTGCTACTACGCCAACACAGCGGCCGTTATCTTCGTCGTCGACTCAACAGATATCGAGCGGTTACAGACAGCATCGGACGAGCTGGCGGCTATGCTCAACGAGGAGGAGCTGAAGGATGCGGCACTGCTGGTCTTTGCCAACAAGCAGGATCAGCCCAAAGCCAAGGGCGCGGGCGAGATCTCAGAGGCACTGCGCCTAGGCGAGTTGCGCGACCGGAACTGGAGTATTGTGGCCTGTTCTGCAGTCGATGGCAGCGGTGTGAATGAGGGCATGGACTGGCTCGTGGTGAGTGACGACACGAATGTTGCGTTGAGGATGCCTGACTAACTGACTGTCCCTAGCAAACCGTCAAAACGGAGCTCTAAGCGGCAACATTTCCTCTTTACCTCGAACTGCACTTGTACAACAGACGAATGAATGACACTACCGCCTTACGGTTCCGTCGCACCTGGGTGGCAGCGTATATGAAAGACACAGCAGATCTCGGCGTCCTGGGACGGGGAGTTGGGAAGTTGATAAGACACGGCGCCGGGGAGGGTGACCGCGTTTGGGCTTGGGCTTGGGCTCTGGCTCTGCAAGCAAAGGACCGGAGGCGCTGGTGCAGCGGCGGTGACTATGATAGTAAGATTTATAATAATGCTATACCGGGGGATGGTCCCTGGGTATGATTCTTGATAAGATATATTTGAAGTTACTGCTTCCTGCTGTCCCTGGTAGTGAGAACACGTGATGACAGCATTGAGAGTTCGTTATATTTCACACAAGCAGTCCTAGTGGTAAGTTGAAAAACCACCAACCACCTTTAACACGCTTGGAATAGTTGTCTTCGCGGTGCCTTGCTTGAGGTTGAGTTAGAGGTTGGAATTGTAGGTGAATTAGGTAATCCGTTCCGAATTTCCGGATGCGGCAAAAACGCGAGCACTGTACTTTTGAGAGAAACAAGTGTATTTGGAGCAAGAGAATTTGGAATTTGGAAGAATTCAAATACCTGACATGTAAAAGATGTTTAGGTGTTTGGGTGACATTGTCTTATTAATTCTGGTCGGTCCGAAGGGTTCAGCTTTGAATAGAGACCAAACCATGGTACGAGCGGTGACGTCGATGACTGATGTCGTTCCCTGGAGCAGCTTACCAACATCGGCGTTCTCACGATGACAGTAGATGTCACTACTGGGACACTGTGCGATGACGCCGGAGAAGCAATGACGGGACGCTAAGCTAAGAACCGTGGTCAAAACTATTTGGTTAGTTTCCGCGATGAGAACGGGACGACGTCAGAGTAGTTGGAAGTTTGGGCACATTGGTAGAGGATTGGGAGCTCTGTAGAAGCTCGTCTAAGCCTGGCACAACATCAATTAGGTGCACTAAGAAGCATGCACAACGGGCAGCTTTTGATATAGATCTGTACTAGAAGAGAAGCACGACGTGAAGTTCTGCACCCATTGTTGGCTAGACTCGGCGAGCACTGTGCCAGGCCCTCTCTCGCTTGGTACTGCCGCTTTGGCCCAGCCATGAAGCCAGAATCCACCTCTCCCCTCCACTTGTCAGATATTTGGAATTCCGCAAGGCAAAGATCATGAGTTCGGAAATAGCTGGGCCTGGAAGCTCTGGTCTGCCTAATAGCCGCGCCGTGATTGGCCTCGCACTCCACCGCCGTCAGGAACGCCGATTCGGATTCGGGAGCTGCTGCTGTGACGTCCGTTTCCGTTTGCACTGTACGGGGCGGATGCAGATACGGAGAGCTACCAGCTAATGCGAGGTATAGATACTGCGAGAGCCCCGGCTACTGTCCACTTGGACCATTGTTCAGGCTCCTTTATTGTTTTCTGTGAAGTCAATTGAGAGATTGGGGAGTCCTGTCATACGATACCTAAGTGCTTTACCTCAATCTCAAGCACTCCTCATTTGTCTGGCGTCAGACGTCACTTACACCAGCTGGGACTTACCCTCAACCTCTACCTCACAGTCACAAAACACACAAAGCCGTCAACATGGTCGCTGACGACAAGGCTTTCCCCTCGTACCGCTACAATGAGGCGCCCATCTACACGACCTCCAATGGCGCCCCCATCAACAACCCCGAGGGCTGGCAGCGAACCGGGCAGATGGGCCCTCTGCTGCTCCAGGACTTTCACCTAATCGACCAGCTGGCTCACTTTGACCGTATGAGTCCCTTCATCTCATGAGAATCGCTCACTCACTAATTGTAAATATAGGCGAGCGAATCCCCGAGCGTGTCGTCCATGCCAAGGGTGCTGGCGCATACGGCGAGTTCGAGGTCACGCACGATGTCAGCGACCTCACCTCGATGGACTGGCTCAACGCCGTGGGCAAGAAGACCAAGTGTGTGGCCCGTTTCTCCACGGTTGGTGGCGAGAAGGGCTCTCCAGACACTGCACGAGACCCTCGAGGCTTCGCCATCAAGTTCTACACCGAAGAGGGTATGACCCCTGAATCGCCGTGATAACTGCATCTGACACTCCCAGGAAACCTCGACTTCGTCTACAACAACACGCCCGTCTTCTTCCTCCGCGACCCCGTCAAGTTTCCGCTCTTCATCCACACGCAAAAGCGCAACCCACAAACCAACCTCAAGGACGCCACCATGTTCTGGGACTACCTCTCCACGCACCAGGAGGCCATCCACCAGGTCATGCACCTCTTCTCCGACCGAGGCACGCCGTACTCCTACCGCCACATGAACGGCTACTCTGGCCACACCCACAAGTGGACCAAGCCTGACGGATCGTTCGTGTATACGCAGGTGCACTTCAAGACCGACCAGGGCAGCAAGACCTTCACCGACGCCGAGGCCGGCAAGATGGCGTCGGAGAACCCCGATTGGGCCACGCAGGACCTGTTCGAGGCTATTGAGCGCGGCGAGCATCCCAGCTGGACCGTGTATGTCCAGGTGCTCACCCCTGAGCAGGCTGAGAAATTCCGCTGGAACATCTTCGACTTGACCAAGGTGTGGCCGCAGAAGGAGGTGCCCCTGCGGCCATTTGGCAAGATGACACTCAACCGCAACGTCGACAACTACTTCGCCGAGATGGAGCAGGCTGCCTTCTCGCCGTCGCATCTCGTTCCCGGCATCGAGCCCTCCGTCGACCCCGTCCTCCAAGCCCGCCTCTTCTCCTACCCCGACACGCACCGCCACCGCCTGGGCGTCAACTACCAGCAGATCCCCGTGAACACACCGCTGCACGCCTTCAACCCGTTCCAGCGGGACGGGGCCATGGCCGTCAACGGCAACGGCGGCGCGAATCCCAACTACCCGTCCTCGTACCGCCCCCTGACCTACGCTGCGCACGCGGTGCCGGCAAACACTCACGAGGTCTGGGCTGGTCGAGCCACGCATGCGCTGTTCGGCGAGGTCACCGATGAGGACTTCGTGCAGGCTAAGGGGCTGTGGGATGTGCTGGGCCGTACACCTGGGCAGCAGGATAACTTTGTTGGGAATGTGTCTGGTCATCTCAGCGGTGCGAAGAAGGACACGCGGGAGCGGACGTATGCCATGTTCTCAAGGGTGGATGCGAAGCTGGGTGCTACGATTAAGGAGAAGACGGAGGCGGCTGCTTCTTCGTAGAGATATGCTGGAAATGTAATGGGTTTATGAAAAGCACAGGGCAATATGATAGATATAATTTGTAGCGATTAGCCGGCACGAACAGACCACAGTTCAAACACTTCAGACACTGCGCACAAGTTGGCGATGTTGATTTCAGGGGTCAAACAGACAAGCTTCCAAAGCGCCCTTTTCATTTGCAAACCTCCCGTCTCTCATAATCTCTCCAGTCCTGATTCGAACTACTCATTAGGCCTCTTATGCAGACACATCTTTGTCAGATACTGACATGTTCAATCACTCCTTCTTGCCTCCAATTCTGCCAGAGAAGCAAACCTCCTTGCTGCTGCCGAAGCTCTTTCATCAACCACCACTTCTCCTCTCCCAGTCCCTCTATCATAGATATATGGCCTCTCCTCCTTTCTCTCTCGCTTCCGGCACACCATAGCTTGCAAAAACAAAAGACGAGCATGCTGACAGCCCCTCAAAGGGCTCTATGCAGGATAAACGGGAACGAAATCGCAGACACCCTGAGACAACCTCCGAGTTTTTGAAATACGACGAGGGGGTATACCAAGCAGAAAACAGAGAAAAGACCGCATTCGCTCCAAAAATGGCCAAATACCTGCTCGCAATTGCTTCCACTCGTCTGGTATCCAGCCTTCCACTTCTCCCCCGTGGACATGGCGATGCTTGAAGAGAACCTCAAAGAAGAAAATAATCGTAAACGGCGTGACATCGTAAGCTGGCTAATGCTGAAATCATGTACACACAAAGTCCGCAGGCGTATGTATGCGCGGAAGTATGGGTGGGTATATAAAGTCAATGCCGGTTTTTATGGTTCAAAATCCCAGGGGTGACAAGGGCTTGATCGGCGACAGGGGTCGGAGATCGCCAGTCGTCCGGTTGATCTCACGATCCCGATCCCGATCGCTATTGATAGTCAGAGTCGTCGAGATAGATGAGTTGTTTGATCCGACGCTGCCATTAGACTCAGACAGCTGGAGGGGCTTCCGTTTAGGTCTGGCCTTCTGGTCCATAGGAGGAGTGCCAGACGGCTTGCTGCTATCAGAGGAAGACAGTTGCTGGCGCTCGCCGTCTGATTCTTGGCGACTGGGCTTCTGCGGTTCGGCCAAGCCGCGGGGAGGGGGCTGGTCGAACAGAGAATACTCCTCCTCGATGTACTTGCTCTCGTTCTTGCAGCCCTTCCAGCAGTCTCGCCAGTCGCAGACCAGGAACCTGAAGCAAAAGGCGTCGATTTTCATGCATGGCTGGAAACAGATGCACAAGTTCCTGAAGTCCATCTTGTTCTTGTCCGAATGAGCAAGAAGAAGACTCAGGTGGCAAGTGATGGCAAATAGGAGGTAGTAGTTGAACGGCGAGAGGTTTGAGAGCTCCTCAATCAGCAGATCGGGCACCTTTTCGGCGCCGGCACACTCTCGAGCAACCCTTTCCTGCGCAGCCTTAGGGAACAACTCATCCGGCAACTCTCGAAGCCAGGCCTTGAGCATAGAGCCTATGATGTTGATATCATACAAGTCGTCTGCCTCAAAGAGATTGACGTCGTATTCTAGATGATATTTTAGCTGGGGTGAATCACACAGTTGCAATCCTTTCCAAGACTTACGTTCATCGAACTTCCGCTGCCACTTCTTGATCTGCGGTCCGCTTCCAGGAACTCGGTAGAGGCCTTCGACTTCACATCCCTTATAGTTTAGATAGTCGATGGCTCGCCAAGGGAAGGCAGGCATCCAGAACTCCGTCTTGTCCCTCGAATCTTCCAATCGCTTCGAGATTCGGGTCAATCGAGTCTGCTCGATCAGGGGCAGATTGATGACCTTGAGCTGGTAATGCTCGTCATCGATGACCGGTTCCCGCTCGGTGGTGCTACCACTTCGCGAGCTCTTGCCGAAGAAGCCCTTGCTGAACATGTCGGCTGCTCTCGTAGAGGAACTCCTAAGTCCGCTCAGGAACGAAGAGCCACCGTTCTCCCTCAGCGACGACGGCTGCGTCCTGGACTCTCGCTCCCGATGGCCTTCTCTCGTGGCCGAGACATCACGGATGGGAGCACGGTCCTCGGACCGATTGCGAACTGCCGAAGACATCATGTCTCTGAAAGATCGGTCGGGGTTCACGGGCGCCGTCTTGAGGGGCATCGAGTTGAGATATAGTTCAGGCTCGTGGCCCGTTGGCTGGGGAGGCAGCGGGATGTCCTTGGGGCTAGATATCGGGCTCGCGTTGTCACCTTCGCGAATGGACTTGGAGCGGCTCAAAAGACCAAAAGGCTTCGGCTTGCCCTTCCTATTAGTCTGCGGAGAGGCGTTGTCGTTCTCGCCAGCTGAGGAAACGGACAGGTCGCTGCGCGAGGGGTCGGTCGGGATGGGTTTCTGGAGCGAATGGTCGGACTGTGAGGGGTCTACTGTTGGAAGAGAGAGGGTGTCAGTGGCTTGCAATAAGCGTTTCGGAAGAGGGAACTCTATCGCTGAAAGATCGGGGCTGGCGAAACTCGCTTCACCTCACGTTCCCGAACGATTGGGCCCTAAACTTATACGAACCTCCGTATTTAGATCTATTTGTCCCGTCACCCCCTCTCGACATCATTTGACTGCGCGATTCGGTGTAGTTTTGATTGTTCTGGTGGTGACCGTGATTGTATTGGTGCACCTGCGGCTGATACTGATTGGAGGACTTGGAAGCCTTATTGAAGTGAAAGAAGCCGTTCTTTGTTGATTTCTTGGACTCGTTCGAGACCTGGCTTTGGGACGGGGCCGTGGCCTGGTTCGGGGTGCTCAAGGGCTGCGGCGCTTTGTTGGAGGACGGGGCACCGGGCTGTTCGACGGCCGAGGGCGAAGTAGGAGGGTGTGCAATAGTCTCGTCTGCCACCTCACTGCCAGCTTGATGCTGGTTGCTGGGCTCGTCCCTGGGTTGCAGCTTCTTTTGGGATTGTCCTGAGGTCTGGTGCTGAACGGCAGCTTGTTGCGGTTGCTGGCCCTGCTGGGTTGGGCCTTGCGGTTGCTGCTGCTGGAGCTGCGATGCCTGGAGCTGCTGCGGCTGCGGCTGCGACTGTTGCTGCGACTGCTGGAGTCTTTGTTCTCGCTGCTCCTTCTGTTGGGCCAGCTGCTGCTTCTTCAAAGGCGAGAATCGGCTATGGAATGGTGACGAGCGTGGAGATTTAGGGGACTTGGAGTCGGCGGGCGAGACGCCTTGGGAGCTCGTCACAGGCATCGGAGGGTTGCCCCGGGCCAGAGAGGCGGATGAATCCGACAAGGCCAGGGGCTGCGGAGCTGGCTTGCGTCCCATGTTGGCGGTGCCTGGGCAGGAATGGAGAGATTCGGCTGGAAGATGTGGCTTCTGAGATTCTGGAGGAGCGTCGAGGTAGTCGTGGTGCGTGCTCTGCGGCTGTCTATCCCTCTCTGTTCGCGCCTGCGCCTGCGACTAAGAGGTTGGTTTCTGGGCACTGGGCTCCGGTTGGCGCTCAAGCGCCCTGAGCGTCTCGATGCAGGCTGACTGGAGCTGGAGGGCCAGATGGAGACTTTAGCGGATGTTTCTGCGATGGGAATGGATGCGATGCGACGCAAGACGACTGGCAGCCGGCAGAGAGCGAGCTCGACGCTCTAGCAATGCAGCGCAGGACAGGGAGGGCGGTCGGGGCGCGTATTCCGTCCGTCAGCAGAGCCCACGAACAGCCAGTAGGGAGAGGCTTGGGCGGAGATGCGAGAGAGGGAATCGTGGCACGACGAGAGGAACGGATGAAAGAGGCCTGGCAGATGGAATGGCCGATTGCAACGTTGAAGAGGTTGCAGCTGCGAGAGAGTGCGAAACAAGAGTCCAGACAAGGCCCGGCTGGACTTTTGGTGGTGGACGAGCTGGAGGGCGGGCGGGGGAATGAGGAAGGAGCAACGGCGACGAGGGAGGAGGCAGGAGAATCAGAATATCCGGCGTGGAACTTGTGTTTCAACCTTCTTTGACTCTCTCTCTCTCTCTCTCTCTCTCTCTCTCACTTCTATCCGCTCGCTGCTCGTTCTCTCGCACGCTCGTGACGATCCGCTGCTGTGGGAGAGGGGAATAAGGCTGGCTGGCTGGCGCTGTGCAGCAGAAGATGGGCGACGATAATGGATCGATCCCAGCCCCAGAAGCCCCCCCGTTGGCGAACTGCTAACTGCTAACTGACAGCCCCCTTGCAAGTTGACGGACGGCCGAGCCCTCGATGAGGATCCCTTCCGGGCTAGCATGCGAACCTGGCTGGGAGCTGATGGGCGTCTCAGTGCAATCACTTGCAGTCTCGCAGTGCGCTACGCTTCAGCCCCCTCCCGGCCGACAGACGGTGGACGGCCCTGGACAAATAACAAGGGAGGGATAATAATAATACTATTATAAGATGAGCATCCCCTCACTCCGGTTCCAAGTTTATCGACGCACTCAGCCAGGTTCGGGGCCGCCGAGAGGAAGAGGCAAAGAGGCTGACTGAGTGACCGCCAGAAGACTCCCCGTTTCACAACTTGCGCATCTGAATCGACTGCGCTCGTCATCTGTGTATGAGGTGGATGCCGCGCCGGGAACGAGCCCTGTGAGAGCTCCTGAAACCACGCCGTCTCACCAGTCGCTGGGGCCAGGGAGGAGAAACCCGCTGGGATAGCATCCAAGCATCCTAGTCGCCTCGCTCAGGGGTCCCGCCGTCCCTGAGACTTCTGCTTCGACCCCTGTCCGAAGTCCCGAAGCGCCCCCAATCATCGTTCAAAGGCCGCCATCTCGGATCAGTCTGGATCCCCCTCCGATGCGGTGCTAAGCCGTGCCGCAGCATCCAATCGCTGCCGCTCCCGCACCTCTTGAGGAACACGGCGGGTGATTCGCTCGGCCCTACCAAAGCATCGGTATGTGAGGACTACCGAGAGAGCAGACAATATCTCATCATTGATGAACAATAATGCCACAGATGACTCCGCAAAGCCAGTTCATAGAGAACGAAAAAGCTCTAGTATTTCGAGTTTAAGCCCAGTCCCATTGGCTGTTGAATGCTCATGAATTCGAGTACCAGGATTGGTATTATCTCTCGTCCGAAGGTCTATTCAACTCATTTACATTCCGTATCCGTACTCCAGGTGTAAGCCGTAAAAGTCCTTGGGTTTCGAGCCTTTTGCTGCTCAGCCTCCCCGTATCACGCGTCCTAATCTCGTCTTCATTTGCTCCCCCTTGCTAAATGCTTTGCCTCGTCACACAAGCCGGGACTAACACGGCATATCCAGACCGCCTCACTTCGTGTCATCCGTCCACATCTTGTCCGTTCCAGGAATGTTATCTTTGGTGCATCTCAGTTACATCTCAAAGGGGAGAGCTCTGGCCATTTCCCGACATGTACATGGATAGTGCATCTCATGAAAAGGCTTCTTCGTCCAATTCCAATATTAAGCTCTCATGTCACCGTTCCGGTGCCCACCCGGGGTTCACATCCCGCAAGCCTGCGCGAAGTCGATGATCTCTCTGTTGAACCGTTCCGGCTCCTCATAAAACAACCAGTGGCCAGAGTCAAAAACACTCTTCTTCGGCAGGTCAGGGCGAACCCTCTCGATACGTGCCACGGTCTCCAGCATGCCCTTCAGCGGGAAGCATCCCGACCGCCGCCCAGCCATAACCAGCGTCGGCTTGGTTATCAACTCGATAGCCTCGCGGTGATCATATCGCGTATGGTCAGCCAGGAGACGAGCCAGCCAGGTCTGGTCGCAAGCCTCGCTGATCTGGGTGAAGAAGCCCAGGTCCACCTCCGCCTGAGCATCAGAGACGTTGTCCCCCGGCTCTGGCGCATGTCGATAGCCTAAACAACCATTTACAAGATCAATATGTGCCGCTTCTGAGTCTTTGATCCAGCTCTGTTGGGCAGCTAGCATTGTGGCCTCGTCGTAACAACCCGTGTGCGCCTTGGTCTCATCCCACGCACCGAAGAGCGAGCGATCTTGAAGCGGTGCCTGGTCAACAAAGACAAAGCCAGAGAAGTCCTCGCAACCAAATAACTCGATGTAAGTCCAGAGCACCGCAGCCCCGATGGAGCATCCAACCGGGACAATGGGCACATTCGGAGCCATCTTATTCAGACGTTTAACCAGCTCTCGAAGATCAGCAGCAAGACGGGCAACGTGATAGCCCCCTTCGCTGCGCTCTGATCGTCCGTGACCTCTCATGTCCGGTGCCACGATCCAAGCATGCTCGCTCAAGGTCTTAAAGTTGCGAGTGAAGTACTCGCTGGAGCCGCTGAATCCATGCATTAAGATGATGCATCGTTCGGGTTTAATTGCGAGCTTGGAGTTATCAATAGGGATTGAAGTCTGAAATGCCAGACCGACCACGTCGTTGGTGGTGTGGTGAGAATACTCCATGCTGCTTTTGTTGTTTGTGCCGAAAGCGGGAAATCATAGAAGTGTTTTGTCGGAGGGGACTATTCATGAAGGCCTGAGGAATAGCTGTGGCTACCTTAACCTCTTTCGCATCTACTCTGTAAGGTAGCTCCAAGTCACCGTCTTAAAGCATCGTTTACAATTGGAATTTTTTGCATATCAGATGGAGAAATGCGATTAAAGGGCCTTCGCAGAGGGTCGATACAGGCGTCCACCGACATTATCAGCTATTTACCAACAACTTCTCGCGTAGAACTCGATTCGAGTCATTCTGTACTTTGGCTACCCTGAAGACGGCACCCAATCATACCCGGTGCCTGAGATCTCCAAGACCCATCCCGCATTAATTACTAGCCGTTGCCTGGGCAACACCAACACCGCTGATTGGCCCAGCCGCATTCTTGACCAAAATACGGCTCACATCCTCTGGCTCCCAATACATACCTATACACGATCCTCCCTGACGCGCCTCACTAACCAAATTTCTTGTAAATCTGCTTCAGCTCGAATCATGGCAATCACTGGCGTGTAGTACATATTTTACTGTTGCCCGGACCAGTCACCAATTGCTCGACCTATCGATCGCTAAGCGCCCAGACACGCGCCCTCGACAACAACAAAATGGCGACAGCCTCGCCGACCCCCGTGGCCGCTGCCGGCCTTGTTCGCCGCACCTCGCAGCGTCAAGCTCTTCGCCGTCTCCCTTCACGGCCGACAGTGAGCAGGAGCGAGAGCCAGCCTGCCTTGACCAACGGAGCCGCATCCCAAGGCAAGGATCAACAGGACCATCACCAGTATCACGACGAAAGCTCCGAGGACGAGATCCCGGTGCCTATGAAGCTCAGCGCTCTCACGAAAGCTCTGCTTAACGACGGAGCGCCAGAGCCTGCAGCAGAACGACCACCATCTCCGCCTCGAACTCGACGCCGGACGAGTGCTCTCAGCGCGTCCACCTCCTCGGCGACGGAGACTAGGAGGCATCTCCGGTCCGGGAGCGTCCAGGGCGTTGAGACTAGATCTTCGAAGCCCCCAAGCCCCGTTGGGAGCCGAGATCCCAGCCCTGCTAGAAGGAGGGTTGTGCGTCTAAGCAGCGCGTCCCAGACCTTGAACCAGATGCAGCCCAACAAGCGACGATCGACATCCATGTCTCGGTCTACCAACCGACCGCGGATTCAAGCTCGTCCTCCGAGCAGGGACAGATCCACGGAGCAGAAACCAGAAGAGCCCCAGCCTGATGTCAACACCCCAGCCCAAGAACGCGTTGTTCGCATTGCTGCTGGATCCTCTGGCAACCGTAGCCGGATCGGTTCCTCTGGTCCTTCGTCGGGACGGTCCCTTCTTGAGCGATCCAGAGCGGACAAGTCAGGCCTTGAGTTGGATAATGACCAGCCGGAAGAGCCTGCAACTGTTGCTCGCAATCCTCCGCCGTTCAGCCATGGAAGTGTGTCGCGGTATCCTTCCACGACCACAAGGACACGGCAGGACGAGAACCTAAACTTGCAAAGCTCCATGCGGATCAAGCGAGTTGGGAAGGTTGCTGGCAGTTTTCTCAGCGGGCCGGCACGTCGCGGCAGACGGAGGCAGAGTGAGGAGGATGGAGAAGAGAACGGTGAGGGAGAGCGACTGGCTTCCAGCCAGGAGCCGGATAGCCAGCCCTCAGACGGGACCCCTGTCATCTCTTACTACGGAGATGGCAAACACGACTTTAACTCTGGAAGTCCTGTCAGCGGGAACGCCGCAGCAAGGGCAGTCCATCGACGGAATGCCTCCAACATGGATCTCCGAAAGGCCTCACTGCGACCTTCAGCGCGAGAACCCTCACGAGAGCCGTCCCCAGCGCACCAAGAAGCTGCACCTGTTGTTGCTGCTGAGCCGGTCCCCGAGCCTGAGGTGGTTCCTCAACAGGAGGAAGAGGAAATCCACTACAAGCTCCCTTCTGTCCGCCCCGATCTTCCATCATCTCACGACCAAGAGAACGAGATCCCTGCTAGTTACAAGCGGACCAAGCCCTCGGTCGATCAGATCCTGGAGAAGATGCCTCTGAGACCGGTGAGCACAGATCTCAACGTCCATCGGGCTTCACCCGAACGGAAGCCCCTTGCCAACATGGCCCGAAACACTCCTCATCGACCTGCTCCCCCGCCTCCACCCAAGATGTCCGTCCTGGAGGCAGCCACCACGACTGCAGGTGCTGCTGCCACGACCCAGGGCAAGCAGCGAAGGAATGTCATGAAACTCAACGGCAAAGTCTACACCCGGCTTGACTGCTTGGGTCGAGGTGGCAGTGCCAAGGTATACCGAGTCACTGCTGAGAATGGGAAAATGTTTGCCCTGAAGCGAGTCGCTTTGGAGAACGCGGACGAAGCTACCATCAAGGGTTATCGTGGCGAGATTGATCTGCTGGGCAGGCTTGGCTCTGTCGACCGTGTTGTCAACCTGTTTGATTATGAGATGAACTCGGAGAAGCAGGTCCTTACTTTGGTGAGTCTTTCATCCCATCTCGTGTCATTGACCTTACTAACAAGCTGCAGCTTATGGAAATGGGTGAGCTGGATTTGAACACTCTTTTGAAGACTCGGCAAAGCCACGAATCCGCCCGATTCGACCCTGTCTTCGTCCGCTTCTACTGGAAAGAGATGCTCGAGTGTCTTCAGTCTGTTCACCAGCATGATATTGTCCACTCGGATCTTAAGCCTGCCAATTTTGTTCTCGTCCAGGGCCGACTGAAGCTCATTGACTTTGGGATTGCAAATGCTATCCAGACCGACGAGACTGTCAATGTGCACCGAGAGACCCAGATCGGCACGCCAAACTACATGTCCCCCGAGTCACTTATCGACTCCAACAACCCTCGCGGTGGCCGAATCCCCGGCCGCCCCAAACTTATGAAGCTTGGGAAGCCCAGCGACGTTTGGTCTCTTGGATGCATCCTTTACCAGATGGTCTATGGATATCCTCCTTTCGGCCACATCGCAAACCACATGGCCCGATGCCAAGCCATTATCAACTGGGACCACGAGATCGAGTTCCCAACTCGCGCGATTGGCGGCGTCCTCGTCCCCCCTTCCTTGTTACGCACCATGAGGAGATGCCTCGACCGGGACCAGACCATGCGTCCTACTTGCGAAGAACTACTTTATGAGACCGATCCTTTCTTGTACCCGGCCGAGCTACGCGAGCCTGAAGTTCCCATGGACGAGCGCCTTCTTGCTAGGATCATCCAGGACGTCGCGAGGAGCTGTCGCGAGCGAGACCGTATACCCACTGACGAGGAGATCGAAAAGGCCTGGGCTCCTGGCTATCTGGCGAGCATCCGAAAAGCAAGAGCCGGTAAATTGCAATAAGACGGCGGTGTTCGGTGGCTGTTGATTTGGATTACAAAATACCTACGACCTTTATGACTTGTTTGGTTGGTGTGGCATTGAGAGCTTGGTGTTGGGAGTATTCTTCTTGTCTTTCGTTGGGTACGAACCCTCTACTTCTTTTCTGTTCTGGACTTTCTTTCTCTCTCTATTGTATTGGCCCGTGGAGGCTGTCTTGTAATTGGATCAGAGCCTGCGAGATATCGGCGTTTTGGTTTTACACCCTCGCTCTCCTGAGCGAGTTGGGTAAATCATATCATACTTTCAGCGTTTACGAGCGCAACCCTGCTTTTGTCGCTTTCATCCTAGTATCCTTGTGATTTTCAAAATGATGTTGATATTGTACAGCCAGCTATGTGCTGGTAAATAGTACAGCGTCCTAAGGCCTTGACCGCTTTGTATACACATACATGGATTTTCTCCCTCCGTCTCCTACGCTTAAATCGCACAATGGTACCCCCTGTCTCTATGATGACCCCCCCTCGAGCTCCTCCGCGTTGTTGATGTTCAGCTCCGAGATCCTGAGAATGGTGTATCGATGCTTGCTCTTTGCTTGCCGACTCCTCCGTTGTCTCCGCTTCTTCTTGATCTTGATGCGTAATGGCTCCGATTCAGTGCCCAGGACAGTGGCACGGCACTCAAACAGACGCTCGTCGATATGCGGCGCGCCCTTCAGCGTGTAGTCCCGGCTACCCAGTACGCTGGCACGGTTCAAGCGGAGCACGTCACCGGGCTGCACTCCCGGCATGCGGAAGGGCAGCCGCACCTCGTCACCCTCGCGCACGAGGTAGGGGAACCCGTGGATGTGTACGGTAACATAGTGGCCCGGCTGAGCAGCGAGGAATGGCAGCAGGTTGCGTACTGAGTCGGTAATGGGCCGCGGCGGGGGCGCCGGGTGGCTCTTCTTCAAGGCCAGCGGTCGGGGCTCAGCGGCCGTCGGATTGGCGGCGTTCTTTGCGTGGCGCTGGGGGATGGGTTCGACGATGGGCGTCGTAGAGTTGAAGCTCCGGGAACGAATTGGCGCGAGGAGCGGCGCGGGAAGTGTTGTGCGAGGAGCACGAAGCTCCAGAACGGAGCGCAGAAGTGCCCGGCTCATGGTGGACAGCAGTGCCGGTCGGGCGTTGGCACTGGAGCTGATCAGTCGAGGATGGCTCACGGTCGTCAAGTCGATGCTATCGAAAAAGTTGACGTTCAACATGCGAGGGTCGGAAAAGCGTGGCGCCGGGCTCCGGGAAATTC
The DNA here is from genome assembly GCA_012184525.1 of Xenoacremonium recifei. Lineage (NCBI taxonomy): Eukaryota > Fungi > Ascomycota > Sordariomycetes > Hypocreales > Nectriaceae > Xenoacremonium > Xenoacremonium recifei. Next base: position 480,475 of record WOFQ01000024.1, on the reverse strand, counting down.
TGCGTGGCTGGGTGGGGGATTGGAGCTCCTCCGATAAACCGCCACTTTTTTTCGTCGATACGGAAATTTCAGTTTACTTCCCAAGCCGATTCAAGACGACATCCCCGATCGGGCAACACTGCAAAGATGGTATGCAATACACTTCTAATGCTTGTAGATGTGATGCTGACTCCTCATAGCCTCAGAACGAGTATATGGAAAGGTGGCGCAAGCTCCACGGTCGCCGCCTGGACCACGAGGAACGAGTTCGAAAGCGTACCGCCCGTGAAGGCCACAAGGCTTCCCAGGATGCCCAGAACCTCCGCGGTCTGCGCGCCAAGCTGTACCAGAAGAAGCGCCACAATGAGAAGATCCAGATGAAGAAGGCTATCAAGGCTCACGAGGAGCGCAATGTCAAGACGGCGGACGAGAAGGAACCTTCGACCCCCATGCCCTCGTACCTGCTCGACCGGACGAATCCCTCGACGGCGAAGGCTCTCAGCACGGCTATCAAGAACAAGCGAGCTGAGAAGGCGGCTAAATTCAGCGTGCCCCTACCCAAGGTGCGCGGTATCAGCGAGGAGGAGATGTTCAGTGTGGTCAAGACGGGCAAGAAGATCCACAAGAAGGCGTGGAAGCGTATGATAACGAAGCCGACGTTTGTTGGACCCGATTTCACACGTCGCAACCCCAAGCACGAGCGATTCATCCGGCCCATGGGTCTCCGTTACAAGAAGGCCAACGTAACACATCCCGAGCTTGGCGTCACAATTGCGCTGCCCATCATCGGGGTCAAGAAGAACCCTCAGAACCCACTGTACACTCAGCTGGGTGTTCTGACAAAAGGTATAGATAATGTTGAATTACCAACAGCATCGGTCAAAGTACTAATCTTCCTCGCGCAGGAACCGTGATCGAAGTCAACGTGTCGGAGATGGGGATAGTGACTGCAGGCGGCAAAGTTGTCTGGGGCCGATTTGCTCAGATCTTGAATTCACCTGAGCTGGACGGCTGTTCGCGACCCTTCACTGCATATTGTCGAACAATCGCTAACTGTTATTGCAGGTGTGAATGCCGTCCTACTCGTGTAGTTGATGCTTTTCGATTGCGCGTTCCTGTAAAGGCGTCTGGCGTTGAATAAAAATGGGGCGGGTGACATATCGGCCGGAAACTCTCATAGGGCGATCAGGGACCTTGGAATAAGATAGAACTTTATTTATGACTCTATAAACAAAACCAAATTGAAGAGGAAGAATGTGCATCTACAGACGGATTCTCCTTGTGTGGCATTATGAAAACGATACCTGAGGATGAATTGTCTCTTTTACGACTTCCTAGGAAGTCGTTCCATAACAGCCGTCAACCTATTCAAGGCTCAGAGGGATTAGCTTAGTATTGCCCAAACCGCTATGTAATTCCAAACACCTGAGCTAGAAAGGAGCATATATCACAAGCCAACCCCCATATTGGCAACTTTTTACTTCATTGTTGTTCCATGAATCGCTTACACCTGGCGATTCAGTAAGGCGCCTTAGGAGGTGAGTGGGCCGCCACTCAGTGGCTCCAGCGGGCTACCCTTTGGGGGAAAAAGGGAAAAAAAATTGGGCGGTGACGGCGATAAATCATTTTTCTGCCCGAACTAAATTCTCAAACAAAATCGCATCCCGCCAGCCAGCAAGACAGCGAGCCGTCCCAGCCCATTCTGCGCCTCTCCCCTTCGCTCTCCCGCAAACGAACCCATTCGCTATCTCTGTCCGTTACCGCGCGCTACGTTTAGACCGTCAGGATGAGCGGCGACAAGATGGAGGTTGAGCTGGCGGAGCAGAAGATGAACTCGATGGAGCACAGCGAGCAGCATTACTTCAAGAGGTGAGTCCTGCGATCTTTGTCGCAGAAGCCGTTGCTAACAGATCGCGTTGCAGCTACGATCACCATGGTATGTTTTATCTCTTCGCGAATCGATCGCCGGCTATGATATTGTGTTCTAACGGGCGGCTGCATTGGAAAAGGCATCCATGAGGAGATGTTGGTATGTTTCCCCTCCCCCGCCATTATGCCACCACCATCGCCTGCAACACCCCGCTGATCAGCTGCGTCCGCACAATAGAAAGACGAGGTTCGCACGCGGTCGTATATGAACGCCATTATCCAGAACAAGCATATTTTTAAGGACAAGGTCGTTCTCGATGTTGGCTGCGGTACTGCCATTCTCTCCATGTACGTCTAGACTGCCCCTCCGGAACTACCCCTGTCCCCTTCCATGGGCGCGGGGATGCCTCGATGGGATCAGCCCCTGATCTCTCCGCCATTACAGGTTCGCCGCCAAGGCTGGCGCAAAGCATGTCATCGGTGTCGACATGTCCACGATCATCTTCAAGGCCCGCGAGATCGTCAAGGTCAACGGCCTGTCCGACAAGATCACCCTGATCCAGGGCAAGATGGAGGAGATCGAGCTTCCCTTCCCCAAGGTCGATATCATTATTTCCGAGTGGATGGGTTACTTCCTGCTCTACGAGTCCATGCTGGATACTGTCCTGTATGCGCGAGACAAGTACCTCGAGAAGGACGGTCTGATCTTTCCCGACAAGGCCACCATCTTCTTTGCCGGTATCGAGGACGGCGACTACAAGGACGAGAAGATTGGCTGTGAGTGTTACGCTCTCTACAAGCTCAATGCATAACTGACTCTTCCAATAGTCTGGGACAACGTCTATGGTTTTGACTACACCCCCCTGAAGGAGACGGCTCTCTCCGAGCCCCTTGTCGACACCGTCGAGCTCAAGGCCGTTGTCACTGACCCGACCCCTGTCCTCACCCTCGACCTCTACACCTGCACCACCGCCGATCTGGCCTTCCATAACTCCTTCAAGCTGACCGCTAAGCGCGACGACTTCATCCACGCCCTCGTCTCGTGGTTCGACATCGACTTCACCGCCTGCCACAAGCCCATTCGCTTCTCCACCGGGCCGCACACCAAGTACACCCACTGGAAGCAGACCGTCTTCTACCTCAAGGACGTCCTCACTGTCCAGCAAGACGAAGAGGTTTCCGTCAACCTCCAGGTCAAGCCTAACAACAAGAACAGGCGCGACTTGGACATTGACATTGCCTACGACTTCGAGACTGAGGACCCTAACCGCAAGGCTCAGGGCCAGAGCGAATACCGCATGTGCTAGTTGATGTTGGAGGGTAAACAGGGCGTGGAGTTCTGGCAGCATAGAGCATGGCGCTGGGAGTGGTCTTGCAATGCGCGCTGAGCGTTTGGAGAATCGCATGTAGGAGATGGAGGGGCGTCTTTCATATAAGAGCAACTTTTCTATTTTTACACCAGGTAGAGGGACATGCATTTTACGTTGCGATGCAAAGGGAAAACGTGCTAGATAAAAAGAAAAAGCGACATCGATCTAGAGGGATAGTGGTCGATGGTTGACGACCCGTTACGAGCGATACCATGAGAAAAGAACCAGCACTCCGGAGCTTCTCAATCAATAGATCATTTTTCTTTCATCTCGACATGAGACGTTTATCTTGTATGAGGTGTTTTCACGTCTTTATATTGTGATGTTGGCAATAAGAAAGATAGATATCCAATATTCATTCACTCGTCATCAACCTCAGTTGAGTATCCAATCTGTCAAGGGAGCGCACGCTATCAATCTCGTCACCGAGCTAGATAGGTATTCATTTCGAAAGCACAAGTACCGCCCTAAACTTTTACCCCTTTTCATCCTCTTGAAATATCTCCTCCCCACGCGCGGCCGTTATAAGTCCTTGCCGTCCTCTGTAGGGCCTTGTCTGCTTTTTTTTTCGTCTGTATGACCTGCAGTACTATTGAAAGATCGCTTGAGAGGTTTCTCAAGATCCGAACTGCTTGACGAGCTGAGCGACCTTATTTGCCAGCTCATCGGCTTCGGAGCGAGTCGCGGCCTCAGCGTAGACACGGCAGGCGTTCTCGGTGCCGCTGGCGCGGGCAAAGGAGCGAGCGCTGGTGTACTTCTTGACGCACTGGTCGATCTCATCCTGGCAGCCGGGAGGGTGGCTGAGACGGCGCTCGGCGTCGGTGGTCTGGAAGAGGTCCTTGTTGCCGACCTCGACGCGGACCAGACGGTTGGGAAGGTCGGTGTAGGTCATGGCCCAGTCCTTCAGCGTCCAGCCCTTGTGCGCGAGGATTACCTCTACCATGAGCATATCGGAGATGGCGTCGCCGACAGTCTGGTTGATGAGGTCGCCCACAGCCGCGAGGGTGTCGAGAGCGTCCTTCTGAGCAGGCGACTGAGGCTCCTTCTCCTTGAAGGCCCGCATGGCCTCATGGGAGAAGACGACAGTGCCGTGGCCATTGGCCTCGAAGTACACGCCAATGTCGAACTGGCAAGCAGCGTGGTGAAGATGCTTGACACCAGTGGGGGTGCAGACGACAGGAAGCTGGAGGTGCTTCTCGATGTAATTGGTGCTGGCGCCGTTGGCGTAGGCTGTCTGGACGACACCGATGCGCAGGTCCTCCTCAAGGCCAGCAGAGCGGACAAGGTCGCCAATGAAAGAAGCGTTGAGAGACGAAATGCGATCGCCGTCCAGCATAAAGAATCCAGTGTCAGGATCAGTCCAGTAGTAGATCAGACGATCGGCGTCACCATCGAGCGAGCAGGATCGGACACCAGGGACGGGCTTGGGGTTAGGAGGGGCTCGCTGCTTGGTCTTGACAAAGTCGGCACCGGCCTAATTAAAGTCGCAATTGTTAGAATGGACGGAACTGGTCATAGGAGAGAATTAAACGCACATCGAGGTTGAGAACCTCAGGCCGTAGGACATCGTCGTTGACGACCTTGCAGTCGAAGCCCGTAACATCCAGTGGAATGACCTTCAGCAGCTCCGTCAGCTTAGGACCACCAACACCATTGGCGCAGTCGACCACAAGCTGGCCCTGGGGCTTCTTTCCACGAAGCGCCCGAACAAAGGCCTCAGAGAGTTTCGCATAGTATCCGGCCTCGCTGACCTCGCCATAGGCCTTGGGCGTGCCCTCGGTGTTGATGCATCGGGTGAGGTAGTGCAGCTGAGGGGTCGTCAGGATCTTGTAGTCGGTGTACTCGGTGTTGGTCGCCTCGAACGAGTCGGCGAGTGCCTGCACAAGGCCGTGGCCTGACGGGCGAGTGTCGCGACCGTAGATGACTCGCCCGGCGGTGTTGACGTCGATCTTGAGCTGGGCAGCGAGCGCCTTGTACGTGTCGAGGAGGTCCTGGTCGGAGGGGCAGTTGACGAGCTTGGTGGCATAGGCCTCCCAGTCCTGCTCCAGCATCTCGCCCATGGGGTCGACGATCTTGACGCCGTTGTCGACGGCCGGGTTGTGGCTGGCCGTGATCATGACGCCGATGGTCTGGCCATTGAGCTTGCGGCTGCGCAGGCCCGCGAGCAGTCCGACTCGAAAGGTGACGCCGTCGAGGAGGTCGGCCTTCATGCGGAACCCCGCCGTGCCGTACTTGAAGACATGGTCCGGGACGATGGGGTGCTTGGCCGAGGCGGCGAGGATAGCGGCGTCCATGATTGAGGGTTCGTCAGAGTCTTGGAGGCTCGAGAAGAGTTGAACAGGCTGCGTCCGGGCAACGAGGGCGACGGGGTGTCCTTTTTCTGTGCTAATACGAGGCCTCCACTGCGGACGAGAGCAATAAATAGCAAACGAAGCGGATGGAAGAGGGGACTTCGTCGTTCCAGGGCAGGCTTGGGCTTGGAGGAGCTGACCGGCCCCCTCCATCCTGCGACAGAGCTGACCCCACGCTCCACCGCAACCGAAGGCACCCCGCTGACCGCCGTTGCAGGCCACCAGGCGCTAAATTACAGCGAAGGTCCACTGAAGCGCCGCTGAAAGCCCATGCGCACCCTAGCCACAGCGCACGGCCACAGCCATGATGCAAGTCAGCGGCTAGGGCTGACCCCATTGGGCGAAGCTGCGGCACTGTTGCGGCTCAACCAGCCCGGAGCAAGCTCCTGCCTCCTACAGTGGATGCCCAGGCCCGCACGTGCTCTCGTGTCACCGAGCCTTCGGGACGCGTGAACTTGGAAGGAAGACCGGCGCGTCTCTGGCTGCGATTGATCGACAAACTCAACTCCAACATACCACATGTCATTGAAGTGCTGAAGGACGGTGCGACTTCTCTTTTGGTCTGGCTGCTGGGCGCCTTTTTTGTTGTTTGTTCTTTTGGGATGGGGCTGGCTCTCTTTGGTGCTCTTTGCTCACGACTCGCTTCATGGAATCCGAATCGGCGAACCCCTTGCTCCTGAGCTGGGTTAAGGAATGGTGGGATGTGGCTCGTGAACGGAATACGAAGGGCGTCACAACCTACAAACATGCCTACGACTCACTCAAAGCATGTCCGATCACGTTCATGCACCCCGCGGAGCTCCAGCAGCTCAAGGGTTTCGGACCGAAGCTCTGCGAGAGGCTTGAGACTCAGCTGAAGAAACACTGCGAGGAGAATGGCCTCCAGATGCCTGCGCACCCACGTGCCAGGAAAGCTGCTAGAAACAGCGGAGCTGAACCTGACGCGGACGGTAGTTTGAGGCCGGCGAAGAAACCGAGAAAGCCTAAAGCCTACGTGCCTGCGTTTAGATCAGGGGCATATGCCCTTGTGGTGGCTCTTTCGCTTCAACATGAAGATGCTCCGGTTGGCCTTACAAAAGCAGATCTCATCGAAGCTGCGCAGCCACACTGCGATTCGTCATTTACCGCTCCGTCTGATCCCACCAAGTTCTATACGGCCTGGAATTCCATGAAGACGCTGCTACAGAAGGAGTTGGTTTATGCGAGAGGTCGACCGTTAAGAAGGTACGCCTTAACCGATGAAGGCTGGGATGTCGCCAAACGAATCAAAGAAACCAGTCTGTGGCAGGAAGAACATGGTCAGGGCGCTCGAGAGCCGTCTCGTAGAGATCGACCACAACAAGTATTGCCTCGACAAGAACCGGCTCCGGAAGATATCAGCCCGTTTTTTCCAGAAGCAAAAGAGCGTTCACCCTCTCTCGAAATCACGGAGCCACACCCAGCTCCATCACCCTACCAGAGCGTCGTCTCTGATGGACCCGTTGTCTCGGATGACGCTGGCTTGCCGACATTTAGGCCTATTTGTCTACAGCCTGGCTCCTTTTCAGTTCACCTCCTTCTTGATGTTCGAGAGGTGAGAGCCAAAACCGACCGTGATTACATTCAAGAGGAACTCGCAAAACAAGGTGTCAAGCCTATTATGAGGAGCATGGAACTTGGTGATGCGCAGTGGATCGCGAAATGCCACGACCCTCAATTCTTGTCACGTCATGGTGCCGAGGGCGATGAGATTGTCCTGGACTGGATTGTTGAGCGAAAACGACTGGACGACCTGATTGGCAGTATAAAAGACGGCCGATTTCACGAGCAGAAATTTCGCCTGAATCGATCTGGTGTCAAGAAGGTCATATACATCATTGAAGAGATAACTATCGACCAAGCTCAGCTTTCGAGATACGAAGAGGCCGTTCAATCAGCTATCGCATCGACACAAGTAGTCAATGGCTACTTTGTCAAGAAGACCGCTAAAATGGACGACACGATTAAATATCTGGCGCGCATGACAACCATGCTCAAGCGGACATACGAGAGAAAACCCCTCTTTGTCATCCCTACACGAGTCCTCACCGCACAGAATTACTTGCCCTTGCTCGCTCATTTGAGGGAAAAGGACCCGTCTCTGGGGCACTACATCACCTATCCCGCGTTTTCTTCTTTGGCGTCCAAGTCAGAAATGATGACTCTCCGGGACGTTTTCTTGAAGATGCTCATGACAACACGGGGTGTGACCGGAGAGCGTGCTTTGGAGATTCAGAAGAAGTGGAAAACACCGCTTGAATTTATCAAGGCGTTCGAGGCATGTGGAACGGGCGAACAGGGTCTCAAGCGGAAAAGAGAGATGGTATTTGGCCAGACGAGCCAACTTGTCGGCAGGAAGAAGATTTCGAAAGTTTTGAGCCAGAAGATTGCTGAAGTTTGGGCTGATATTTGAAAGGATGAGAGACGACAGGAACATGATACCCATAATGGAACGCTTGAAATGATGTTTTTTTTATATCATGACTTATTGCTTCTCTGCCAGCTTCTGGGCCACAATTCTCTCGACCATTTTCTCCAACAAGGGGATATGTGTGTCACTCTCACCACCCAGAATGCCGGCCAAGGACTTCTGAGCATACTTGGCCATCATATCAACCTCGATGTTGACAGACTCACCAGCCTTCTTCTGAGCGATGACGACTCTGGTTTGAGTGTAGACGATGAGCATAACCTCGAACCACCCCTCCGTATCGTTGACCTTGGTGATGGTCAAGCTGGTGCCATCGAGCGCAATGAAGCCCTTGAAGACGATGTACTGCAGCATAGCCTGGTTCTTGGGCTTGAACCGATAGGTCAATGCATCACCGTCCTTCTCAACGGAGAGAATCTCAGCGGTTGTGTCGACGTGGCCCTGCACAAAGTGACCACCCATTCGGGTATCCGAGCGGACAGCTCTCTCGAGGTTGACATTGCTTCCTTCAACAAGGTCTCCGAGGTTTGTGATGCGAAGGGTTTCGGGCGCAACGCCAACCTTGAACTCCTTGGGGGTGAACGAGGTGACTGTGAGGCAGACGCCATTGACAGCGATGGAGTCGCCGTCGGTGCAGTCTTTGAGGAGGGAGGACTCTGGCGCAATGGAGATGGTCATCTCAGTGTAGTCCTCCGTCTTCTGGAGAGTGGCAATAGCTTCATGCTGTGAGTAATTGCCCTTCTTGTCTTGTCAAGATATGCTTCAAACTCACTGCCAATCTCCTCCACGATTCCCGTGAACATGATGGGAAGCTCGGTGTTTCTGACAAGTCCGAGCTGCGGATGTGTGAAAGGAGAATGAGCCCTGACTCTTGGAGACACTGCACAGCGTTAGCAAATAAGAGCTACGAGGGGTCCATTCGAGCTATTTGTACCTTTTGGAATAGTCTAGGGTTCGGGGTTCGTGATATTGAGGAGGCTCGGATGACAAATAATTAGTGAGTGAAGCTGCACACTCATGGGCATTAATCGTTGCCCGTGCCACACCGGCGGCGGCCGGAGGAGGCGTCGGTCCCACGCCTGCCGACTTCGAAATGCCCCGCACTCACTGAGTCCGACCGTTATCGATAACGGCCCACCCAAATTTTTCTGTCCCTCACTTCGGCTTCCATCTTAGACGGACGGCGGTGGGTTGGCGAAAAACAAATCTTTGCGACTCAGCATAATTTCGGAATCTCTGACTGATTTTGACCTCGATTCTGGACAAAGTCGGGGCATCTCCTTTCTACATCTAATATCATCCATTCAGTTTACAACGCCTGCTTTGATAGCGGCTCACGCCCGCCCTCAAAAACATGGCGCCTTCCCGCCCTACAAACAAAAAGAAGCCCGACGTGGCAAAGCTTCTCTCCGATGCAGAGACTCAACTGGAAGTTGGCAACCTGGACGAGGCCGCATCAGTCGCTCAGCAAGCCCTGGAAACCACAGGCGAAGGCGGAGACTTCGAGTTGAGGGCCAGCAACCTACTGGGCACCATCTTCTTGGAAATGGGTGAAGTTGATGGTGCGCGAGCTTGCTTTGAGCGCGCCGTGACTCTCGACAAGGATGGTAGCATGGATGAGAAAGTCGGCGGCGGAGCTGAGAAGTTCTTGCTCCTGGCGCAACTGAGCGAAGAGGGCGGCCAGGACAGTGTGCGATGGTTTGAGTCTGGCGCCTCTGCGCTGAGGAAGCAGATCCAGGTCCTGTCCGAGCTACCGAGGAGGACACCCGAGCAGCAGGCCACTCTTGACGAAAAACAAACCAAACTCGGCGGTGTGTTGTGCGCGGTTGCTGAGGTCTACATGACCGATCTTTCGTGGGAGGAGGATGCTGAGCAGCGATGTGAGGCACTCATTACCGAGGCTATGATGATTGCGCCTGAATCCCCGGAGACGTGGCAGACTGTTGCCAACGTCCGAATCTCACAAGAGCGTGCCGATGAGGCGCGTACAGCTCTGAAGCGGAGTCTGGAGCTGTGGCAGGATCTTCCACCAGAGCACCCCGCCGTCCCCGAGTTTCCCACCCGAATTGGCCTGTCGAGACTTCTTATGGAGAGCGAGCTGGAAGATGACGCCCTGAAGGTCTTGGAAAGACTAGTCTCAGATGACGATACGAGTGTGGAGGCTTGGTATCTGGGTGGATGGTGCTTATACATCATGGGCGAGAAGCAACGCTCTGCAGCACCAGCCCAGAACGGAGCTAGCACCGGTGACGAAGGCTGGAAGGCTACCTGGAAGTCCTCGCGGCAATGGATTATGCAGTGTCTGAAGCTGTACGAGCTTCAGGAGTATGAGGATGAACGACTAGGAGAGCATGCCAAGGAGCTGCTGCAGAACATCAACCAGGCCATCGGCCAGCCTGTGGACGGCGAAGAAGAGGAGTGGGAGGATGCCAGCGGCGACGAGGACGAAGATGAGGAGATGCAAGGTTAAAATTCTCGGAGGACAACTTGTGTGATACGATCAGGGCATTAGACGGCGTTCGGGCAGAGAAAAGGATATGTTTGCGCAGGGTAGTGAGTCCACGCATAGTGGAGGTCTAGAATCGAGCTTGAATCTATATACCCGATTATTGACGGGCCTATATACTCTCTCTGTGTAGTCGAGTCACATCGCTTACGAGTGATCTACGCAGGTCCTCCCTGCCATTACGATCTTCCCAATCGTTTGGTAACCATCCAAATTTTGCCCAAGAAATCCCAACACACCCCAACTCCAAACAATGCACATACACATATATCTCATTCCCGCCATCCAGCTCACGCCGCCTCGACCTTGAGCTTCTCCACGCCCTCGACGGGCATATCGTCCTCCTCGTCCTCGCCCTTGCCCACGAGGCCGCGCTCCCAGAGCTGCTTGCCAGTCAGGCGAGCAGGTTCCTTGATCTTAGCCTTCTTCAGCTCCGCAAGGCGTTCGTCCTCCTCGCGCTGACGCTGCTCCTCCATCTCGCGGAGGAAACCCTCGCGCCATTTGAGGAAGGTCTCGGGGGTCACAGGCGTGCCGTGGAACTTCTTGTTCTCCTCGCGCTCGGCGGCTAGGAGCGCTTCCTCGTGCACGCGCGCGGCGGCGTCCTTGCGGTCCTGAACGAGCTGCTCGGCGTTCTCTTTGAGCATGGAGACGAGTGTGAATATCATAGCCATGCCGAGATTCTCTTGGATGGTCTCGTCGAGGCTGGCTAGGAGCTGCTCCCGGTCTTCGGCGACATTGAAGTGCTCGTGGGCGACAGCGTTTGGAGGGGCGAGGATGTCGAGGTGGGGAGGCTTCTCGGGGTAGTCTTCTGGATAGCGGACTTGAAGGAGCATGGTGGGAGGCTCTTCGGTCTCTTCATCGGGGATGTCTAGGGCGATTGATACTCTGAACTCGGTCTCGGAGATGTCTTTAAAATGGCATTAGCATGGATGCGAGACATGGCTTGGGGTAATGGCAAGTACGTACCTGTGATTTCATCTGGGAAAATGGACTCGAGCACTTCACGCTCTTCAACTTGCTCTTCGCGTCCCATCTTGAGAGAGTTCTCCTTCAAAAGAGGAATGAGGAGAAGGTCTTCAGGGTACAGACTGGGGATGGAAGTTTGTCGGTCTTCGCACGATGTCGAATGGTGGGGTTTGCAGCCAAACGGAGGGGCTCCTTCTGACCTGACCGTTTGAGACGGCACATTCTCCGTTTCCCAGAACCTCGAATCGAGTGGGCCTTTGGAGGGGTCTGTCGCTTAAAGTAGTCTAGCGTGCTCTCACCGCCCGGCATTTTGTCAAAAATTTTGGGAGAAGTTCAGTTATCGCAGCAGAATTCCCAGCCAGCCAGAGCCGCTGGATTTTGTGCAGCGCAACTCCCATCGCCAAGCAACACCACACGAATTCACCCCCCAAAATGGCCACCAAAGCCGCAGCTGTCGGGGGAAAGAGGAAGTCGGCTTCCAAGGTCGACGGCAATGTGAAGAAGGCCCGTCTCGACGAGACCAAGACTCGAAGACGGCAAGTGCAAGAAGAGCCGGAGGACGATTCGGATGCTTCATCAGACTCTGAGGGAGGTGGCGCAGATTTGGACGATGAAGCGCCTGTGAGGAGCAATAATAATGCCAATGGGGCCTCCAATGGCAAGGCTTTCGAGCGGAGTAGGTGTCTTTGGTTCAATTTCTTCAGTCGCATTCACTTACACGATTCTCAGCTCCTGGTCAAACCTCGCGCGAGTCCCATGCCAAACAGAAGCAGCTGGCCCAGGAACGAAAGGCCGCAAAGCCCCTCGCCGACGAACTCCAACGGACCAAGAAGATTTGGGAACGGCTACGACGGAAGTCCCATGTCCCCAAGGAAGAGCGACAGAAACTGGTCGAGGAACTATTTACCATCATCACCGGCCGCATTAAGGACTTTGTGCTCAAGCATGATGCTGTGCGAGCCGTTCAGACTGCCATAAAATACTCGACTCCCGAGCAGAGGAAGCAGATTGCCCGAGAACTCGCGGGGACCTACGTTCAGCTTGCCGAGAGTCGGTACGCCAAGTTTCTTATTGGGAAGCTTCTGGTGCAGAACGACGACGAGATCCGCGACATTATTATTCCCGAGTTTTACGGCAAGGTCAAGAAGATGATCAACCACCCGGAGGCTTCTTGGATTCTGGACGATATCTACCGAGGAGTTGCTACCAAGGAACAGAAGGCGATCCTGCTGCGAGAGTGGTACGGTCCCGAATTTTCCATTAAGGAGCTCACCAAGGATACGAAGCCCACTGCGGACCTCAAGGCTATTTTGGAGGCCGAACCCAACAAACGAGGACCAATCATGAAGAGCCTTGTCGATATGGTCAATTCGCTGGTCCAGAAGAAGATGACGGGTTTCACCATGCTGCACGACGCCATGTACCAGTACTTTGTCAACACCCAGCCCGGAACGGAAGAGTTCACCGAGTTTTTCGAGATGGTGAAGGGTGACGAAGCTGGTGACTTGTTGAAGAACTTGGCCTTTACCCGTTCAGGGGCCCGTCTTACATGTCTACTCCTCGCGTACGGCTCCTCCAAGGACCGAAAGCAACTGCTTAAGACCTACAAGGATACTTACCTGCTCATGTCGAGTGATCCCTTCGCGCACCTCGTTATTCTCACCGCTTACGACGTTGTTGACGATACCAAACTTACCTCGAAGACCATTTTCCCGGAACTCCTCGGTGAGGGCGACGACAACATCCGGCAAAACATTGTGGCTGCGGCCAACCAACCCTTTGCCAGGACTACCATTCTGTATCTGATGGAAGGGCTGTCGAAGTCTCTGTTCCCGGCAAGCCACTCGTTCGATGTGGAGGTGTTGGAAGAAGTCCACGAAATCCGCAAGACGACCAGTAAGAAGGACGAGGATGTCCGACGGAATGAGCTGGTCGCGGCTGTCTCGCCTCAGCTCATCTCCGCGATTACTGCCGTGTCTTCTGATCTACTATCGACAGCCTTTGGATGCCAGTTCGTTGCCGATGTACTGCTCTCTGGTTCTGGTGAGAAGGATAAGGCCCTTGAAGCCATTGCAGCATCAGCGGGCGGCGATCCGAGCAAAGAGCCTTCAGAAGATGACCTGCAGCCCCATCAAACGCACATCTCTCGGACACCATTCGGTGGCAGGATGCTCAAATCCTTGATCCAGGGTGGCAAGTTTGACAAGGCGGCCGGAAAGGTCATTCCAGTCGAGCCGCCGCTGAAGTTCGCCGACATCCTGTATCCCGTGATTAAAGAGCACATCATGGATTGGGCAACTGGGCCCAGCTCGTTCGTCGTTGTCGGTCTGCTTGAGGCTGAGGACTTTAGTAACACCGCCGAGCTCAAGAAGACACTCAAGAAGAACAAGAAGCTTTTGGAAAAGGCGGCGACTGAGGAGACTGCAGAACAGAAGGCCGCGAGGGAGGCTCAGGAGGCGGCTCCTAAGAAGGGCAAGAAGAAGGGCGACCGACCTGTAGGCAACATGGGAAGCAAGCTGCTGTTGGAAAAGCTGTGAAAAGTTCTGGACTTGTCAACTGTTAATATCCTGGAGACATACTGCGTTTGGCGTTGTGGGATGGATTTGCTAGACTTGATGATAAAATTCAATGTCTGTCTATTCTTGTCGAACATGATACGGACCGAAGAAGCTCTTGCCTCGTAGTGTATGTGCATTTAATCTCATCATTTACTTCTCGAAGTCGATTGGCGCTGTTCATTCGGCCCATTCTTCACAGCTGCCGTCTACCGTGAACGTCGGCGTCGCACAGGCGGCATCATGAGCCGTTTGTGTGTCTCTCCTCCGCTTCTGCATCTGTTGCCTCCCGCAAGAGCCGTGTCTCAGCATATGCGTTGGTGATACGTCAAATAACTGGACTGGGTTCAGCCGTGCCCCTGAGGCGTCTGGGGGTGCGTGACGGTGCGTCTCTGTGAGGGGCGTTGTGTTGCGTTTCGTTACAGCAAGATAGAGCATTGGAGGAGAGAGTATTCTGAGAGGAAGGATATGAGGAGTAGTTATCTTTCCGTTTCAAAAATCGCAGTAGGCCTGGGAGGTAAATAAATAGAACACGGAAGTCCATGTGACGCAGAGCTTGCACAGAAAATTTTGATCCCGACTCATCGATGCAACCCCTAGAGGCAAAGATGTCTTTTTTACAATTGACTTGAGAGCGAGTACTGCTGAAATTGAGAGAAAGACGGAGAGAGAAAAAATCCCAATCCTTCTCGGGGGCAGTTGCGGCTGGTCGGCTCTTGACGATGATGCACTGCTCATCACGCCCAGCCTGCAACCTCCTGCCTGAGGTGCCTTCCCGTCTCCCTCTCTTGTCACCTTCCATGTCACTTCTCACCTTGCACTGCTGCTCTCGCACACATCCTCGAAGAGCACGTCGCCAGGATTTCTTCCCTCTCGTCTGTCTGGACGTTGTCGTACTGTGACGACGGCGTTACTCAAGGCGAGGCGACGTTTGTCTTTCCTTTTTCTCTCATCTCGCCGCTCTTCGTGTCTCTCTGTCCTCCTCATACTGGAGGCAGCCCCTCTCTGCTTGTCGTTCTCTTCAGCCAGCAGTGCTATTCACGAGTCCTCGCTACCCCGACGCTGCTATACGTCGACGTCTCTTACTCAAGTCACGTCTCGCAGGCCAGTTTGTCGACATACTTCTTGCCCACCCCAATCAATGCTCTTCCACCGCTAGCAAGCATGTTCGACAAGGTCCTTCGGGGCAGAGACGACCTGAGCTGTCCACCCGGCAAGCAATTCTACTCTTGCGGCAACAATAATTTTAGGGGATGTTGCTCGGTAGACCCATGCCACCTGCCCGTCTGCCCGGATGCAGTGTTCGCCGCGCCGTCTGATAGTGATCAAGCGACCACCAGCGAGGCCACAAGGACGGAGATGCGAGGTCCCTCGTCGACCTCGGACGCACTCACCACCCTGAGCACCATCATCGAAACCTTGACTGGGAAAGGGGCAACAAAGATCATGACGGACTCGGGCACTACTCGCACCATCCCCAACAATTCGGTGGTCACCGTGACGAGGAAGACGGTGATACTGACGGACAAGGCGCCTACATCGACACCGACGCCGACCGCAACCTCCGGGGCCGGTACCGAGCTGCCTGCCCGCTTCTCGACGACTAGCACCTTGCCAGCGCCGGCCACATCTACTACGGCAGCAGGTGGTGGTAGTGGAAGCTCACCGTCGACAGGAACCATCGTTGGTGCGGCGATTGGCGGCGCAGTCGTCCTAGCAATCTTCGCAGTCTTGGCCGTAGCTTGCTTGCGACGTCGAAAGGGCCTCTCCAGATCCAACTCAAATGCCACCTCAAATGATGCAGGCAGACTGAGCGCTGCTGAAAAGGTCCCTCAGACAATGTCGGCTCACTCAACGGGCACCCAAGAAGACGTCGACCCCTTCGCGCCATTCGGAGGTGAGCGAGCATGATCCATATTCGAATCAACGCGTGCCCCTTGCTAACTCAGAGTAGGACGGGTCGACAAGCCAGTAGATCCTTATGCTCCGAAAAACAACACGTTCGAGATGGATGCCACCAGCACAGCACCCATCGAGCTCCCCGCCGTCAGCATCGACTCCCGTCCAACGCCTCGAATTGAGCCACCAAAGGTTCCGGATGCCGGCTCCTCAGATCCCCGGGCGAATTTGAATGCGTCGCTGACAGATCGACGACAGCATACATATGTGAACCATTGGAACCAGTGGCGAAATCTCGCCCAAGAGGAACGTTAAAGGGGTCTAACAGACAGCCACAAGTGAGAGAGGCTAAGGGGGAGCAAAGCATTTGAGAAGAACGATCTGGTGTCGAAAGGGTCTGATTTGAAGAGCATTTTCTGGCGTTACAATCCACGAATACCCTGCCCTTGTGTAAAGTTGATTTGCTCTGACTTCTCAATCCAGTCTTTTAGTTCAGCATGTCTTGTTCACCGTAGTCATGTTCTATAGGGAAAAGGGGAAAGGAGACAATGCAAATGTTTGTCCAACTTCTTGCGGGTATTCTTCTCTAAATCAACGTACCGAAACATTCTGTTCTGTCTTTCAATACCCCTCCGTTCCGTGCGCCTAAAATGCAAGAGTAAGGAAAAGTGAAACGAAGAGCTTACAATGCCATGTAAATTCCGTCTTGTCCATCCAGCCGTTCATCCGTCAATCCATTTTTTTTCTGGCCGGCCTGTAAGCCTTGTTTCTTGAGTAAACAACAAAGCGCAAAACGCCCCTCCTGGTAAATGCATCCCCCCTATGGCAGAGGTCACCGGTTCTGGAGCTTGCTAATCTCATCTAGCAGGTCTTGCAAGTCCTCATCCTTGATCTTGTCGGCCAGCGACGGGATCAACGTCTTAGCTTCGTCGGCCATTTCGCAGCATAGCGAGCCTAGCAGTCGTTAACAAAGAAACACACCATGGCCGTCATTAGGCAAATACCTAGCTGTGCGCGCTCAAACTTGGCGAGATCCTTGTGTGCGCTCAGGAGGCGCTCGACGGCCTCGACGTTCTCCTTCTTCGTGAAGCGTGCAAAGTGATCCAGGTAGTTAAGCGTCTGGTTTAGCATTCTGGGAGCCAGGTCAGCGCACGGGCGAGGAGATGGCGGGGCATGAGGGCGTACTCCGTCTCGTTCACGTTCTTGCGATCGTTCCGTCGCTTGGCGACCAGGGCGTTGAGGACAAGCGCAGCTTCGGAGAGGGTGAGGGTATCGACGTTCTGGAATTCGCCTAGGTTCAGCGTCGCGGAGGCTTCTTCGTTGCCGGGCGGAGGCGGCTTGGGGCGCGACGTGCGGTGGTGGGAGGACATGGTGAATAGCGGATGCGGGCACGCGCGCGGAGCTTCGAGTCGATTGGGAGGATGTCGGAGAAGCAGGAGGCGGCGCAAATGGATGAGGAAGCTGTAGAGGTAGCGTGGAGCGTCAAGGACCGCGCGGGGGGCGGGGTGGTGATGGCGATGCTGGTTAAGAGCTGGTCTTGTCGAGGTTGAAGTTCGAGGTGGATGAGGCTGAGAATCGAAGAACAAAGGCCACAAGCTTCCATTGGACGGATGGTACGTACCGGTTCCCTGCCAGGCGCCAGTTTAATACGGTGGTGAGGTTGGGTGGAGAAGCCAACTGCCACTACACTCACTCACTCACTGTACTTGCGGGACACTGTGCTGGAGCTCTCCATCTCATCCACAGCCAACGACATTCAGGAGTAGCCTCGAGGAGTGCAGTCGAAACGGGCAAGCCCCCTTTATTAAATCTCAAAAAAAAAGGTATGGGCGACTCACAATACCACTTAAGGGCCCTGCTGACAAGCTTTCTAGCCCCTAAGTTCATGGTCGCACATCGATGGATCGGTGAGCCTCAAGGGCCAAGTGGAACTTGAACTTGATATCGCGACGGGAGTTGAGGGGCCATCGCCAGACCCGACACCATGTAAGCGGCTCATATGGCATTGGATCACGGTATCTGACACGCGGCAGGACCGTCTTCGCCCTCATCATCATCAACAAGGCCGGCGGGCTGGTCTACAACAAGGACTTCCACGATGGCGGCCTGCAGAAGATCAGCACGAACGACTACCTCGTCCTAGCCGGCACATTCCACGGGTAAGCCCCTCTTCTGTCTATTCTACTTCTCATACTCATGGTCTTGCAGCGTTCACGCCATCACAGCGCGCCTCAACCCCGTGCGCCCACCGCCCACAGCCTCCAGCGGCGACAGACCCGAGCCGCCCTCCGGTCTCGAGGTCCTAGAGACGGAGAACTTCCGCCTGCAGTGCTTTAACACCCTCACGGGGATCAAGTTCCTGCTCTTTACCGACACCACGCAGGCCAACGTGGATGTCACTATCAGGAGGATATACGACCTCTACTCCGACTACGTCATGAAGAACCCGTTCTACTCTTTGGAAATGCCCATACGCTGTGAGATTTTTGACCGGAAATTGCTCTCTTACATTAGGGAGATCAATAACCGATAGGATGGGGCTTGGACTGGGGGCAAGGTGTTCTTCAAAGAGGGCACTGGGAGTGCAGACTGGGAGGAGCAAAGCGGCTCCTGGCAATAGAGCAGCCAAGGGAGTTGATCATGGTACCTGTATAGAGGTGTTGATTTGTTGATTTGCCCGTCTAAACCGTGCCGTCTGTCTCTGACGGTTCGTCTATTGTACAATTACTAGCGTACCGTTCGCGGGACGACTTCTACTATGAAGTGTCCATCTTGTCGCCATCATCCTTCTTATCGTCCTTGTCCTTCGACCCGCTCCCTTGACCTTCGTCTTCCTCCTTGATGCCCTCCAACGAAGCCTTCTTCGCTGCCTCTTCCTCCTCCCGTGCGGCCTTCTCCTGTCTCGCCTTCTCTTCTTCCATACTCATGCGGAGAGCGAGAGCCAGCTCAGGCTCCATGGCGGGGTCGAAGCCAAACTCGAAGTCGTCGTTGCCGCCCATGCCACCCGCGCCTCCAGCGGCTCCAGCATTCTCTCCCAGGAGAATGGGAGTGGCGATAAGCTGATCGCTGAGCAGCTTGCTGCTAGGGGGAATGACGACCAGGTTGCAGCCGTCGCCGGTCTTGACGGTGTCGGTGAAGAGCTGCAACTTCTTCTGTGTAGTGTCATCGTCGAGGTCGCCGAAGAGAATGAAGTCGACGCTGATGTTGGCCTTCTTCATCTTCTTGGCCAGCGTTGTGAGCTCCTTCTCGGTCTCCTCAACGGGAGAGCAGACGAAGACTATTATCCGTTGACGCTGCGATCGGTTCTGGCGGTGCTTCAAGGCAAGCTGAAGGGCGAGTTAGATATGCAATTCCACATGAGTTTCCACGGGTGAGTTCAACATACAGTAGCAATTTGGATACCGGTCTTGAGGTGAGCCGAGCCGCCAATCTTCTTCTTTGTCCGATGCAGACCGTCGAGGATCTTGCCTTGCTCTGTGGTGAGAGTCACGAGGACCTCGGGGCCCTTGCCGCCCATGCTCATCAGGCCGACCGACGACTCTGGGTTGCCGGCTGTGATAGTCTGGAACAGAATGTTGACGGCATCGACTTGCGAGTCGAACCGCGTGGGTTGGTAGTCGCCATTCCTGCTGCTCTCGCTGTTGTCCACGACAACCATAACCGCCTCGAGAACCATGGTGAAGAGGCGTCGTCGGTCTGCGTCTCGTAATTCGTCGTTGAGGAGAAGAAAATCGAGGGAACGGGTCGTTATTCGTGGCGATGCTTTTCAGAGAGGTCGTTGAACGTGGTTGATGGTTAAGGTGGAAGAAGGCTGGAGGTGGCCCAGCTCCAAGTGTCGTAAGGCAGTTCAGCCTGGCTGCCGGCAGCTTCACTGTGGAAGTACCTCTACCTTCGTCACAGGCAATCGCCCCCAGTTTTTCCGGTGGTCGAGGTAGCGAGACTTTAGCTTTTGCTGGTTGGAGCATCCCTGCACGAGCTAAGCTCCCGCTGGATTACATAACCCAACCCAGATCTGCCGCCCCGTTTGTTTACTTTCCACTGACGGACCTCCACCATGGTCATGATTGAGAGCGCGCCCCCAAACACTCTTCATCTGTAACCCGTCATTTGTATATCAACTCTGCATCCAAAAAAAGTCACTCTCGCCATCCAAACACACAAATCCCTCAAACCCTTACTAAACTGCGATTATGGCCCCTACTCGGTCGAAAAACCCAACATCAAACCAGTCTCCAAGCGCGATGGCGGATCAAATGGTCCCCTTGAGGGCAGGTAGCCCGTCAACACCACACCAGAGAAGCCCGATCAAGAAGCGAAGGGGCGGTATTTCTGTGCAACAGAAGCAGGCTCTGATTGACAATCTTCAACTCGAAAGTACGTCTGTCGGCTTGAAAATGTACCCTACAAGCAGTACGATACTGACGTTGATGTAGTCACCGAGCGAGCTCGACGGTTACGAGCCCAGTACAACCTCCAGGCGCAGGGCTTGCGATCCCGCATAGAAATTCGAATCAACCGAATTCCTGTGTCGCTACGAAAGGCTACGATGGGCGATCTTCTTGTTAAGTACCTGAACCAAGAAGAAAAGCGGACGAGACAGGACCACCCTACACGAGCCGTTGCGCATAAACAAACACGAACAGCTCCCCAACCTGCGAAGCCTCCGGCATCGCGTGCTCAGAAACGAATGAGGTAAGGGGTTTGCCAGTTCGTTTACTCGGTCCTGAGAGCTAACAGTCGCTTTAGTGATGCCATATCAGGGGATAAGGAGAACGACTTTGAACGCATCGAGAATGCGAAGAAGAGAGTCCGAGGAGGCCCAGCAGCTGAAGCTTCACACGTTCGACCCGCCCAAATCCTATCACCAACATCATCCAATTCGCGTCTGGCAAACCGATCTCGCCCTGCGTCTCCAGCCAAGTCCCAGATTGCACGACCTGCCTCTCCGCTTAAGAATTCTGGAACTTCACGGTCCGCTGCTGCCACAAACATCCTGTCCAGCATGGTCGAAAAGGCCAAGGCGACGCGCGCTGGTGTATCTCGCAAGGTCACAGCGGCGTCCAGCACAAGCTCGAGTTCTAACGGGACCACAACAGCATCGCGGGGCCGAAAGGCTGCAGCACCGGCTCGAGCTCCCGCCTCCCGCCCGGCTACCAGGAACGCTCGCAGAGTTAGTGCCAACAGCGAGACCAGTGAGGCGAGCACCGGGACCGTGGTGAAGCGGGCAGTAGGAGCGAAATCTACGGCCTCGACGGCTAAGAAGGCGACGACGACCGCACGTAAGGGAGCTACAGGAGCTGCTTCTAAGAAGACGACTGCTAAGGCTGCTGCGGCGGCTGCGACGAGCAGCACGGGCCGAGTTCTTCGGAAGAGGGGTTAGGGGTGCATGGTGTGACTTGCATGGTTTATGACTTGTGCGTGTTTTCTTGTGGCGAACGGCGTTGTAGGATCCCAGCAAAATGGCAAGGGAACGGTTTGGTTGGCAAATTGGCAGAATGGATAGGAATAAGGCATCTACTGCGCGCGGATATGTATGAACCAGGGCTACAGGGGCATTGAAGCATCCCGTTGTGCTTCGCTATTCAATGATGAAATTTGGTGCCGTATACGCTCTATGCTGCGGTTCCCTTCTTTTTCTTCTTGTCCTCCACGAGCTCGATATGATCCTCTGGTATCTCTTTGTACTTCTCAACCAAAAACTCCCTCATTTCATCGCTCACATCACCCTGTACCACAATCTCCTCTCCCCCGCTGGGGAGTTTCGTTACTGAGGAGCCCGTAGCAAACTTCTTTCCAAGATCCTTGGCGACCTATGACGCAGTTAGCATGATGAAGGGATTCAGGGAGAGGGACGAGCAATCCTACCTTTTTCAACTCCAACCCAAACGCCTCTAGACCTATCACGGCCGTAACATACTTCTTCTTGTTCCGCTCGATGCGCTTGATCGTCACCACGCTCTTCGCTAGCTTCTCGACCTGCTTCGCCTCGGCGGCCTCGGCCTTGGCCGTCTTCTTCTGGGCATCCTTCGCCGCGCGCTTCTGAGCCTCGATGGAGAGCGATGCGGTGGCGGCCTCGAGGGCTTCGGCGGACCAGATGCGGTCGTACATGGCAGGCTCATTCTTTTGTAGCCACTCCTGGCATTTCTTGACGGTGCCGCCGTACTCGCAGTACTATTGTTTTACTTAGCAGGGGCCGAGGACGGAGGGGGCTGTCGGAGGAAAAAGCTTCGGGATCGTACCTCAGGAGGAAGCGAGCAGACTGGAGAGCAATGGAGTCAGCATTGGACTGGTAAAGCGTTGCACGCGAAGGGGTTTGAAGTTCTGCTCACCACCGCAGTAGGTCACGACACGGCTTTGAGGCTCGGCCTCGGGCTGATCGTTGTCTGCCATGGCTGACTAGGCAGATTAGATGTGTCGGCTATAGGTAGTTATAGGGGAAACTGAAGCAAACAAGGGGTGTTGGAGCTATAGATAGAATGAAAGAGATAGTAAGAATGAGTAGAAACAAGACGAGGCGACCTCCAAATCTAGAAGCGCGCCATGATCATGGCGGGGTAAAAATCATGGAGGGGCAGCTCACGTTTTGGTGGCTAAGGTCCAGCCCAGCCAGTGCTCTACGGCTGCTAGAGAGCGGTCCGACAGCGGGGGAGCCACCCGTAGGTAGGTGGCTGTGGCTGTTTGTTTACCACCTCGCTGAAGCTTCTGGCCTGAGGCACTACAAACATCTGAGGCACCAAGATTTCGATACTTGCCGCTTCAACATGAAACTCCCAATTTGACTTTCCTTCCGTTACGTCTCTAATCACGAACAGCTTTTCTTCATCACCTTCTGGGTCACTGACTGATTGCATCTCGTCTCCTCAGCTTCTTCTTAGCTTCAACTGTTTTGCAGCGTAACCTTCCAGTACTCGCTTCAAAGTTGTCCCTAACTTAAACACCCCCCTTTTGACTTGTCAACCTGCACCATCTCGCACAATGAGGCCAATTCCTGTCGGTATTTGAACATATAAAATCATTTTAACAACTATTTGACTGCGGTAAGTTGCGACTTGGTATCTTAAAGGAAAGAGAGCAAAAAAATCCCCAAATTGCCTAGGGCATTTATCCAGAATGACCCTCTCAAAAGAGATCCGAGCATGCATTACATCCATCCGTGCCTTATCCACGCATCGTCTCATCCTTCATGCTTCGTATAAACATCTCGACCTCTGATCAACAGTGACTTCTCTATATGCGAGTTGAGAGAAAGTTGCAGACAGACAAAAGGAAATAAATGACGAGTGTCGACTCTATATTTCAACCCTCCTTTTTTCATTTCGCCAAAGCGATTTTGATCACATCAGTGCTTCTTCGGGGCTTGCGAGCATATCCGTTGAGCATTCTGAACCCAGATTTATTGTTTCGTCCCTCCTCGAAGACCGCGGGGACTCCGTCGAGGCACTTCCCAGCCTCCTTCATAGCAGCACCAGCAGTCACCATATCTGCAAGCCGGAGCTCGCCAGCAACCTTCTCGGTCTCGCAGCGGAGGAGCCATCGCTCCCAGCTCCATCCGCCAAGGACGCTACACACGCCAGCAATGCTGTCGCTGCTTCCAGTGACCATGGCCTCCATTTGGCAGGTCCTGACCTCCTCGCCGCTTGGGTTGTCCTTGAGAGGCGGCGTAGGGGGTCGGTGAATGTTGCGCTTGGGTCCCATGGGAAGACACATCCACATGCGTCGCACATCCTCGAACCCGGCGCGGGCCAGACGACCGAGCCACAGCTTCGTTGGGTTGGGATCGTATCCAAGGGTCTTGAGGGCGAAGCCAAACTCGACGCTCTTAGCAAGACCGATCGGTCCCGCGTTGATGATGTCGGAGTCGAGAAGAGAGAACTCAAGGTAGCCGCCTGGCTTGAGCACGCGCATGCACTCCTTGAGACAGCTTTCCCACTCATCCTCGCCGTTTTCGCCCACAAACTTCAAGATGCTGTGAAGCTCCCGTGCAGAAACGAGGTCAAATTGATTATCGGCAAAGGGAAGGCGAGTGAGTCGCTCGACGGCGACCTGGCGATGGTTGGGCGGGCCGCGGATGTTCGAGTTGGACAGCTGGCGGATGGCCTTGGTGGTGACTGTGTAGATCTTGGCGCAGGGATATTGGAGGGCGCAGTGCCATGCCCAGTCGCAGGTGGCTTGACCACCGAGATCAAGGATCCTAGCCCTTTCTCGAGTGGTGCCGTTTCCGCTGGGAGACATGCTCAAGCGTGTGAGCCGCTTCGTGACGGGCGCCAGGATGAGACGCCCACCATTGAGCATCTTCATGGCGGCGACATGCCAAGTCGACATGGTCATTTGCTTGATCGCCTCGAGCTCCTTCTCATGGCGTAGCTTCTCGGGGTCGTCGACAAGATCATCGTCGCCACGGGCCACGTTGGCACTGAGTCGCTTCTTGGCCGACTGAGGAACCACGCTGAGCTGGTACTTGCCCAGAAGCTGGTTGCGGTGGCTGTTGCGAAGTGACACCCGTGCGGCCTGGAGAGCCTCGAATCGACTGAGTTGGTGGACAAAGGCATCTTGACGCTGCGTGCGGATGATGTAGTCCTGGAAGGCTCGGAAGTATGCCGACTCCTGTCGGATGAACTTTGAGGGAAGTCGCTTCGGGCCAGCGTTGAACGAGACGAGCTCTGAGAATCGGACCGTCTTCTTCTTGGCTCCGACGCTGTTCTCGGGCTCAGGCTGGGCCTGCTTGTTCTTGGCCTCTTCATCCTCCGCAACCTCAGCAATGGTGTCCAAGGCGGCGGCATCGCTGACTACAGGCTCATCGACCCCTCGGAGGTAGGCTCGCTGGGCCATGAGCCACGTACCAGTGCGGTCGAGGTTCGAGAGAGCAACCTCCTGCTGCTTTCGGGCGTAGTCAGGGTCGTAATCGACGACAATCTCAGTGGCAGCATCGTCACCGACAGGCGAAGCTGGGGCCTCGTCAACAGGCTTCTTCAGAGGAACCTGTCGAGCTGTGGGCATATCGTCCCCAAGGTAATCCTGGTTTCCTAGCTCGATGACACGCTCGACCACTTGCTGATCAGAGGGCGCAGGCGTAAATGGCCTATAGAAGTCCTCAAGAGTCTCGGCGCGCTCCGGGACAGGCGGGACCGACTCTTCGTTCCAGGGGCATTTGTAGAATTGCTCAGCCGTTGTTGAGGTTGGCGGTGCAACCTCATCAGCTGAAGAGATGTTCCAAGTGCTTCGAGACTGAGGCGAGAGATCCGAGAAGAACCCACCAGGAGATGGAATATCCAACCTCGTCAAATCATCGAGTGAATGGTTCATGGGAATTGGAGAGAAGGTCGCAGTTCGAGGCGTCTCCATGCTCAGACTGGTGACCAGGCGATGGGGTTGTTGCTGCATCTCAGGGGCTCGCTGGCCTGCTACTGGATGATTCTCGATGACCGGCACAGGGTGCTCGTGAAGTTCCTCCTCGTTACCGGACAATGCGTGCAGCGTGGCCAAGGCGCCCGGCTGCAATTGAACGCCCGCCCATACGTCTTCCGTCGTCACATCGTCGTTGTCCATGACGGGGGTTGGCGGAGCGCTCATGGCCGCCAGTTGCTCTGATGTCAAGCTGCCATCAAGTGATGGGGGAGCCGAGATAGTTGGGACTGCCAGAGACTGCTGCATGTCCATGAAGCTCACCTGAGCTGGAGACATGGTGAGCTTAGCTGACGGTGTGACTGGAACAGGTGAAGTCATCTTCTTCAGCTCATCGACTGCCGACCACTGCTCGTTGCTGGGCTCACCTCCCGTAGGGATGATGAGGCGGGAGGGCGGCTTGGCGGAGTGAGGCCGCGATCTCGCCGACGGCCGGCGTTGGGGGATCTTCTTGGGCGCCTCATCCTCGGGCTCGGACACGTCGTAGATGTCGTCGTCGTACTCAGTGGCCATGGTGGTCCTGCTGCCGCGGTTCCAGGGGTTGGCTGAGCCTGTCGGCGAGCATTCGGAAGCAGAGTCGGCGGAAGGCGACGAAGGGAGAACGGGAGCAGAGAGATAATGCATCCCCCGCGGAGTCGGAAAGTGATCGCTCATGGGCGAGAGCCAGGCCTCGATCTTGAGATGAGGCGTCTCCTGGCGCCTCCCCCGCATGCGACCCTCGTCGCTGTCCTCTTCCATTATGGGATTAAGAAGCCTCCGTTGCCTTCGAGCCTGCGAAGGGTCCGGGGTGGCATATCGGTTGGTTGCAGCCATGTTTTCTTTGCAACCACGTGAGGTCGTGTCTTGTTTGGGTAACTTTTTTGAAGAGGCAAGAAAAGGCCCAGAGAGTTCGCGAGCAATCGCTAACTTTGGACTGGGCTTACTGATATTAGTTGGGTCGACGTCCGGCGTCAGGTCGGTGGATGGATGTGTAACTGTTCAACGATAGGCGGCCTCGGTCAACGAAGCATCTAATGGATAACAAAAAGAAAGGGCGACGACCACAGCAGCTCAAGGCTAGAGGACGGAGGAGAAGTGAATGCGGAGAAGGAGAAGAGACCCAGGCGGTCGGCCGGGGAGCGGCAAAGCTCTTAAGAGAGGGAGAGCACGAGGGGCACGACTGGATGGCAGAGCGGCTACGGACAGTAGGCATGAAGATGGGGCCATGGCAGGCCGAGTCTGCGGATATCCAGCAGACCAGCGCGTCCGGCGCGCCGTGAGTGGTTACTAGATGTCGATTTGCCGGCGAGCAGGTGTGCTTGCGCCGGATAGACATGCATTGCGGCCGGGCAGCAGGCGTGTAAGTGGGAGCTTGAACTCCAGGCCATCGACCGATGAGATGAGGGTGCGCAACCAATGAGAGCGACCAGATGCCCAACTCCCGGTTTCTATAATTAAATGACGGCAGGAAACGTGTTGGCTAGCGCGCGCGAAACAACGGAGAGGTGAGTCGTGATTGGGCTGGTGGTGGCAGGGATGAGTCCAATGGTGGTGGGGGAGCGCCGACTCGGCGGCTAGAGAGCAGAACAGCGGGACGGGGATGTGATATTGATTTTGTGAGCGATGCGCGGAGCATTATTGAAAACGTGGAAAAAGATGAGATGAAATGAGGCGATATAGGGGAGGGGGTCAGGCAATGCAATGGTGGTGGTGAGATGGATGGGGTGGGAATTGAGTGTCATCAACTGACAGCTGCCACTTCACGATCACCACCATCACCACCAGGAACCGCTAACGATGAGATGAGTGAGGACTCGAGAGATGTGCGCTGCAGAACGTGGATGCACTCTAAACCGGCCCCTTCACCTGTTGGTTGGTTGGCTGGTCAGCTGCATGCGTTCGGCTGTTGTCTCTCACGCTTCTGCACCGGCCCGGACGTGCACTTTGCTGTTGGCCGAGGGCACGATGCACGAACCATCACAAAATTAGATCGCCCGTGAGGGCTTAAGTAATGCAGGTGACGAGGGCGGGGAAGCGTCGAGCGGTTCGCTGATCACTGTGAAGTCCAATTTGACGGTGTCCAGTCATCGTATAGCGTTGCTGGCAGGGTTGTCTATGCTGTATGCCGTGTGATGATGGCTGGATGAAGACAATACCTAGGCGGGGAAGCTATCGTAGAGACAATACTTACTAGCATTCCTAACTAACAAAGAAAAGACACACGCATATTCTATGAGGTGTAAGTTATAAGCCCGTGACAGGCGACTTCGCTTGAAGACGCCGCCTCCAAGTCGACTTGCCTCCAGGGTGACTTCCTTTTGATCAATATAATAGAAATGAAGGCAATAAACCCCTGGCCTCGGCGAAATCTCGACACGTCGCATCCCAGCGACGAGGATGATGACAGCAACCCCGCGCCACTCGAGAGTATAAGGGTTGTCTCTGCCAGGCTCATTCAGGACGTATCGCATTACCACCCACTCGAGATACCACTCGGTGATCAACTCGAGCGTCTAGCCCCATTGCACAGGCGGCCCAACCTAAAGCAGATTCGATTTACAGCAGAAGGAGCAAAACTTTATCGCCCTGATGCGAGTCCAGCTGGCGATGTACGAATACTGGCTACCATAATCATCAAACTATACGTCGGAAAGCGTCATCCGGGGACTCCGTTTGGGAAACTAGTCGCATATCTCCAGGAGCCACCGCACCAGCAAACCGTTCTGGACGACGACAAAGAGAAGAGTCTCTGGAAACTCGCGATGGACGACATTCAGAGGGTCCGAACAGACGGCGACACGATTCGAATAGCGAACGAAGAGCTGGCTGACTTGGAAGATCTCCTTAGATCCATGTTAAAAAGGAATCCTGAGGAGCAAGCTAAGGCTGCTGAAATCGCAGGCAGTCGATGGATGAAGAACTGGGGAATTCCGGCGCTGCCAAAGGGCGAAGTTAGGTGGTGGGACCGCAAGCGCAAACAACCAAACAGACGGGTGGTGCCCAAGTATGCACTGATGGAAAAGCTTCCAGATCTTTGAAGCATTCAAGATGATGAATATTTGATTATCCCCATTTTGAAATGAATTGAAACAAACAAATATGATTTGGTACCATCCAAGTCCTAACAGTGGAGAGCAGCGGTTTTTGACGAGCGTCGGCGACTTACGTAAGGGAGCTGCCTCAACCTCAGGCGGCCGGAAAAAACTGGATCCATCGGCATGACAGCTTCAAGAGATCCGCTCCTCAAGCCTTCAGACCATCTCCAGGCTCGACGACTTTGACGACAGCTTCGAATCCCGATCGCAGCCGCACAATCTCTTCGCTTGCAACCATGTCGGGACAGAACAACTGGCAGGAGGAGGCCATGCGACGCCTGCGCCAGATGCAGGCCCGCGGCGGTTCCTACGGCGGCGGCGGCGGCCCTCAGATGGCTCGAGCCGCTGGCGGTGCTCTCTTCGGCGGCATTCTGCTGGCTGGCGGTGCCTATCTGCTGTCAAACTCGCTGTTCAACGTCGATGGTGGTCACCGGGCCATCAAGTACCGGAGGATAAGCGGCGTGAGCAAGGAGATCTACAACGAAGGTGCGTTTGGACGGAACTCGGAGATGCCGGGCAGATGTTGCCATGCTGCGTTTTGTGGGCGAATGGATGCTGACGGATGTACACACAGGCACGCACATCATGATCCCCTGGCTGGAGACGCCCATCGTCTACGACGTTCGAGCCAAGCCGCGCAATGTCGCCTCGTTGACCGGCACCAAGGACCTGCAGATGGTCAACATCACCTGCCGAGTGCTCTCCCGGCCGAAGGTCGATGCGCTGCCCCAGATCTATCGAACGCTGGGCTCCGACTACGATGAGCGGGTGCTGCCGTCCATTGTCAACGAGGTGCTCAAGAGCGTGGTGGCGCAGTTCAACGCCAGCCAGCTGATTACCCAGCGAGAGATGGTGGCCCGGCTGGTGCGGGAGAACCTCTCCCGCCGAGCTGCACGCTTCAACATCCTCCTCGACGATGTCTCCCTAACAGTACGACTCCCCAAAATCCCCTCCCTCGGCTCCGTCCACTAACTCTCGTACAGCACCTCGCCTTCTCGCCCGAGTTCACGGCCGCCGTCGAGGCCAAGCAGGTCGCCCAGCAGGAGGCCCAGCGCGCCGCCTTTGTCGTCGACAAGGCGCGCCAGGAGAAGCAGGCCATGGTGGTTAAGGCGCAGGGTGAGGCGCGCTCGGCCGAGCTGATCGGCGAGGCTATCAAGAAGAACAAGGCGTACGTCGAGCTCAAGAAGATCGAAAACGCGCGCCAGATCGCGGCGAACATGCAGGAGTCTGGCTCGCGGAATCGGCTGTTGCTGGACTCGGAGGGCTTGGGGCTTAATGTCTTTGAGAAGGAGGACAAGAACTGAGAGTGTGTGTATCTATGTAAAGAGGAGGCGTGAGACGTGGCGGCGAAGACCGGGAATCTCCACTGTATGTCTAGGTGAGAAGTTAGCAGGCACTGTATAATAGGGATAACGGTAGTGAAAAAAAAAGATGACTGCCTGGAAATGTGTGTGTTATTTTGGTATTTTTGATGTTCTCGTTTGGTTGTATTGGGACCCGTTTGCCTTCTTGCCAGGTCCTCAGATGAGTTACTTGGTATTATTGACTTCATTTCAACCCCTACCAGCTCTAAAGCTAGAAAAGGTGCCAGATTAATTCATAGATGAAATCCTACTTATATCTACTTGTTGAATAACTGCTATATCAAGGCACGGGGATCTTGAACGGTCGAAATGGAAATCCTGCTGTTTAGCTACCCTGTATCATCATAGGACTCGGGGAAAGAAGCAAATTTTCATGCTATTTATTGAGAAATCCTTTCAGGACTTGTTAAGTGGGATATTCAAGATACTCATTTCTCACTGTTTGCATGATTCATAAAGCCTTGGTCCGTTAGATCGAGTGTTGGTCGTTCCTTAGTAATAATTCACCGTAGGTAGAAGCATGACCCCTCTACCCCACCATGATTTCTAGGCATTCCGGGGAATCTCCAAGTACCTCTTCCGACCTTGCGATATCCCATGCGCAAGTAATCCCACCTCAAAGCCTTCACCCTCGAACCTCGAAACCCCAACCAGCGCTGCGCAAGCCACCAAACTCCTTTGCTTCACACCAAAAGCTCGGCCCGAAGGCTCCGTCAACATGTTGATCAAGTAAGCAGTCTTGCCAGCAGCTCGAGGCGCGCCACGGACTGACGGCGATTCACCAGGGTCCGAACTCTCACGGGCAAGGAGATCGAGCTCGACATCGAGATGGACTACAAGGTATAGGGACTGCCAAGTCGCAAGAAAGCCTCGGAGTGCTAAGCATAGGGTGCATAGGTCTCGCAGATCAAGGAAAAGGTCGAGGAGAAGGAAGGCATCCCTCCCGTGCAGCAACGTCTGATCCACGGCGGCAAGCAAATGTGAGCGCGAACCTCCCTCCCCTTCGCCCATACTGCGTCCATGCTCCTAACTGTTTGCGATACAGGGCTGACGACAAGACTGCTACCGAATACAACCTCATCGCCGGCGACACCCTGCATCTCGTTCTCGCGCTCCGAGGCGGACAATAGACCCGAGGCCGAATAGCTGATAGATGGTTGGGGGGACTTTGCAACAACCCTATGGAAGCGCGGATGACGACGGAGATCTCAACTTCTAATCTCTAGCGTTCAACGGGAACGCATGTTGGCTGGAATGACGAGACGACATGGATGAGCAAGCTATTCTATAGGCAACCATGGATGTGATGTGCCTTCGAAAGGCGTTTTAGATATGATAATGAGCACGGCCGAAAGAAGGAGTGCACCGTTCATCATTCATTCGATCCCAGCCGCCCTTTACTATCGAAGTATGGGAGCCGGCTCATTCCAAATCCAGACATTTACAGTTTGATACACATGACTACCATACACGACCATGTTTCCTAGATAAATTTCTAGCACATGGATTTCCGAGTTCCCTTCATAACCTGACCTTCATATAACCGAGTTTCTTAAGTTCATAGCCATTCCGAACCTTTCCTAACGCTCAAACTCCGATATGCAACTTCTTCTACTGCCGCTTCCATGACGAAACCAGATATGAAAGCAAATAGAAACCACGAGACTGAAAACAAAGGTATTATGTCATTATATAATCGTTATAGGATACACTTGACGCTCAAGATCGCTTCTTGCGACTCATAAAGATGCTGGGAGCTTTTCGCTTGCGTGGTATGCCGTTTGATGATGCGGGGGGTGGGCTGCCGGCAAGGGGTGGCGGCGAAGATGGACCGGGAGCAGCTGCTGGAGGCGGTGATGTTTGAGTTCGAGGGAGGTGATGTGTCGGAGTCTTGGTTAGATCTGGCAGATCTACGGGCTTGGGAGTCTTAGTAGAGGCTGCTGGTGCTGCAGAGCTTGAGCTGAGTGGTTTCGTAGGAGGCTTTGCAGTGGGTGGTTTGTAGCTGTTGGATAGAATGCCGGAGCGTTTTGAGACGGGAGTATTCGCGGCTTTCTTCGTGCTGAGCGAGGTTGCAGTACTGGATGAGCTCTGCGGAGGAATTCGAGTACGCGACGCGAGTTGCTGTCCAGTAGGCCTCCGAGGAGAAGGATAAGATGGTCTGGTGCTGGATTTGCCGCCGGCCGAAAGAACTGGATCATCGTCCTCCTCTTCGTCCTCATCAAAGAGTTCATCCTGGTCATCGTCCTCTGAATCAGAGAGGAAGGTTGCACGCTGCTCGTACTCCTGCACAGCGGTCGACTGGAAGGCCTCCTTGGGCGCCGGACGGAACACAGGCTGGACAGACCGGCGAATGTCGTTAACCATGGCAGCCGGCGCCCGGTTCAGTTGTGTTCGGCGAGAGGACCCGGAACCGGACCCGGACCCGTGGGTAGGCCGTGAGAGCGCTCCATGGATGCTGGCGATCTCCTTGACCTCCCGCCGGACCTTGCGCATGACGCTGGCCCCGTTGACGGTCTTGGTTCGGCTGCCGCGGCCAAAGGTCAGCGTCGCGCCGTTCGGGTCTCGAGGCTGGCCCCATGTCTTTCTCGCTGGAGCAGCCGCTGCACGTAAGCTTCGAGGGAGTTGCTTGCGGTCGACGATGCGGCTCTCGTTCTTCTCCTTGTCCTGCTTGAGCCCGGCCAGTGCGTTCATGAGCTTCTTCTCGCTCGCCTGCAGCGCCGCATCGTGGTCCTTCTTGTACTTCTCCCACACGCGGTACCACTTCTTGGGGTCTGGAGGCTTGTAGGCCTTGGCCTTGTACTCCATGGGAAAGTCGCGCTCAATCAGCCGCAGCCAGATCTCGCCCGTCTCGCCCTCAACCTGCGGCGAGTTGAGCTCAATTTGGCGGAGTTGAGGAGCATTGTCGACCTTGAGGAGGATGTCGCGGACGTTCTCATAGGGCAGGTAGTCGCCGACGCTGTCGAGCTCGCGGATGTTCTTGAGGCAGGCCGCCTTGGCCAGGTCGACGAGGGACTTGACGGGCATTGTAGGCGTCGACGCGATTGCCCGGCCCGTCAGTAAAGGAGAAACAGGGAATGGTGATTATAGCTGGGAGTTGGTGGTTGAGAACGGATCGTGTGAATCATGGACAAGCTGGGGCATCGTGGAGCAGACTGTCGAGGTAGACAAAGAGAGGGTGGAGGATGCAAGGGAGAAGAACTGATATAAAAGAGAAGGATTGACAGCTTGGAGTCCGACAAGGGCCCAGATATATCCGAAGGGAAGGGGAGTTTCTTTGAGGCAGCAGTTTCTTTAAGCTGTAGTGAAACTACACTTTATTGTGTTTTTATGAGGCTGTCGCCATGACAGAGACCGCCGCCCACTAATAAGACAAGAGCCTCGGGGCCACACAGTGCCGCTGCGCCACAAACGGCCCAGCCACTGCTCCCCACAAAGCACAAACGGAGGCTCCAGCGCCTCAGCTCAGCAGCTCCATCCTTAGCCTCGCCCATTTCGTCACTGGAGCCTTGTTCATCCATCAAAGGGAACTGGACTCTGTCTTTGTTTCCTCTTGCTCCACGGGACATCGCCATTCTGATATCAGGCTGTCGACCCCGAGACAATTCTTTGGAGTAAACGCCACTGCGCTCGCTTTTGCTGTCCTTGAGGACGTTCGCCAAGATGGCCGACGCGAGCTTCATCAAGCCCGACCCCGACACGAAGTCACCTGCTCCTGTCGACGAGGATGATCTGTACGAAGACGCGGGCGACTTGGAGTTTTACGATAAGAACGCGCCTAACCGGAGTTTCGAGACACTGTACCTGGCGCGTGTGCCGAAGTATATCTGGGACGCTTGGGTGAAGTTGACGGACAAGCTCAGCGACGACGACGAGATCCAGATCGGCACGTTGCGGACATGGAACGAGCAGAAGCCTGATGGCGGCGTCAACGTACGTCAATTCCACTTAGACTGAAGTGCATGATGTTGGTTCCCTGACAGGTTTGATAGACGAAGCTGCGGATGCTGCTCGACCCGAACTGCCCAGAGCACCAGCTGCTCCCCCGCGAGTACGACCTGGACGTGACGGAGCACAGCGTCAACAACCACTTCATTTTCAGCGAGGAGGATCTCCCCGGATTCAAGGCGAGGAGCAAGGCGCGCCAGGAGGCTGCCAATGCTGGGATCCCGACCTCGCTGTTGAGGCAGAAGGCTGGTGGCGTCGAGAAGCCGACGTATGACCGACGAAGTCGATTCCAGCCGTACTACCGCAAGGCGGTTCCTAGTCAGTGATGGTGCTTTGGTAGTGGGGAGACATTTCCAGGACTGACTGATATTGCAGAGCGTACCAAGATCTTTGGTAAGATCCAGTACGATGTTCGCGTTGAGCCGCGTGACATGCGGGAAGAAGAGAGGTTGTTGGCGCAGCGGTTGATGGACGCCGAGACATCTAAGTCGAAGCTTCAGATCATCAGTCGAAACAAGGCATCTGCTATCATCAATCCTGGTACTGCAGGCGCCGTCAACTGGGGCGGGACTTTCATCGTAAGCAATGCCACTGTTCTTGTAAATTCTCAGCCGCTAATCCACAACTTAGAAAAACACACCCCAAGCCACGAAACCAAAGAAGGGCGAGGTGTTCAAGGCTGCTCGTATTCCCCGAAACCAGCTTTTGGATCTTATCTTCGACTGCTTCCGTCAGTATCAGTATTGGTCCATGAAGGCGCTTCGTCAAAAGTTGCAACAGCCGGATACATACCTACGACAGGTGCTCGAAGACGTCGCGGTGCTCAACAAGAGCGGCCGATTCGCGAACCACTACTGTTTGAGCGAGGCCTACCGGGACAAGGCTGGTACCGAGTCTAAGGAGGCGGCCGCCGAGGCGATGGACGATGGCGATGATGATGAGGGTGAGGAGATGGAAGACGTCTTGCCCACGAATTAGGCGAATTTGGAGAGGACGAGTTGTAAGAGGAGTTTGGAAGGGTTTGCTTCTCATGGCGTTCCGGGATTGAGTGAGGTTTCAGGGTCGTCACGAGCCTAGAGGATGAAGATACCATTGATAGAAATAGGGGAAAAATAAGTAACAGCATTCATGAAATTGACCAGGTGAAGCTTGGGTCTAAAGTTTCTTGCATGCTCAGTATTGATATCCTAAGCATCTCATTTCAACCATCTCGCTCTCCAGATAAATTGGTCTGTTCGACTTCATTAATGATTCTACGAAGATTAGTCAGTTGGCTCGCAGGAATTCAGTCTCCCCGTAGATCGCTTACAGCCGGGTTTCCCGCTCGCGGATTCAACTTGAGCTCCACCTCCACGACCGTCTATAATGGGTTGAGTTGGAGACTATAAGTTGGAGACTTGGCTACCTTACATCATCGCTTGTTGGCTGAACCTGAAACTCGCAACTTGCAACTTCCTGCCCTCAATTTCCAGTCGCCGCCGAAGATGTATCTCATTTTCGACTTTGACGGCACCATCACTGTCAAAGACACCATCCACGAACTGGCTCGCTCCGCCATCGCCTACCAGAAGGAGCATCGTGGGCTGGACCTGGAGGCAGCATGGAAGAGAGTCGTTGACGATTACGTGGCGGATGTGAAAGACTATGCGCAACAGTGGCCGACACCTGCCGCGGAAATAACGACAATGGAGGAGCAGCAGCGCTACCTGGCAGGCTCCAAGGCCGTGGAGGAGCGTTCGCTGGAGCGAGTTGGCAAGGCGCGGCTATTCGAGGGCATGGAGGAGGTCGAGCTGGTGAAAGCAGGCATGGAAGCGGTAGCGAGCGGGCGTGTTGAGATCCGGAAGGGGTTTATTGATGTGCTGAGTCTTGCACAGGAGAAAGGCTGGGATGTGGCGGTTGTGTCGGTCAACTGGTCAAGATCTTTTATCCATGGCGTGTTGCAACCGCATACGCTGAATGTCGTGTCAAATGAGTTCTCAGCGGAGGGCGAGGTTCAGGGGCCAGCGATTCTGGATACGGGTGGGAGTAT
Source organism: Xenoacremonium recifei (assembly GCA_012184525.1). Taxonomy (NCBI): domain Eukaryota; kingdom Fungi; phylum Ascomycota; class Sordariomycetes; order Hypocreales; family Nectriaceae; genus Xenoacremonium; species Xenoacremonium recifei. The sequence goes on along the minus strand of WOFQ01000024.1, from coordinate 444,717 downwards.
GATGACGAATGGGGAGGATAAGAGGGAGGTGGTGAGGCGGCTGGTGAGTGAGAAGGGGAATGATGCGATGGTCTATTTTGGTGACTCCGTAACGGATCTGGCATGTTTGTTGGACGGGAGGGGAGTTGTCATTGCGCCGGATGAAAAGACGGAGTTGTTGAAAGTGCTGAACAGGGTAGGGAGTGAAGTGCCACACGTTGCGTCAGGGAGGACGGAAGACAGGATGTTCTGGGCAAGGGACTTTGACGAGGTGTTGCAGAGCGGTGTCTTGGGATAGAATACTGAGCTGTCCGTGGAAGTGAATGAGCCTTGACCGTGTTTAGTCTCGTTGTTTGTTTAGTGTTGCTAAGGCACCGTTTAGTCTTTGTTCAACATACCGTTTGTCATCCAGGCACTGGTTCGATGGTGTTCTTTGAAGATGGTAGTGTCACTGTCTTTCATAACCACAGAGTTTACAGAACATTGGTCCACAATGCACACTGGGAATCATATAGCTGACGCTGGCCATGGAGCACAGCTTGAGCCCAACTATCTCCTCCTGATCCCCTATACTCTGCCAGATAGACTACTGACTGCCAGCCGGCCCACGAAAACCCAAGAGTCATCAACATGTGTACATACGCCCGCATCGGCTTCACTTGCGGCCACTTCAAATGGGGACGTCTCGTCAAGGCTTGCGAGACCGACGACTGCATTGCCCGCCGCCCAGATGTGATGCGCTCACGCAAAGTGGAGATCAAATGCCACGACTGCTCCAAGACGAATGATCGCATTAAAGAGATTCGAAAGAGGTTGGAAGAAGTACGCGAGCGAGTGGAAAAGATGAACGAAAGGGAGGAGGCGCGCAAGCTGAAGATGGCGGAGAGAATGAAAATGGCGGGGGCTATGAAGGCTGGCGAAGATGGCGATGAGGACATTGATGATCTTACGATGGTTTCTGAGGGGGAGAAAGAGACTGGCGAGGTTGAGAAAAAGAGCGTTGAAACCGAGGAAGAGATCGGTGAAGCTGAGAAGAAAAGCATTGAAGCTAAGGAAGAGATCGGCGAGGCTGAAGAAAAGAGCGTTGAAACCGAGAAGAAAAGTGTTGAAGCCAAGGAAGAGATGGACGAGGCTGAGAAAAAGAGCCTTGAGGCCAAGGAAGAGAGTCTCGAGACTGAGACCAAGAGTACCGAGGCTGACGACGAGAGTGTTGTGGTTAAGGACGGGAGCGACTCGTCTGAGACCATGGTGGGAGATGAGCCTGAGCTGGTGGTAGACATAAACGACCTGCTGGGAGAAACTTACTAACCTAGCATACTTAGACACTGCTGTTCTTGATTCTGGCAGAGAAACGACTACTCCTTTCATGATCTGAAGGAGTATTAGATTTCTTTGTCCACTTCAGTGGTCGAACAGTCTCGACTGCAGCAATAAATAAATAGACTAAACTGATCTAATACATCTCTATCGTAACTATGTGGTATAGCTATGCAGTAACTCATTAATCGTGATCATAAATCTTGAAGCTCTCATACCACCCCCCACCCCCCTTCTCTCCTATACAGACACAGACGTCCCCCTCTGCCTCACACTCCACTGCCTCGCCGCCAATATTTGCCTCTGCCTTTGACTTACAACCCCCGAACCACCATCTACACTACTCTTCATAATCGAATCAACCATCTCCAGCTCCAACTCATCCACATTCTTCACCTTCTCCTCCCTCCTCGCCGACAAATAGAAGAAATCATGCACAAACCCATGCTCCAAGCTCCGTGGCTTCCCATCCGCCGTCCAGAACCGCTCCTCGCTCAACTCCTGCGACAAGTGTCGCCGGAAGTACCGGTCCTGCGTCACCCACCAGGCGCGCCAGATGAACAGGATCACGGCCGTCAGCGGAACTGCTGTTGCCCAGTACACGGCGAAGCTGGAGCCGAAGGAGCCGTTGGAGTTGTCGGGCCCGAGCCAGTCGAACATGGACATGCCGAAGAGCGAGGCGAGGAATTCGCCGGGGAGGAAGACCGCCGTAATAACGGCGAGGGCCTTCATGGAGGAGTTGTCGCGAGAGGAGGCCACGGCCATGCGGGCGTTGAGGATGTTGTCTTCTTGGGCCATTTTACTGTAGATCTAGGGAGCATAAGCTTTGCATCCCCCTGTTTAGTTGTAGCAGAACTCACCATGTCAATCTGAGCCCGGCATCGAGCCTCGTTCACGCGTCTATCCGTCTCGGAGCTCATGCACAGTCGCAACAGTCCGTCAAGATACTGCCGAATCTCATGCCAATGTGTTCCCAAACTATCCCCTTCAGTCTGTTCTTCCTCGGAAAGTCGGATCCTCGGTATCGTCGGCGCGAGAACTGGGCTCACCGGCGGCGGGCCTCCCCTATCCCATTCCCCAAGCACACTTGGACTCAACATGCTGAAGTCTTGCGCGAAGGGGACCGAACTGCCCATCCGCTCCGCGAGCTCATCCCCTGCAATGATCAGCACCTTGACCGCGCGCTCCATCCAGCGGATAGTGTCCAGCAGCTTGATGCTATCCTTGAGCACCTCGTGGGCGCGCTTCATGAGGTTCGTCATGGTCATTGGGCCCCAGGCCGTGCGTCCGCCGAGAAGACTGCTGTTGGTGCGGCGCCGCAGCGGACGACGCGGTTCAGACAAGTTGAGGAGGTCGAAGCCGGCGATGTTGCTAACGTCGTTCTCGAGAGCGGCTACGTTGACGCTGTTATCAGCAACGGCTTCCTCGCACCGCATGAACTGGACTTGGAGGAGGACGACGGGCATGACGAGGGGATGTGCCCAGTGAGCTCGGCATGATTCCAGGCGGTGGTCGTACTCGTCCAGGTTGTCTTGGTTGTTTCGTCGGGGCTCCCATGACTGGCGGACAAGGATGGTGGCGTTGCGAGTGTTTACATTGTAGGTCATGGAGAGGAAGTCACAGGGAGTTTTTGGCATCTCGGAGAATGAGAGGATAATGCCTAGTATCTGTTGTTAGCGGTCATGACCAAGTCTCGTCTTGTCGAACACTCACTCAACTGTGTCCGATCCCTGGACCAGAACCGAGATTCTGTGGTCACGCGATTCGCATACTGTAGCGTCGCAGGATGAAGCTCCATGGCAGCAACATCCTCAGGTGTCATACTAAGGATGGGTTTCATGCCCTCGAGCCCGGTCTTGCGCGTGAAGCAGATGCTTCAAAATGTCAGTAATATTCCATCAATATCTCATGAGACTTACACTCTCCGAATCCGACCTTCCATACCCGTTTGGGTGTCCTTTTCGTCTGGAGGACGAAAGTTACCCTGAAATAGGTCAGCGAGATGTGACGGTAACGGTAATTAAAGAGTAGAGGCACACACATCACGATCCAGGAAATGCCCTTGACGGAAGGCCAAATCTAACAACACAGATCCAGGCGCATCGTTCCGCGTAAAGTGGTGAGCTATATGACCATCGTATTCTGTACCGGCGTCTGGCCTGAGCGAGCTCGGCGACGATTCCTCCTCTTTCTTATAGACCACATACTCGTCGTACTCGACGTTGGAAGGCGTCTTAGGGTTGGAGATGAGCACCTGTTGGGAGCTGATCCGCTGGTCGTAGTTGAAGAGATCCAGCCCGTGATGCACGAGGCCGGACATCAAGACGGCTCTGGACGACCACCTGGGGCATCTAAGGTTGTAGTCTTACAGGAGTTGAAAACGGCGGCCACTTTGGAACTACAGAGCACGACAGATACATTGAATGCAGCAGAGCCGAGCCTCTCGAAGTGCAAATCACCCCTCACGAGAACAGTAGAGAGATAAGATCCTCGACGATGACGGAATCCGGTGTGGTTTTGCCAGCTGGATTATGTAGGCATTATCGCTCAGCCTAGACAGGGATCTCAGCCCTCGCTAACTAGCATCGGGCAACTGTTGGGCGTTGGACATGAACCAACGCACGAGATCATCCTGGACAGGATCTCCGCCTCATTGGGGTCCATTTCACAAGATCAAGTGGACAGCTGTCATTGGTTGGTTGGAGCTGAGACGAATCAGAGAATGGTGTTGGCTGTGCTTCGCTTCGGCTCCGACGGAGCAATACGAGAAAGACGATCACAGCCAGGCAGCCGCTTTATTCCCAGTAGCCAGCCCTATGCCTATTAATCGGTTCCCGTCAGTGTGGCTGAGATCCGGGGAGGCTTCTCGAAGACTGGGGATCCTGTGGGGATGCTTGGCCTCGAGGAGAGATTGTGATGAGCCTGGTTGGAGCTGTCCATTCTCCAAAATGAGGCATTTAGAGCACGGTAGAGATAACCAGACAATCACAAGACCAAGTCCTGGTTTTAGCAGACTGTTGCATGCTTTGCTGGCTTTTTGGGGGCCAATTGAAGACGTAAGAAATGCTTTCCCAAAGAGGCAATCTGACTGGCCAATCACAGTTAATTCCAGCGGGTATTATGCTGTGTAACCAATCCGACGGTCAATTAAGACATTATCCGAACAGTTGGGATGAAAAAAGATATTCATGAGAAATATATAAAGCAAAAAGAACGACAGAAACAACAGCAAAAAGAAAAGTAAAGGGTAGCCACTCCGGTACGGGGAATCGAACCCCGGTCTCCGCGGTGAAAACGCGGTATGATAACCGTTACACTATACCGGATTCTCGTGTGCTGACAGATTGGCGGTTTACTTGATACTATATTGTGCTCGCCATTGTAATGCTCTTGAAGACTGAGCAGGCGCAAACGCTTCTGCTCTCTTGATTTTCCAACAACTACTCCAAGAAATTCCAGAGAGAATATTACGACTACAGTTTACTTTCAAGATTGAAAAGACAAAAACCATCACGGTCTTTGGCGTTTACCTTGATGAAGAAGATGAGGCTTCGGAATTCTACAAATGTAGAAACTCTCATGGCAAGCCACTGGAAACCCTTTTGATCTTCCTTCACAGATCAGCATTCAAATCTACGCTGCCACGTTTTTGCACCATCGCCAACCAGCCTGGTGGTAAAGCTCGTGGCAGGTCTCAAACCCTACGATGATCGACGACCTCGGCAGCGCTTTGATGAGCTTCTTGGCCAAGACTCCCGTCATGCCATTCTGCCGAAATGTCTCCATCGCGAGCAACGGGGCTCATTCATCGCGGAGGCGGCACAGCAGCACCTCCGCCATGGTTCTCGGCCGCTTTGTTCTCCCAAGACGTAGCATCCGGCGACATGCAATTTTGTTTCAGGGCGATCGATGTCTGCATCTGCTTTGCCTGCCAAGCGTCGAAGGATCGCGTCCCAGCGTCGGTGCAATCTCCTTGCCCGCCGGACGAGTTCTATTTAGCCCAGATTATAAGCTTAACGACCGATGTCATGGGTTGTCGTCCTTCAGCCGCGCTGAGTCTCGCGATGCCTAGCGCTGGCAGATTCACACGGGTGAGGCGTGCTACACTACAACTCCCAGCTAGGCCGCGCGGTCTGTCTCGGCTGCGGCTCTGCTAGCGAACTTGACCATTGCCAGAAACAATGGATTGGCACAAAGGGGTGGCGTTGCAAGTGGCGGGCTGGAATGCACTGAGATATCGCCCGAGGGCTGGGCTAGTGGCGCGACTATTGCTAGGTGAATATCTGCCGCACCGGGTCTGGGACGCGACTGGCCAAGGCAAAGACCGGGTGGGAAATGCCATGGCAAAGGCAAACAATGTCATGTCTCTCTCTCTGCCTGACTCTAATACTTCCACGCGCCGCCGGAGTTTGCAGGAGTCAAATCTCGGCTAAAGCCCTATTCGGCCGTGGCGCCGGCGAAGCGCGCGAGAGGATCAGATCGAGGTCTAGACGAGAAGTTGGAGTTATTAAAGACAAGGGGCAATCGAGTCTTTGGCGCCTTGCAAAGAACCCCTGCTTTCGGATGTCGGGCCTGGGGCTAAAAGGTAACTGGCCTGTCACCTCCATCCTGCTGCGACCTTCCGCCTTGGAGGGCAAGGGACTGAGAGGGTTGCTTATTCCCGATTCTGGCCTGTCTGTCTCAGTTGTCCGTGCCCGTCTGGCCCCGAACAAGGCTGAGCGAGACAGAGACGGTATGCTGGGCGAGACGGACCAGCCTCCCCGGTCCGGGTCCAGCAAGACCCGTCTAAGTAGACACTCAGCGTCTAGACTCTCTCTCTCTGCTCTGTACAGAGGCAAATAGGCAAGTTCTGGATCCAAGTCCATTCGTCAGCTCGTCACAAGACAAGAGATTCGTCACCTCTGCCGCGGGACCTGCTGAACAGAACAGTCTACTGCTATTAGCCTCTACCATTCCGGCCAAATTGCTGGGCTCGATGGCGGTAGCAGAATCTATGAACTAGTCTAGACTTAGCCCAAGGGGTCCTCTCGCAACCCCCCCTGCACGTGGAAAAATACCCCTGAGTGGCTGACTCCCCTGGCGCGCTACTCTAGCCCGGCCTCAACACCAACCATCGTTCGTCCCGTCTCTCTCACGATGCCTTCTGGTCTTAGTGTGCAGACCATCGATTCTAGATGAGACTGCATTCCCGGGGACCCGTTTGCAACGTTGTGCCTGCAATGGCTTGGCCTGGCATGGCCCTGCACGCGCTCTATCCTTTTATCATGGATAGCCCCGTGTGGAGCGAAGCCTCCCGTCGCCTCCTCTGCCGGCGCCTCTCTCTTAAAGAGCCAAACTTTCGTGATGCTTGCCTTTTGCACATAATTGAGCCTCAAAAGTTACTTTCCTTAACGCTCCTTTCAGGCCACCTTTCGTTTCTGTCTGTCGATTTGACAGTTCCACTCTCTTTAAGTCCAGTGTCAGCCCTTACAATCTTTAGCATCCTCAACCACTCCCTGAAATTCGATTCCTCGAGATACCAGCCTCCTTGCGTAAGTCTGACTATCCGATTCCGTTCATTCTTGAGGGAGGCTATCCCTAAACGTCATTTGGTCACGTCCGCTCGTCTTCCCCAGCCCATCCCAAGAACCCTCAAGCCCTTCCCGCGATACTAAAGGACCGACGCCGTCTGCCAACTACTCCCCGCGTTTTCTTGTCTCTTCATGTTTCTTGTCTTCTTGTCTTAGCTTCCACGAGGCCTGGTGCCATTGTCCCCGCGATAGATCTGCGCAATTGGATAAGAAGACTTTTGTTATACCATCGCTGCGCATTCTTCCCACTTACACTTATTCATCTAGACTCTTTTACACTTGCTTCATTCCTCGGACCTGTGGTCTTAAGCAACGATGCTTAGACTTGTTACCGCGCTGCCGCTTCTGGCAAACGTCGTGCTCGCAGCCCCTGGCCGCCACCACCACAGCCATGAGCTTTTCCACGAGGCTCTGGCTCGCCGCAACGCCGAGGCCGCTCCTGAACCTGAAGTGATGCCCCTCGGAGATACCCTTTCTCCTGAGCCAGCAGTCTCTGTCGCAGAGCAGGACGCCGATGTCACCATCGAGGTGGCTCCCACGGAACCGACAACTGAAGACACGGAACTTGTCTTCCAACCCCGTGATTCGGACGACCCTGACGCAAACCTGACCGCCCGAGCGACGACTTACCAGAACGGAGCCTACTTCACCAACTGGTAAGAAACAAATGAATCTAAGCTTGTCATGTGGAATACAATGCTCATATTGAGATTCAGGGGTGTCTACTCCAGCTACTACCCGAAGAGCCTGCCTGTCACTTCGCTGACGCACGTTTACTATGCTTTTGCGAACATTGAGTCGGACGGCACTGTGTAGGTTTCTCGTCGACTTTTATGGTCATGATTGCAAAACCACTAACACCAGAGCAGAGTGTCTTCCGACACATACGCTGATGAGCAGATGACCTACTCAGGCGACGACACCAGCGAGTCTGGCACCAATGTCTATGGCGCCGTCAAGCAGTTCTTCCTCCTGAAGCAGGCCAACCGCAACCTCAAGACGCTCATCTCCATTGGCGGCTCGTCCTACTCCTCCATGTTCCCCTCTGTTGCGTCCACTGCCGCTGGCCGCAAGCAGTTTGCTGTCACGGCTGTCCGCCTGATGATCAACTGGGGCTTCGACGGGTTGGACATCGACTGGGAGTTCCCCGCAAACGCAACTGAGGCTGCCAACTACGTGCTGCTCCTCAAGCAGATCCGCGCTCTGATGACCCAGTACTCGACGAACCACAGCCTCGGCTACACCTTCCTGCTGACCGTCGCGACCTCTGCTGGCTCTGCTAACTACGACATCATGAACCTCTCGGGCATGAACACGTACCTTAGCCACTGGAACCTGATGGCTTACGACTATGCTGGTACCTGGTCTACGTACAGCGGCGACCAGTGCAACCTCTACGCCTCCCCAGCCAACCCCAACTCTACGCCCATTAACACCGACGACGTTGTCGATGACTATATTGCCGCCGGTGTCCCTGCCAGCAAGATCGCCCTAGGCCTGCCCCTATACGGCCGATACTTCTCCAACACTGCTGGCCTAGGCAAGACCTTCTCCGGAGGCGGTACCTACGACTTCAACACACTGCCCAAGTCTGGAGCTACCGTCAGCACCAACTCCAACACAAAGGCCGCCTGGTCCTACGACTCGTCGACCAAGGAGCTGGTGTCCTACGACAACGTTGCCTCCACCAACTGGAAGGCCACGTACATCGGCACTAAGGGCATGGCTGGTGCTTTCTTCTGGGAGGCCAGCGGTGACAAGACCGGCACCAACAGTCTGATGAAGGTCATGGGCAAGAAGGTTGGCACGCTGGACACTACGAAGAACAACCTCAACTACCCCACGAGCACCTACGACAACATCAAGAACCAGATGGCGTAAATCTAGTCCTAGATGGGCTTCATTTCTTGTCTGTTTTTTGCATTGCTGGAGCTGAAAATACCTCTTGGGTCGGTCTTGGCTAGTTCTTTTGATATCCCGGCGTTGGTGTGGAATTGCATAGTTAGAGACCATATAAATATCCTTTTCTTTTGACTTGTTTACTGCAACTTGTCTCTAGTTCTAGCCAGACCCGTGAATAAAGCAAGGTAAGTATATTGAATGTCTTTTATCCTTATTGAGTACGGGGCTAGAGCAACAGCAGCCCCCCAATGATTCCCATTATCCCCGTGAGTATGCTCGGCGCCATCCGGGATCCCGATGAAGCCGGCGTGCTTGTAGTGGCTGCCCCAGTGCTTGAGGACTTGGCGGCTCCCGCAGTCTCAATGACTGTAAAGGTTGAAGAGCCGCTGACAATCACACTGGCGAACGTTGAAGGACCGCCCTGAGTTGTGCTGGCGTTTCTACCGCTACCACTCCCAGACGAACCGCCAGAGGATCCCGAGGAATGAGTTTTTGTCCAGCTAGCCGTACCATTTGTATGATTGCTCCCCATCCAAGCCGAACCAGAGGTCATTGAAGGTACCGTAGTAACTCCTGAAGACCACGGGAGACTTGTTGTTATGACCGTGCCGTTTCCGAGTGTCTTTATTGCTTCGGCAGTTGTGATAGCCGAGGAAGCAGTAGCAGTAGCCGTGGCCGTGGCCGAAGATTCAAGATTGGACGTGGAACTGCCCGTCGCCTAGTTACTTGTCAGTTGTCTATTCGATCAACATTGGATACAATAACTTACCACGTCTGAGCTCCAAGAACTCGTAGCATATGTTGAAGTCTCGAGAAATTCAGTTGCCTCTGTACTTGTCTCGAGGGCCGACTCGAACTCTGATGTTTGGCTGATGGGTTCGTACGCTGTTTCGCTGGTCGACCCAATTTGCGTGGTATCATGATGATGATGATGGGCCCACGCAACTTCCAGACTCAAGAGAAGAGCGAGGCATCTTGTCAGAACCGCCATTTTGTTATAAGCTCAAAAGAGACAATTGATTTTCTTTTCCAATGAAATAGAATGTAAGGGAAAAACGACAAGTTCAGTATCAGGCCCGCTGATGGGTTGAAAACGCGCGAAAAGGGATATCAAAAATGAATCTGTCCAGCAGACTAACGAAGAGAAAAGAAACTTGTGAAATGAGGCTTGAAAGCTTGTTGACGTGAAGTAAACAAAAGGAAAAGAAGTCGGTCAAGAAGAAAAGAGCCCAGCTCGTTGTGTACCCTTGTTGAGGGGATTCACGATGAGACAAGCCTGGAGTTTCGCTACCAGGGCCATCTCGCCTTCGAGACTAGCCCTAGAACGTTTGACGATCCTCAAAAGATGCTAATTCTAGCTGTAGCAAGAGCCGATGTTACGGCAGGCTTCATTCAACTCCTCGGCCTCTTCCGGCTCGCGGGGCATCAGGTCTGAAACGAAGCCCCGACAGGGAACAAAGCGCAAGACCAGCGTTCCAGATGTGTCACGCCCAGGCTCCGTAATAACTTTAAATAGCCTAGGGCTGAGCCAAGTTAAACGTCGAATCTGTTCGGAATTTTGATCCTAGTTGTAATGACTGAGTTGTGCAAACTCAACGATTTACATATTGGTCAAGATTGAGACCCCCTTAGTATCGCAGTATCAATCAAATATCAACTCAAGCTAAAGCATCACAACACATCCTGTTGCAAAAGATCCTCGGTTTCCTTGTCCTACCTAGTCTACGTAGAATACAGAATAAAGAAAAACGATTACACAATTCAGCCAAGACAAGCCTCAGAGCCCCTATCCCATTAGCCCACGCCATTCTCCAACTTTGTCAAGTCTCCCACCTGTCCTTCTCTCCATTTTTCAAACTCAAGAGGCGACTCAGGACTTAGACGGGCTCTACATGTCTTGGCCCTGACCCTCGTTGGGCGTATCCGACGCCTCGACGCCGTGGAAAGCGTCGCCAAAGGCCGAGTCCTCCATGTCCATGTTCAAGTCTAGACCCTCGCCGAGCTCGCCTGCGGACCCGTCGAGTGTTGGCCCGTCGAAGCTGGCCAAGGCGTCGCCTGCACTGTCCAGATCGCCGAGGGAGCTGAAGTCGTTGTTGTCAAAGGACACGGAGCCACCGTCCGTGACAGCTGGTGTTGCCGCAGCAGAGGGTTGTTTCGCAGCCTCGGCAGATTTCTCTGCATCGTCTCCTCCCTCTGGAGCAGCTTGGGCGCCTCCCGTCGCCTGAGCATTGGGATCGGGAGTGGCTCCGTCTTTAGGCACAACAACCCAGTCTCCGCTGCCGGTGCCTTGGTCTGGAGTCGTGCCGGCCTGCTCCTTAGCCGGGGCTGAGTCGGTACCGCCCATGGCTACATCGCCGCCGGTACTCGCTTGAGCCGCAGCCGGTTGTGGTTGAGCCGGAGCCGGAGCCGGAGACGGGACATTCGCATTAGAAGGAGTCGCCGCACCTGACTGACCAGCCGATAGTTGAGGCTGAGGCGTTGGGAAGTTATTCAGAGGAGTCGAGTTGGACGAGAATCCAGTGTGCATCTGGTCCAGCAGACCAGCCGCAGTGCCGCCCATGTCGATATCCGACTCTCCAACCATGACGCCGCTGTTTTGCGACCCGGCCTGAGAGCCCTGTCTCGACATTTCTGTCGTCTCTGGAGCTGGCGCTGGTTCCGGTGCAGGTGGTTGATAGCCACCATCTTGCACTCTATTCACAGATGGCTTCGTGTAGACCTTCTTGCTGGCTGCAGTCTCCACCTCAGCGACAATTTCGTCCACCGTCTTCTTTGAACGGTGCCGAGGCGCGCTCTCCTCGTCGTGAACGTCTATCCGGCCCTCAACCCGCCAAATTTCGGTCCCGGTGCCTTCAACAACGTGTCTAAGCTCCTTCTCCTTAGCGCTGATGATGGAGCTTTTCTTGAATTGAGCGAGAGCCTCCGCATGCTCGGCCTGCATCTTCTCAATCTCCGCCTTGGTTGTCTCGATATGCGCCTGGACACGTTTGCGGAACTCATCGGCTTGGCCAGGGTCGAGACGACCGATGTAAGGTTTCTCCGGTACTGAGGTAGATGCGTCGGCTCCTTGTGCCGCGAAGATGCCCTCTGTCAAGGGTGCCAGTTCTCCTAAGAAACCGAGACCAAGATCAGCCGGGGTGATCTGACTGATTCTGTACGGTGAAGACAATATCTCCTCCATCCACTCGTGGTTCTGCTGGTACCGGCTCAATGAAATCTCTCGTGGGGTAAGGTGATCAAACATATCGCCCCGAGAGGTATCCTCGTCATCGTCAAACGCCGCGTCGAGCTGGGGCATTCCGGGAATGGCCTGTTGAGCCTGGTTCGCCGCATGCCTCGCCCTCTTAGAAGGGGGACCTGGGGTCGCCTGAGGAGGGTAAGCCATCTGCTGGGGAACACCACGAGGAGCCATTTGAGGCCCCATCTGTTGGCGAGTGATGTCAGGGAGCGTAGGCCAGTTGACTCGGTCCGAGAGCATGAACTCCTTCCGTCGAATCTGCCCGGCCCTCTGAAGGTAGTGCCGCTGTTGCATGATACTGTTGACACGCTCGTCGTACGGAATCATGGTCACAGGGACTCGATCATTGGGCTCGGCGGGACCGTAGTGGACGATGAAGAGGCTGACATCGGGTTGCGGTGGGTTGGGGTGACCAGGAACGGGGACTAATCGGAAGCGTCGTCGTGCATGTAGCGCAAACTGCTCGCCGGGGATATAACCGGCCTTCTGGTAGTAAATCTCCATCATCTTGCCGTATTGTCAGCTTCTCTTCAACACACTATACAGGCTTGCAACATACCAGTCCGTTACCCAGATCATGCTTATAGAGCTGCTCCGGCGGTGCCCAAACGAATCCATCCGTAGCAAAGTTGGTACCAAGTCGCTGCAACGGTTGCCATGTCAGGAAGATGGAACCATCGGTCGGCTTGTCGAGGTACGTCCAGAAGAACGGGGCTCGGTCGCGCGCAACCTGAGGAGCGTTCATAAGCCACTTTGCAACCTCGTTCAAGTCGAGACGTGGCATCTGCGGGTATCGAAAGGAGGAGAGGAGATGGACATGCGGCATCTATAGAACAGTTAGCGATCATCTGCGACACCACTCTGGGCGCGATGACGAGACGTACGAGGTCCATGGGGACTCCATTGCTGGGGTCGGGCTGAGCCATCGCGGGAGGTTTGAGCGCGACAACGCGGCGCCCTGCGAGTTCGGTAGTGCGATTGATGCCAGTAGGGGGGCAAGCTGCCTCTGACGCAGATCAAATTGGCAGCAGCGGCGGCGTCAGTGAATGTGTGATGGCGACCAGATGGCGCGGCGCAATGCGATGGACGCAGTTGATGGTCGAAGCTACAAGAGGATGAATGTCCCCTGCGCGCGCCTCCAAACTTCTCGCGACAAGGCTGCGGCCGAATGGCCAATCAATTTCCGGCATTGCATGAGAGTAAAAGTGGGTCTGTCAACGTCGGGCGTGTCGAACCGTCACAACTCGCAAACGGAAGTGCCCTGAACATAGCCCCGTAATTTACGGAATACACCGTACACAACTAACAACCCTCACGGTGAACTACAACATTGCATCAAATATACAGCAGCGGATGGAGGTCTCATCGCCTCGCCGAGTAGATTATCGGTAATTTTTTTTTCTTCTCATTTTGAGCAAGCTACAGGATTTTTATACTACCCTGTGCATTCTAATTCCGGCTTGTTCCAACCCATTCATTATCTGCCATTGCGGAACCCAACAAACCTCCACGATATCCTGAGGGGCCTGACAGCGCACGCACGCATCCATTCTCATTAGTAACATGTGGCGCTAGGATATTCACCCCATCTTTAAGAATATTTCTTTTTTCCCCTTCACCAATCCAGTTTAAGCCTGGTAGGTAGAGGCAGAGACGTTACCACCACGGCCAGTCCAGTTGACGTGGATGTCCTGGCCAACGGGGTACTTCTCGGTGGCAGCCTCAGGCTTGATACGGAAGGTGTGGGCACCGAAGTAGTCTCGCTGGGCCTGGAGGAGGTTGGCAGGGAGGTCCTTGGTGCGGTAGCCATCGAACCAGGACAGGGCAGTCGAGAAAGCGGGAGTAGGGATACCAAGGAGGGCAGCCTTGGCAACAACGTCTCGCCAGCCGGGCTGGGCCTTGTGGATGGCCTTGTTGAAGAAGTCGTCGAAGAGGAGGTTCTGCAGCTCGGGCTCCTTGCGGTAGGCAGAGGTGATGTCCTTAAGGAAGACGGATCGGATGATGCAACCACCTCGCCACATGAGGGCGATGGAGGGCTTGTTCAACTTCCAGTTGAACTCACGGGCAGCCTAGGAAGAAATCATGAGCGCTTTGTAATCGAAATTTAGGTGGTCATGTTGCTTACCTCCTGCATGAGCATGAAGCCCTGGGCGTACGAGATGATCTTGGAGGCGTACAGAGCCTGCTCAAGGTCCTCCAAGAACTGCTCGCGGTCGCCCTCGAACTTGGTCGTGCGGCTGACGAACTCGAGCTTGGTCGAGGCGACGGATCGCTCGTCCTTGATAGCAGACAGGCATCGAGCCAGAACAGCCTCAGCAATGAGGGTGACGGGCATGCCGAGATCAAGGGCGTTGACAGCAGTCCACTTGCCAGTACCCTTCTGGCCAGCCTTGTCAAGGATCTTCTCAACGAGAGCAGTGCCATCGTCGTCGTTGAAGTACATGATGTCGCGGGTGATCTCGATCAGGAAAGAATCCAGAACGCCCTTGTTCCACTTGGCCAAAACGTCGCCAATCTCCTTGCTCGTCATGCCGAGACCACGCTTCATGATGTCGTAGGCCTAGATGGAGAAACCCGGTCAGCATTCTCCAACAATCGTGGCGCAATCAAATAGACTCACCTCGCAGATCAGCTGCATGTCACCATACTCGATACCGTTGTGAACCATCTTGACGTAGTGACCAGCACCCTCGTCGCCGACCCATTCACAGCAGGCCTCGCCGTCGCTCTTGGCGGCGATGCTCTGGAAAATGTCCTTGATGTGAGGCCAGGCCTCCTCGTTACCACCGGGCATCAGCGAAGGGCCAAATCGGGCACCCTCCTCACCACCGGATACACCGGAACCGACGAAGCGGATGTCCTTGCCAGCCAGGTACTTGGCGCGGCGGTTGGTGTCGGGGAAGTGCGAGTTACCACCATCAATGATGATGTCGCCCTTCGCCAGGAGGGGCAGGAGGAGCTCGATCCAGTCGTCGACAGCCTTGCCGGCCTGGACGAGGAGCATGACACGGCGGGGAGACTTGAGCTTGCTGACAAACTCCTCAACGGAGTGGGCGCCAACAATGGACTTGCCCTTGGCCTCGTTCTCGAGGAATCGGTCGACCTTGGAGACGGTTCGGTTGAAGGCGCAGATGGTGAAACCGTGGTCGGCCATGTTCATGATAAGGTTCTGTCCCCTAGAAACGACAGTCAGCGCGGGGCAGCTCGCGGGGGTTCGGGGGAAGATCCCCGGAGGGTACACTTACATGACAGCGAGGCCGATGAGGCCCAGATCCGCGCTTGGTACATTGTCAGTATGATTCGCATCTTCTTGGATCGCACCACGAGCTGAGGGAGAGGTGGAAGAGGTGGTGGTGGTTGTGGTGGGGGATTGAGCGCCACCAAGCTTGAGGTTAGCCAGGCGGGCGCTGCCTCTGGAGCATGAGCGCAGTTCAACTTTTGCGAAAGCACAGCTACCAGGACGACCAGTCCAGCATCCGCGACACCGGCGCACAACCCGAGAAAGACTCGCGATGGCAGCTTTCGTGTGCGCGAATTGAGGTCATGGTCGAGAGCAACAACAACACAACAGAAAGACGCTGGGGCGGGGTGGTGGGGTAATTGCAGGCGAAACAAGGTGAGGGGCGTCGTGACGGCGAGAGCAAGAGGGGAAGAGGATGAGGAGGGCGGGCGACTTACACGGGGCCAGACATGATGGATAGAGGATGGATGGGCGGGAGTGTTCAACGGTATAGAGGATACGCAGTGGTGATGCTGGAAGAGGGTGTTGAGGTGTAAGGAGGAAGGAAGAGGAGGAAGAGAGGAGGGGAGGAGGACCAAGAAGAAAGATTTCTCCAAGCCAGGGCCCGGTTGGGCAAGACGAGGATTATAGCAGGCGACCAGGGGAAGAGCGGCGGCAGGAGTGTCCGTCACAGGTACCTAATTACAAGTACAGACGGGACAGCTCCAGGCCAGGCCAGGCCAGGCCAGCCAGTGTAAGCCAATGCTGTCACCAAGGAACCCCAAAGAAACTCCATTATGATGGGAAGTTTGGCTGGGAAAAGCGGGTAATGAGACGGATTGGCGGGGCGGGCTGGCTTGTATCGTCATCGCTGCGCACGATGTGAGCGGCGGGAGGTATGTGTTAGATGAGGCTTTTGGCAATCGATTTGACCGTCTTGCGAGATAAAATGCCTGTACAGCGGGAAATGTGTATGCCTCATGTACAGGTGACTCAGTGATTTCATTGAGAAGAGCATTTTTGCTGTGTTCTACATTCTCGCCAAACATTACAAACGGGCGTCCACCAGCGTATCGTCGGATCGCAGGAAGGAGGACACTGGCCGTTCTGGGCATGGCAGGTACGAGCTGTGTCATGGATGTTTCCCTGGTCGCCTCATCGTCTCGTCTCTTCTCACAAACATCTCCTGTATCCTCCATGCATTCTCATACACGCAACTGAAACTCGCGATATCTAAGCAAAACACCCAAACTCGTCAACATTTGCTCAGCAAAATATGACCCCCATCATGGCATTGCCCCTCGCTCGGGCTAGTGCTGCAGCGAGGCCCAGGCTTGAGGCGAGGCTAATAATAAGAGGTCCTCAGCCCCAGCAACCGACACACCTGAGCTGTCCATTGGCCAGACGATGAACTACGGATTTCAAACTCCAGCCGTCGCATCCTAATCCGGGGGACAGCAGGATCGCGTTTGCACTCCTGCCCTTGGCGAGATGTGACTCAAACGCGGCGTGTTTGAAGGGTTTTTCATCAAGCATTCGTTGTTGACGCCCTGGTCAGCGAGTGACTACAGAGTACTGCGTTCTAGGAAAGAGCCTCACAGCGTCAACGGCCCCCCATTACACAGCCACGGGATATCAAATATCAAGTCTACCTTATTCAGACCGGCGGCTAAACTACCAAGGACCGCACTACTTCGTATACTACCGTTTGGTGGAGAAAATGCCTGACGCAGAATAACGCTGGCATTCACCCTGCTGGGCTCGATGAACAACACGCTCAACAGCGGAAATAATTACCTTCATCCGCCCACGAGCCCCCGGACTCTCATTTGCGGCCGTTCCGCTACTCGACTGCCGTGCCAATGGACGCTGCCAGTCGGACAGTAAACCGAATACTAAGGAACCCAAGCTCCCTTTTTGGGCTCCCCAACCCGCCTCTACGGACTGGACTAGTCCGGGTGGTGTCTCCCCGAACGCCCCGGAGCTTCAAAAATGTCGCACGGGGACGATCTGACGCAATCCCCGAGGGCCTGACACTCTCTACAAACCGGCACGTCGTGCGGTGAGTCCGGCGAGCCCGCCGATGTGGCCGAAGTTCATGCAGCTGGAAACTCCGAAGTCGCTGACGGTGGGTGACCTCGCCCGTGTCTCAGGCATTGGCCAAGGGCTAGATATCACATCCTCCCGCTGAGACTTGGCCATGTCCGATTTACCGGCGCAATCTCTTACAGGCCAAAAAAGCGCTCTGCGTCAAATATCAACATTCATGTCGTCCGTCGCTTACAAAGCCGTCGCAGAAGTCCGTCCTGAGCCCCGCCCCCATCGGACTAAATCTTTACATCGCAACCAGGTTTCATGCTATGATTATGGACTATCTCGACCGAGCTCGACCAGGGAGATTTTCCGGACTAGGAAATATGTCAACGCATGTGACATTTGATAAATAAAGCCTCACGCACCCTCTACCTGTGGTCCAGAATGGCCGATTTGTGATCAAGCAAGATATTGGTTCCAGTATCTCCTATCAGCAGACTCGAGTGAGTTGCTTGTTGATTGGGTGGCTCGTCACTTTGCATGTCTGTGATATTTCAACATCTCCTCGGGAAGCGCACCCATGCATCTTGCATGTTGAAGGAAATATGTCTTGCTACAATGAGCTTATGGACTGATTTGGATCTTTAATAGTCAATATTCTTACATGTGTTGACCTGAAATGCTCATCATGACTTATATGCAAGCCTCTCCATCTGATTCCATATCACGTGACTGATAGCCACTCCAATTTTTGGGCGGCTGAGGCAAACCTGCACTGCAATGAGACTACATCAAAGGCATCTATCTGTTCAGGAATTCACCCAGCACCACGGCGTTGAATACAGGGCACTGAAAAGCGGCACGCAGGGCATAAGACTTTGAGCAAACAATCGGCTCAAAGGTACGTTCCACATACAAGCAGACTTCACTCGCGCAAGCTATTCATCATGGCCTACCCTCCCCCTCCAGGCACCAACAACCTCCCCGCGCGACCTCCAGCATCAAAGAGCGGCTTCAAGCCCGCTTTCTTCGCGGCGCCTCGGCAGGCTACCTCCTCGTACGCGAACTCAACACCCCCCGCACCCTCCGCACCCTCCTATCCCGGTGCCCCGTCCTACGGCGCCGCCGCCTCGACTACCCAGTATGGCGCGTATCCGGGCGCCGTGAGCGCCCCCGGTGCAGCATCGTCCACTGCAACTGCGTCGGCGAGCTACGGATCATACCCTCAACAACAATCACAAAGCTACGGTGCTCAGAGCTATGGCGCGCCGCCCTCGTACGCGGGACCGCAGATCCGGAACCCGTTTCCTACGCCCGGCGCCCCGGGCAGCGACTACGATCCCGAGATGGCGGCCCAGATCGCGCAGTGGCAGTCCGCCTACGTGAGCCGCGATAGCAAGGACGCCGCCGCCGCCGCCGGGCCTCGCGCCACCGACTCGCCCAAGCCTGAAATGCCAGCCGTGGCAGCACCCAACGCGGATCGCAAGAAGACAGTCGCGCGCGAAGGCGGCGGTAAGAAGTGGACAGACGACACGCTATTAGAATGGGACCCGTCGCATCTGCGACTCTTCGTGGGCAACCTAGCTGGCGAGACAACAGACGAGTCGCTGCTCAAGGCGTTCGCGCGGTGGCGCTCGGTGCAAAAGGCACGGGTGATCCGCGACAAGCGCACCGCCAAGAGCAAGGGCTTCGGCTTCGTCAGCTTCAGCGACGCCGACGACTTCTTCCAAGCTGCCAAGGAGATGAACGGCAAGTACATCCAGAGCCACCCTGTCGTGGTGCGCAAGGCCAACACCGAGATCAAGGTCACGAACGTCAAGGACAAGGACCGCGGCAAGAAGAACAACAAGAACAAGAACAAGCATGGGAGCGGGAACGGTGGTGGCGGTGGAAACGGTCACGACGGCGGCTATCAGCCCAACCTTGGGCCCATTGGCGGTGGTGGTATCACCAAGCCTGGGCAGAAGACCAAGAACGGTCTCAGGTTGCTTGGTTGAGACACCATGCGGCTGGCGGAGCTTTTCTTGTCGTCTTGTGTACAGTTATCTGGTGTTCTGGCGTTAAGGGGTACACATACCCAGTCCGGTATACAGACGCTCCGTACGACACACATACATACGTACAGGGGCCAAAGACATGTAGTTAAACCAAATTCACATTTTATCCGACCTCATCTGTCCACTCTACATCACATCCTCAGCCATTATATCTGTCGTGATACTAGTATTGGGTATCTTAATGATGTCCCAGCATGCGTATCCGTACATGCCGGACTCTAATCCAGTTGTCCTCCTCACTCGTCCCTCCACTCGATGATGCTGCCCATTGTATTCCTATACCAAACGATTGATGCCCCGAAACCATAGGAAGTTGCCGCCCTTTTTATGACCGTGTCCCCCGCGCCTTGATGATAGAAGACGATGATGTAGTAGGCGATGATAATACACTACGAATATTGCAGCCGCAAAGGCTAATGATGAAGCCACCCAAAACCAATAAGCCTAGCGAGTGGCATTATACAAGAAATCCAGGAAAAATCAGACGATAAGAGATTGTCGCTGCGTGTTACCGGGTCTCTGAAGGCCCGGCGTCGTGGTGTACTGTTTGAACGTCGCCGTCAGACGTGAAGACTGTTTCGTCATAACTGCGGCGGAGGAGTCCAGAGGTCTCTTCTGGGCCCTCATCAGGATCCTCGCCGTCGCTTCCGCTGTAGCTGGAGGGTGATACGATGATGTTCTCGTCGACGAGGTGGTGGTTGTGAATATCGACTTGAGCTTCCTCCCGCATCTTTGTGATTTTAATGTAGTTGTAGGCGATAATGGCAAACATTGTGGTAAGCAGACCAATGAAGTTGATCAGCGTGAGTTTGTCCTTGAAAACGAGGGAGGCCGCGGAGATGGTGACGACCTCCTTGAAAATGCCGGCAATAGAGAGCGTGACGACGGAAGTTCGCTGCAGCAGAGCAAACTCGGATGCCGTCATGCAGAAGGCGATGCATCCCGGAAATAGTAGGAAGAGGGGCGTCATGACCGGACCCCATTCGTTGCTTAGACCTTTGAGGCCTTCAATGAGGTTGCCGAATCCCTCCGAGGGAACGGCCAAGAAAATGAGGGTGACAAACATGATGGGACTGAGGAAGAAGATGCTCGAGAAAGGGTTTGAAGTGGCCGGGTTGCGGAGGAGGAGGATCTGGGTAAGTCCCCAGCGGAAGCCAGAGAAGAAGGCGGCGGAAATGACCAGGACGAAGCCGCCCAGTCTGAATTCGACCTCGCCAAAGACCATAAGGATGACACCGAGGGTCATGGTGGCGATAATAGCGACTAGACGCCAAGTCGGGGTCTCCAGGCGGAAGACAAAGGCGAAGAGGAGGACGAAAGCGAGAGAAGATGATTTACACATAGCTAGGCAAGGTCAGTATTCTATATGATGACGTTGACACATCAGGCGATACATACTGTAAAATGTGAGGCTGATGAACTTGAGAGATGTGTTTCCCAGTCCAATATCCAACCCGGTCGCCGCACCACAAGGCCCAATTCGGGTCAGGTAGAACAGCTTCGACATGCCCGGCGTCGAGCTGGGCTCTGCCTCGTGCCTCGACCGCCCGAGATCCGAGCTGTGCTGACGGTATGGCCGCAACGACGGCACGAAGTACAGGACGAGCGACGACAGCACAAACTGAACTAACATGTGCATGCTAGTCGTAAAGAGTGGGAAGGCAAAGTTCAGTCGGTTCTTGTCGAACATCCATTTGTTGTACTGCGTAATCGTCCGTGTTAGCATCGCAAAAAGGTGGATATACCGGATAGGGGGTTTGGGAGACGCACGAGAGATATCGACAGCGAGAAAAAATACCACAGCAGGATCAGGATGCCATTGACGACCAGCTTCTTGATGACATCGCGATCGGCTTCTTTCCGTTCGTCGGGGGTGATGGTCTTTTCTCGGGCAATGCGCTGGTCGAGTCTGGTGTTGTGCCGCCGCTTCCTCTGTTTCCGCTTCTTGTCCTTCTTGGTCAAGCCCGTCTCTTCGTCATCATGCAGGTCCTCATCGCTAAAGCTGTCCAGATCCGACTCCGTCTTCGCCAGCAGAGATACGTCGGCCTCATCGCCCTCCTCGACAATCTTCGGCTCGTCGCCCAATCCGCCCGAAAGCCGGGAGCCCTGGGGACGCGGGCTGCTGGAGGCAGCGGCGGCGCCGGTGGGAGCCATGAGGCCGCTCCGCCGCCGGCGATGCCCAGTTACGGGCTCCATCTCGATGTCGTCGTCGCCCAGTGAGGCTCTTGCGCGAACGTGTGAGGAGGAGGAGGATGCGAGGACGGTGGGCGAGAAGCTGTTGCTGGTGCTGGCGGCAACGGCGATGGCGGGAGGAGAAGGAGAGCGTCGCGGGTCGTCGGGACGGGGCTTGCGGGAGTGAGGATGTGCGGCCGGAGCAGCGTCGGGGACTGCAATGACGAGGGGATCGCGAATAGCTGCAGAGTCTGAAAGGTCAGGAGCAAAGGCAGGAGCAGAATCAGACGGGACGGAGGGAGCAGGCATGACGGGGACGGGACGGGGCATTCATATGTATGGAGGGTTGGGTCGATCCCGCTGGTCGGGGCGGCGAACAAAAGTCAGTCAGGCCTGGGTCTGGTCTGGAGTGTGGATGCGCCAGTCTGCTGCTGGCGCTGTTCCGGGATGGCGCTTGGTGTGTGCACTAACAGGAGCGTGTCGCAACCTCGCAAGAACCACTCACTGGACCCCCGGCGGACGGGCTCCCTGCAAGCGGGGGTTCCATTGGCTTTGATCACTGGGCTCAACTGATCGAAGGATGGCTGTTCATGGACATGGATGTGCTGCTGTGCCGTGCTGTGCTGTGCTGAAAAGCTGCACGTCTTGCCTTCCCGCCTGCTTCAGTTCAGTTCCAGTGGCGCCTTCCGCTGCAGCAGATGAAATGTGGAGTCGGCTTGGCGGGCGAAGTGGCGTTTGGCGCTGCATCTGATGGATTGCACTTGTTCATTGTCTCCGATCGTTCTGCCCTGCTATTCTTGTCTACTGACGGTATTGCAATCCAGTCGAGCTCTTCAGAACAGGAGGCTGGCGAGACAGACCGCCCCGGCCGTTTGACGAAACGCCCAACGGCGAATGTCACTCGACCTGCCGCTACTGCACGCCCCGGCACGGCATCAAGGCATGAAGCTGGAGTGACGGCTTAATCTCAGCTTCTCCGGATTTCCCAACGTCATTTCGGGTCAAGTGCATGACGATCCCAAAGGGACCAAAAGTGCGGAGGGAATCAAGGACGGACGGCACACATGACGGCCACCATGAGCTAGCACCGACCTGGGCCATGTGCCCGGGCCTGCTAATATGCCAGAATCGAATCACGAGAGCGAGGCACCGTTGCAGCCGTCGCCGACGTATAAGACGGCCTTCCGATGTTCCGCAGAAGCAATCAACGCCGGTTCAGATGCCGTCACCCACTGGCCGCGTCCAAGACATGCATGCGACGGACCTGGGCATCCCGCAGTTAGCAGGTCATTTAATAGATGAATGGCCGAAATGCGCCCTCTTCGGCACCTCGCTTTTCATCCATTACGTGATGGATGTGCTTCTTTCACTCCCGTGCAGCCCGGCTGGGCATCGACCGGGCCAGGCACAGGCCAAAGTTTGTTTCCAAGGTTCTTCATCCTCCCGGCCGTTTCTGTTAGTCGAGCATCCAGATCCCAGCAGGGCGAGCGAGGGAACAACACACCAGGCACATGATACCCACGCGACCTCGGCGCAGCAGCCCAAAGAGACGTGAATCCTACCCGGCGAGGACGGGAATGCGGCAATGCGGCTGGTCGGGGAGTCTAAGAGGAGGGTCCTGGGTAGGCTGACGCATCGCTTTCGCGTTGATAAATTGGATTCCTCTATAATGTCTTCTTCTTATCAGCAACTCTGCCTCGCTGAAACCGGTATGTTCCAGTGCTCACCTCAGCAGCGTCCTCCAGGAGCCTTACAGGCGTGAACTCAGCCTGGGACGAAATCCATCGTACATCGACTCAACTCCACAGGGGACCAACAATAGAGGCCCGCATAGAGAACGGGACCTCCAGGCCCATAAGTTCCCAACTTCCCCCTTGTTAGTGCTGGCTTGCCCGCTCCCCAGCCGCCTGGAGACTTGGACGGAGCCCGCTAATCGTGCTTCTGAGGGTCCAAGAAGAGTCCAAAGAGAGACCAGTTCTGGGCCTCCTGCTGGTGTTTCGTTTTAGTTTCTCCCAATACGCAAGAGCAACGCAAGCTCACGGGTGTTCTTTCCCATCACGGCTTGCAGGTCAATATGGCAGGCGCCACTGGAAATTTCCGTCTGTCTTGAACAGCCATCATGGCAACGCGGCCTCTCATTAATCTAACCTCCTGAGTCTTGCATCTTGAACTCTCCCACTTCATTTAACCCCGTCTTGCCGGGCAGCGTATTCGCGTCCTCTCGCACCGAGACAACAACGTGAAAAGTCCAGGCAGTGGCGCAATCCCACAAGACTGACCGCCTGTACGTTGGCGGAGCTTCGCTACCGCTGTCAACGATCTGTCCAACCATCCCTCCCATCAGCAGATGCGACGGCGCCTGTCCAGCTGGCTCCCCGACAAGTCCTGCGGCTCCCAGCCCATCCAACACACGTTCCCAGTGCTGCCCGGCTTCCTCGGTGCCCGCACGAACCCACTCACACCAGCGACGATCCGCTGCCGATGGCCTCGCTACGGCAATCCGTACGAGGAGCTCTGTCCCGGGAGGCAGGAAAGTTCCCCTAGCACAAGGGATCTATGGTTGTAGTGCATTCATTGATGAGTGCAACCCCCTTCACAACTCATTTTGTGTGCTTAATGCTGAACGTATTCCGTGTAGCGGTAAGTCAGGCCATCTCCTGTGTCGATGTGCATAGGGACGATCGCCAAGAATCGAGGACTCATCGACGAATCGTTAGTTAGGCCAAACAGCTAAGCAGCTTGGTTTGCCCGCATCTGCAGCGCCGTCTCCTTCACGTGGTTGACGTGGTCCCCGATCGCACCCTGACCAGCTCCAGTGTCGACAGCGCCCCGATCTTTGATGTCATTCCTATCAGGCAACTCCTGGGTTCCATGTTCAGGGCTTGCGCATTCCTGAACGCGCCTCAATGCCGCCACAGCCCTATCAAGCTTTGGTGATGCTCGCGCTATGGCCGCCAGAACACCTCCTGACAAACGGAGACATGTCCAATGAGTGCGCCGAGAATGAAGAGCGTGCCCTTGACAGCGCGCGCTAACGTAGCCGTCTCTTCTGATCTTGCGATGAAACAGCGCTGTCTGCAATGTGATACGAGAAATCATGCATGTCAAACTTTGCCCAGACCTTCCTGGAACCTATCAAAGGCGCCTCGAAACCTGAAACGCTGCAGTACTGCCACGACAGCGGTGCGAGTCCCGTTATGGCTAGCTCTCTATCAAATGGCAGCGCGAGGATGCATCAAGATAGTCTTCCTTCGATAAGGAAACGTCTTACAGTTTCGCGCGAGCTTACAGATCAGCCATCCGCGTCTCTCAAGGTTCCATCACTAAGCCGGTTACGAGCCCAGGGCTGAGTTCTCAAACGACTCTAAACTTAGGGTCCTTAGCAATCCTCCCTACGCGGTTATGACCACAGATATCACATCTCATTTGAAACCTCGCGCAGCTTTACGGCAGATGCAAAGAGCCCCGTTGAAGAGACAGGGTGACCGGGCCGCCATCGGGGGCTTGCGTCTCGGACCCTGACCGCAGACACCTCTTCCATACAGCTGCATTGGGACTCTATTAACTGCCGAGACTAAAACGCTCAGTGGAATCGCTCCCTGTCTGTACCCGGCGGTATCAGTCGACACGCGTCAAATTTGGGTATCACCGGGGGTTTTCATTGGAAGCAGTCGGCTTTGACGGTCACGTCAAACCTAACCCCTAGACGGATCTACAGAGCACTTCTTCGGATATAATTCAACGTCAATGCCTTTGCCACTACCCTAGAGGGCGATGATACATGGAATTGCGTACCATCGTGACCCTTGAAACGATGTACAAGCTACTTTCGCGCACTATTGAGAGGTCTCTTCGATCTACGGCTTGAAAGCCCGTCCATGTTCAGCCGCTGAGCAGACATAGCCCGCATCTCTCCAATAGCTCGCAAGCTACATGCAGGGTTAATGAAGTGACCCGCTGCAGCAGGTCAGAACTTTCGAGCCCCATGACAGCTACAGAGTAATATCTATCAAAAAAGTGATGAATGCTCGCTGATGGATAGCTGAAAGAGGGGGCTCGAAACTAAAACGCAATAGTGTTGCGAGAGCTGGAGCCTTATCCAACGAAGAATCACCATTTGTGCGTTGTCACGCAGGGAACCTTGTTATCAGTTCAGCTGCGGCTGAAATGAGCCGCTTGCTGGCAAGCTCAGTAAACAGGCTCATCATGCTAATTTCTTATAAAGATAAGGAAGCCAAAAGACTTTAGTCTTATTTCAATGCACATCCATTTACTTCTGTTTCACTTGCCGATTGAACCTTGCACTACTTTCTCATCATAGGCTTGCTAGAACAGCGCTTACTACACCGCACCGCCGAAGGTGATATTTGCTTTGCTAAAGTCACATCACCTGTGCCATATGCAATACTTTCGCACACATGGGGACCTGAAGCAGACGAGGTCACCTTCAAAGATATAAAGAAAGGCAGAGGTCGCGATAAGCCAGGATATCGGAAGCTTCTATTTTGCCAACAAAAGGCTGCAGACGAGGGCCTCGAATACTTCTGGGTTGACACTTGCTGTATAGACAAGTCAAGCAGCGCCGAACTTCAGGAGTCAATCATTTCTATGTTCAGATGGTACAGAGACTCGGAAGTTTGTATTGTGTATTTGTCTGATGTACTGAGGAATCCGGCCAACGACGCACCTGAAGATCAAATTCCGTGTCAAGACTTCTTCAGAAGCAAATGGTTTACGCGTGGTTGGACACTTCAGGAACTGATCGCCCCGCGATCCGTTGAACTCTTCTCCAGAGATGGTGACAACCTCGGCAATAAGGTAACACTGAGAGCGTTGTATCATGAGGTGACAGGCATTCCTGACGCAGCTCTGGAAGGCGCTGACCTTAAGGAATTCGAATATATAATGAACTCATCTCATGGGCCAAAGAACGAAATACTACGAGGGGCGAAGACAAAGCATATTGCTTATTTGGAATTGTCGACATTTTCTTACCCGTGCTATATGGCGAAGGAGAAACTCGGGCTATGGAGAGGCTCTATGCTGAGATGGACAAGCACCGACGACCTCAACGCCTGACTCTAGGGCAATACTTCAGATCTCGCAACGGTTTATATCTTCTCAAATTGGAAGAAAACGAAGAAGATAAAGGAAACCTTATTCTGTATGGGCCACAACAAAATCGACTTTGGAGTTCGAACACTGGGGGTCGACAAGACGTGCAACATGTCTTCATGCTGCCAGACGGCAATTTTGCGATGCAAACGAAAGGAGGCAAGACTATATGGCCTTCCGGCACAAATGGAAATAGGGATGCCGTACTCGTTGTGCAGGATGACGGGAATGTGATAATTCGTTCAGACAGAGGGGTAGTTTGGGCTACGCATACAAGAGGAGGTCGCAAACCTTCCGCCTTGGACCGAGGCCAGTGTCTAATTCCGGGCCAGTCCTTGATATCAGAGAACGATAAATACTCTCTTACTTTACGAGAAGATGGAAACCTAATGCTCGATCGACTTCAGGACAGACTCTGGGCTTCCAACACGGGTGGGCAACAAATTCGAGACGTCACTATGCAGCTGGATGGCAATCTTGTTATGCATACGATAAGTGGCCAGAATGTCTGGTCTTCTGGCACGACAAGACACAAGGACGCATTACTTTTTATTCTTGATGACGGGAATATTGCCATTCGCTCAGATGACGAGGAACTATGGGCTTCGCACACAGGAGGAGGCCGGAAACCTTCCGCTTTAGACCGAGGCCAGTGCCTCATTCCAGGCCAAGCCCTGATTTCAGAGAATGGACAGTACTCTCTGTCTTTCCTGGAAGACGGAAACCTGATACTTGATGGACCTAGAGGCAGACTCTGGGCTTCGAATACGAGCGGTTATAGGAATGTCCGTCACGTTATCATGCAGCATGATGGCAATTTTGTGATGTACACAACAAGTAACGAGGCTGTATGGTCATCTGGTACAGATGGGTATAAAGATACTTTATTTCGAATGCGGGACGACGGTAATGCTGTCATCTACTCGGATGAAAAGCCAGTCTGGGCTACACATACCAGCGGAGGTCGGGCACCTACAGCCCTGGATCGAGGTCAACGTCTGATTCCAGGTCAATCACTAGAATCAGAGAACGGGAAATACCATGTTATCTTGCAGAAAGATGGAAATTTCGTCTTATACAGAGATAAAGACCCTCTTTGGGCAACGAAAACGCATGGACTCATGGACATACAAGACATACGGATGCAGCTCGATGGAAATCTTGCCCTACGCATAAAGGGAGGCAAGAATGTATGGATGTCTGGCACAACTGGGCACCGAGAAACTATACTTGGGATACACAATGATGGATATATTGCGGTATTCGCAAGTGGGATTATCATCTGGGCTACACATTCGGGCGATACAGGACGGCTGCTGATATAAGTCTGGTTAGCGATAGGGATATTGTAAAGACAAAGAGAAAATTGAGAAAAAAAGTAGATTCGATCTTCCCGAATCACTCTATACAAGTTCTATCTAAATACTACTGTATGATCACCATCGTGGCTATACTAATATGAAACTTCACAACCATCATCGTTGTCATTATCACCTATACTACCTGAGCCAGATTCAATTTAATATTTGGATATCTCCTAGTAGGGCACTTAGCAAGATGAGGTCGGGGACATCGAATAGGACAGGACACCCCAGTAACACCTTGACAGAATGACGTGTTTGGAGGATCTACGTGGATCTCTTGCGGACGGTTTGCTTAGAGGATTTTCGTATCGACAGATTGGGATGACGTTCACTGATGGAGCGGCCTAAGTTGGGCTCCTAGTTTACAAGATGGAAGCTTCTGACTTTTTTATGCACTCTGCTTTCTTACAAGAAATGGTTGACATCCTCATCAAATGTGGCTGCACGTGAGCACTCAGCCTGCAATCCTGATTGGGCTATGTGAAGTGGTTGGATGGATGCCTGACCGCCGTTTTCAGCCGCACGAGGTTGGGAACTTGAACCCAGCATCTTCCAAAAGCATAACTTTTGTGCTCTTTTCATCGCTTTTGAATGTCTCTGACATTATGCCTTCGAAGAAACGACGGCGTTTGACGCTCTCTTCACGTCGGAAAGCTCGAGCTGACGCCCAGCCCGAGGATTCTAGTACTGTTTCCCCCAAAACACCTGTTCCACTACCGAATGCACCTCAAGGCTTGGAGATTCTATGCGAAGGGGATGAGCCCGTGGTAGAGTAAGTCTGGTTACTCGATGCTCCATTATCACATTTACCTGACGTTTCTCTTCTGCTTTTTAGCATTGTCGCTATTCATGGCCTCAACGGGGACCGACAGAAAACATGGACTGCAGCCAACAATGTCCACTGGCTACGCGATCTCCTCCCGGGAGATCTCCCACGTGCTCGTATCATGAGCTGGGGATACGATGCGAAAACACATAGTAGCTCTCGCGTGAGCTGCCAATATCTATATGACCATGCGCTCACGCTGGTTTCGGATTTGTGTCGTAAGCGGCAGTTGGATAAGGTCAGTCAGTGCTGGACTTTGGAATGCATCATGGATATTCGAGAGCTAAGACTAGCAAAGTCAACGCGACGGCCCATCATATTCGTGGCGCATAGCCTCGGTGGTATCATTGTTAAGAGCGTGAGTAGCTCATCTACTCAACTGCTTCATTTCATGCCAGTACTGAACGATACCAGGCACTGATCCATTCAGACGCCTCGCGACAGGGCGCATTGCCAGAGCACCGTTCCATCAAGCTGTCGACATACGGCATCGTATTCATGGGCACACCCCATCAAGGTGGTAATGGAGTCCACCTGGGCAAATTACTCACGAATGTGACTGCTTTGTTTATAGCGGCCGATGATCGACTTCTCAAGCATTTGGAGCGGGATTCGGAATGGTTACAACAGCAACTCGGACAGTACGGCCCGATCAGTAACGACTTTGTCACAAAGTTTGCCTACGAAGAGTACGAAACCCAGACATTAGCAGGCCACAAGATCATGGTGCGTATTATCGTCTCTCCTCATCGCGATAGACAGGCCAAAAACTAAGTGAATGCAGGTTGTGCCACGCGCATCAGCAGTCGTGCCAGGTCAGGCAAATGGAGAGCCGATTGTCATTCATTCAGACCATCTGAATATGGTCAAATTCCCTTCGAAGGAAGACAACGGATACGAGACAATTTCAGAGCATTTGCAGATCATGCTAGCGGATATTGATGTTAAGATACAGGCGAGATGGGAGGAGGAGGAGAGGATGAATGAGGGTAGGCACCAGCAATCCTAACTAAATCTATTGAATCAACTGAAGTATGACAACAGCTCGGAATGACATTATGTCAAGCAAATGGTCACTCCCGCTCAGTTTATCAGATACAATGGGTGTTCCTCATTTTGTAGCGAGAGAAGATGAACTTACACAGATCAGCAGTGCTCTGCGGAACAGCAGCGATGGGCAACAGACAGTTATTCTGCAAGGCCTAGGAGGTATGGGCAAAACCCAGCTGGCTATAGAATACGTCAAACGTCACCATAAACAATACTCTGCTGTCATCTGGCTAAATGCAAGAGACGAGACGACCCTGAAACAGAGCTTCGCTCAAACAGCCGAAAGAATCAGTCAACAAGACCCTTCTATTGCCTATATTCAGAATGCCGTGCAGAGCAAGGACCTTGATCAGGCCACGCAGACGGTCAGGCGATGGCTGGGAGAATCTCGCAACACCCAATGGCTTGTTATTTACGATAATTACGACGAACCGAAATTTAGCAGTCCTACAGACGGAATGGAAAACGATGAAGACGACAAAGAAGAGCGAGATGAAGCATCAGAAGCTGAAGGTCATACATCTAATGGCAAAGGGTTCGACATTCGACCCTTCTTTCCTACCAGTTACCAAGGCGCTATTATTATAACTACGAGATCATCCGAAGTCAAGTTTGGCGAGGTTGTTCGGCTTGGGAAACTGGGAAATATTTGTAATAGCCTTGAGATTTTGGCTTCGACTTCGCACCGAAAAGGACTTGAAGATGGTGAGGTGACTCACTTGCGGGAGCATAGTGTTGGACTGACGCTATTCACTAGATGAAACTGCTATGGAGCTTGCGCGACGACTTGACGGGCTCCCGCTCGCCTTATCGACTGCTGGATCCTATCTTGATCAAGTTGGGACAAGCTATGCTGAGTACCTTGAGCTCTACGAAACATCGTGGCTGCGGCTTCAAAAAGCAACGCCGCAATTACCTGCTTATAACTACGCGATGTATTCGACATGGAACATCTCGTACAGACATATCAAGGAAAAAGACGAAAAGGCTGCGAAGTTGCTTAAGCTTTGGGCGTACTTTGACAACGAAGACTTGTGGTTTGAGCTGCTTCAGAGTGGCAGATCAGATTCAGATGATTGGATGCTGGCCTTGACACAGGATCGTCTTTGTTTTCATAAGACCATGAGGGTTCTGTGCAGCCATGGGCTTGTCGAGGCAGACCCCCCGGCGAGAAAACGGGGACCACATTCTTCGGGATACAGCGTACACGGCTGTGTGCATTCGTGGATGGGCCATGTGTTGAACAAGGAGACTGATGAGGATATGTCGCGGCTTGCAATGGAATGCGTGGCACGGTATATACCCGACGAAGCGGAGGAAGAGTACTGGCTAACCTATCGACGTCTTCTTCGACATGCCGATCAATGCCTGGTGAGAATCAAGAAAGATGGCAGTGCTCAGGGTAATGAACAAATATGGGTGGGCCTAGGTTATCTCTACTACGAACAAGGCCGATTCAGCGATGCTGAGGCAGTGTGCGAGCTGTTACTTTCAGCCAAAGAGAAGGCATATGGACCAGAGCACCCATCAACGCTTGACATAGCTAATGGTTTGGGCCTCATCTATGATTCCGAAGGCCGATTCAGTGATGCGGAGGAGATGTTCAAGCGGACACTTCAAGGCAAGGAGACGAAATGGGGACCAGAGCATATAACGACACTCAATACCGTCAGCAATCTGGGTATTCTCTACTCTGAGCAAGGCCGACTTAATGATGCAGAGACGATGCATAAGCGGGCACTTCAAAGCCAAGAGAAGATATTCGGACCGGAACATATATCGACGCTCGATATGGTTGGTAATCTGGGTCTTCTCTACTCTGAGCAAGGCCGACTTAATGATGCTGAGGAGATGCTTAAGCGGGCACTTCAAGGCAAGGAGAAGATACGGGGACCGGAGCATATATCGACACTCAAAACCGTCAGCAATCTGGGTGTTCTCTACACTAAACAAGGCCGATTCAATGATGCGGAGATGATATTTGAGCGGTTAATTCGACAGTATGAGAAGATATTAGGACCAGAAAATTTGGAGACGCTCAACGTAATCACAGGTCTGGGTTTTCTCTTTTCTGAGAATGGCCGAATTTTTGATGCGGAGGCATTGTACAGGCGAGTGCTTCGAGGCTACGAGGAGGCATTGGGTGACATGGAAATAAAAACATACCCTCCCGCGTTAGATACCATGAAGAATCTGGGTATCATACTTGACAGGCTTGGCAGGGCTTCAGAAGCACAAGAGTGTTACACTCGTGCAGAGGCTGGCATCCGGATTACTTACGGGCGTGACAGTGAGAGGCATCGAGACATTGTAGCTAGATTGCGATCAGTTTAGATATTTGAATTCTCATTCTGTAAATAGCTTTCTCGAATATATAAGCAGACAAATAGGCTCTAGTACATGATTGATACTGGAGCACGGGTTGCGATGCACTTGACAACTAGTCAAGGTACCAGTGGAAGAGGCGATCTGTAAACGACACTACATCTGTGGTTGGTTCTCGCTTGTGGCTTGAAATGGCCACTGAATCTTGAGCTTCTCCTCCACGGTAGCCTCAAAGCCCAAAGCTAATAGAGCTCGCTAGGCATTTTCCAAGCCTAGTCCGAGACTTGCCCTCTCTTATTGCTCAGAAGGCCCACGAGGATCAATCCCCAGACCCATCTCTAGCTCGGAGGCTTCGGCGACCCTTTGACTTACAAAAACTCCATTACATCATCGTCAGCTGGGGCTGTGAGACAACGGCTCAACCTCAACGCTGCATCATTATGGCTTCAGACTCGCAGCCTTGCAACCCGGGGAGCTCCCGCCGGGCTCAGTCGGGCGGCTACATGCCGATCGAGGACTATGGAATGATTGGGAACATGCACACCTGTGCTTTGATTGGCATCGACGGAAGTGTGGACTTTATGTGCTGGTGAGAGATGCTCCGGGGGATGTTGTCTATGTGAGAGATTTTGTTGCTGAAAATGAGTATGACAGGCCTGACTTCGATTCTCCCTCAGTATTCTGTCGGTTACTGGACAAAGACAAGGGAGGATACTTCAGCATCTCGCCCCCAGAGAACGTCAACTGCACCACGAAGCAACAATACCTGCCTTCATCCTGCATCCTGCAGACACGGTACATCCACGAAGACGGCGTTGTGGACTTGGTCGACTTTTTTCCGCGCCCGAAGAGTGCCCAAGTCATGACGAGGGGATACAAACAGAACGCTTTTCGGGAAGCTACCAAGGTCCAGGAGGAGTTGAAGAAGTGGCTCGTGAGAAGGGTAGAATGCATTCGAGGCTCATTGACTTTAGGTATTTTCTGCTCGTACTATGACCCAATCCATTTGAAAGCTGACAAAACTAGACATTGAAATATTCCCTGCCTTCAACTATGGCAAAGATGAACATGTCACTACCCTCTACCAGGAGTCTCATACGTCTGCCGATAGGAACAGCAAGATCGCTGCGTTTCATAGCAAAGACGTCAAATTGCAGCTCGATGTTGCTCTCGAAAAGGGAGAGGATGAGAACAGCTGCCCTTCCATTCAATTTCGCAAAGCACGTCACCCGAAGATGCTGGGCGATGGTTTGGTCGCGAGAGTCCAGATCAAAGAGGGCCAAGCCATTTCTTTCGTTCTCAGAAATGACATTCCCAACCACGTTACTGAGAGCATCACGACGTTGGTCTTGGATTCTCAGCAGCATGACACCCAGTCTTTCTGGTACAACTTCATCTCTCAATCCAAGTTCAAAGGACGATGGAGAGAGGTTGTTTCAAGAAGTCTGATGATCTTGAAGATGTTAACCTATGGTAAGAAGGTTTGCTGAATTGTTTTTCGTCGACTCTAATCGGCTTGCAGAACCCACTGGAGCTGTCATTGCTGCACCTACATTTTCGGTTCCTGAAGACATAGGAGGTGTAAGAAATTGGGACTATCGATACTGCTGGATCCGAGACTCGAGCTTCACTATCTACATCCTTCTTCGATTGGGATTTAAGGCCGAGGCAGATGCGTACATGGAGTTCATCATGGAACGCTTTGTCCACTCGCGAGGACCAGACGGTAGCCTGCCTATCATGTTCACTATTCGGGGAGATACAGAGATCCCCGAGAGCACGCTGGACCACCTGGAGGGTTACCGTGGGAGCAGCCCTGTTCGCATTGGCAACGGAGCTGCATTCCACCAGCAATTTGACATCTACGGTGAGCTTATGGATGCCATCTACTTGTACAACAAATTTGGCAAGCCCGTCCAATGGGAGGTTTGGAAGGCTGTACGGGAGATTCTAGGTAAGTCTTACTGTCCATAATCCTTGAGAGTTGCTGACAGTCATTGCAGATTATGTCTTGACTATTGTAGATGGTACGTTTGATCTCAGGAAAAATTAGTTGCGACCTTCGCTCACTTCTGTAGACCCTGACATGTCGATTTGGGAGGTCCGCAACAACAAGCAGCACTTCACATATTCACAGATCATGCTTTGGGTAGCCTTCGACCGAGGTCTGCGTCTCGCGGACAAGAGATGTTTCCCCTGTCCCAACCGAGCCAAATGGCTTGAGGTTCGAGACAACCTATACGAGCGAGTTATGGAAAAGGGTTAGTTCCTTCTCCCAACTCAGAGATATCGATACTGACACTCTGTGAGGCTACAACACGGAGATGAAGTGCTTCGTCCAGAGCTTTGAGAGCAATAGTGTGCTGGACTCATCCATTCTAATCGCACCTCTCGTCTTCTTCATCTCGCCTTGTGACCCGCGCTTCACGAACACGCTCGACCGCATTCTACTACCACCCGAGAAGGGTGGTCTGACCAGTACAGGCCTGGTATATCGCTACGACACGGATCTGTCCGACGACGGTGAGACCTATCAGGCGCCAGCCTCCCCCGCGTCCAGGACGATCGCCGCTGACGACCCCTTTCGGGATACAGGAGTCGGAGGCCGCGAGGGCGCGTTCAGCATGTGCACATTCTGGCTGGTCGAGGCTATGACACGGGCTAGCGTTTATGAACCCAAGTATCTCGTGCGCGCGGTAAATCTGTTTGAGAACATGCTTAGTTTCTCGAATCATCTTTGTATGTTCTCGGAAGAGATTGCGAGGAGCGGCGAGCAGTTGGGCAACACGCCGCAGGCGTTCAGTCACCTGGCGTTGATCAGTGCTGCTTTCAACCTTGATAGAGCTGCGGAGGGATGGACGGAGACAAGGTAAGGGGAGGAGTTGTCGCCTTTGCTGCATTTCATGGCTGGGTTCATTAAGGTCTACACTACTTCATTCATGTATGTATGGATAGTGAAAATGGTACTGCATAAGGTCTAAAAAGTTGACAATTGTGGAGTGTGTTCCTTGACAAACGAAACATGAGGGTATGTATCCCCTAGTTGTTATAGGTATCCTGGTTAATCATAGGTATTTACTCAAGGGAATATGAGAGAGTTTCCCCGCTACAACCAAACACCAACCGTTCGATAAAGATCAGTTTTCCACATTCAGCACAACCAAGAACCCCTCGAGAACCGTCATTCCCCTGCCGATCCTACCATTTTGAGCACGATTCCCTCTTTAGCAGAGATCCTAGTGGAGGATCACAATTCTGCTCCGAGACATGCTAGCGCTCCCTTGGCAAAGCTGCTCAAACATGCTCATCACGACTCCATCGCGGAGTTGGTCTTCAGTGGGACCAACGACAGGACGCGCATTGAAAACCATTCCTCGTGGGGTTTGTATACAAAGGGATCCTCCTACTGTATATAAAATGTTGTCTCGCGTTTGGTCTTCAAGCTTGCAAGCATTGTCTTCATTGACTTAGACGCCACCATGGCGATCGTCCCTTGGTTGAGCTCGCCTGTCGAGCTTCACTCCTCGCGCGATCCCGGTAACTGCACTCTGACTCCCGCTCAATGCGCCTACAAGTCACGATACTGGGTCTTCTGGTCAGTGTTGACGGTAAACCTCTCGTGGATTGACTGACAATTTGTAGGTACAATGCTGACCATGTCTTCGCCCTCTCGACGATATACTTCTTCCTCGCCGCCATCGCCGTCTTCACTATTACCCGGCTCATCACAGAGAACACCCCTCGTCGTTTCTCACAATCATGGCCATGGCGTCGTATCCTCTCTGCTGGCCGTTTCCTCTCCTACAAGACCTTCCCGCGGGTCTCGCAGCCCCTAGGAGCCCTCCTCTTGGCTTCTGTCGGTATCATCTTCTTCGCTGCCATGACTCTGGGCCCGCGTCCGTATTACTGGCCTAAGGACGCCCACTATGGGAACTCGCCGCCTCTTGCGACGCGAACGGGATGGATGGCGCTGGCGTGCATGCCATTCGTATTCGCGTTAGGGGCCAAGGCTAATATGATTACTGCGCTGACGGGCGTGCCCCCTGAGCGGCTCAATGTCTGGCATGGCTGGGTTAGTTGGGCCATGTTTGTGCTGGCTTTGATCCATACGTTCCCTTTCATTGTTTTCCATCGCTGGGTAGGCGACATGGGGGCTGAGTTTATGGATGGAGGGACCTACGTAACGGGAATCGTAGCTATCATTGCGCAGGCCTGGCTCACGTTCATGTCTATACCTTGGATCCGGTGCGTTCAACTTCTATGCAAGACCCTTGCGTATGTTCGAGACTAATAGTGCCCAGAAATCGACATTATGAGTTCTTCAAGTCCACTCATCTCTTCTTCGCCGCTGTCTTTGTCGTTTTCTTCTTCTTCCACTGCGGTGCCTCCCTCTCCTCGTGGGACTACTTCATTGCCACGGGAGTCCTATACACCCTCTGCTTCCTGTATGCGCTCGGAAAGACCTACCTGGAACATGGATTCAAACATACTGCTAGATTGCACCTAGAGACTCCGCAGAGCTTGCAGATTGCAATCCAGACGCCCGCAACGTGGACCCCTGGTCAGCATGTCTTCCTCCGATTCCGAGCTTGCGGTATACACGCATTTACTGCACATCCCTTCACTATTTGTTCTCTGGTCGAGCGTCATGGAAAGAGGGGAGATATGATATTCTACGTGAAGCCACGAGGAGGCATCACTGGTCGCCTTGCTGCGCTCGCTCAGAATAGTACAGGTGCAAGTGTTCCAATCCTTCTCGACGGCCCATATGGAGGCATGCCGGCACGCTGGTATCAGAGGTTCGATCGCAGCCTCGTTGTTGGTGGTGGGTCAGGATGTGGTTTCACTCTGGCTCTGCTAGAGGATTGGTTGAGATCTCGAAGCAATGAGACTACGGCGCAGATGAAGATTGTGGTTACTTCAAGAGATACAGGGATGCGGACTTGGTATTCTGAGGCTCTGGCGCGTACGGCGAAGAGAGAATCTTTGCTGGAACAGGACCCAATTCCAGGGTTGAGCATCGACATCCACGAGACTCATGACGGACAAGTACCAGAACCTTCAAACTCGGAGGTAAAGGATCAGGGTTTGGACAAAGAGCAGGGAATGTCCTCTCTGAGCCTCCCGGACAGCACTTCAACCTCAATTGCATCCCTCTTCAATGTCAAGTTTCACACAGGTCGGTCTCTTCTAAGACCTATTGTTGAGAGCTTTACCTCTCAAGACGGCGTCACAGTCGGTCTCGCAGTTTGCGGACCATCGGGAATGAAAGATGATATTAGCAGTGTGGCAACAGCCGCCCAAGCACGCATCATTCAGGGAAGAGCCGGGGCTGTTGAAGTCTGGCTTCATAATGAGGCCTTCTCGTAAGTTTATTCAAAGTATTTGCTATGGTAGCATCGCTAAGATTCATCGCAGGTATTGAGTTTCCATCGCTTCTAATGATCGCCTGGAAGAGCAACTATCTTGATAGTAAATATACAACAGTGCAACTGACCTCGTTATGTGCAAAACTCCTGGACTAGTTGCAGTCAAGACCTCAGACTAGATAATCTGCTGTTTCCACAGACGCGAGGTCGCCAACCTGGATCGTTGGGTGTTGTGTCTCCTTGCTGACATGTCCGCCTTCCTGAGGGGGATCATGTCGCATATGTGCTCCAAAGTAGACCTTGCCATCAAATCTTCTGGTTTTGGCCAGCGTAACGAAGGGCTCCTCTCTCCGCTCTCCGGTTTCCTGGTCAATGCAAACCATTTGGCATCGTCGACACGCACCGAGAAGCTTGAAGTTCTGTCTCCCGATCCGTAGCGAAGTCCACTCATCTTCAGAGAAGGGTAGCTGCCTATTGCCGCCGCCGGTCTGCTCAAGGATGATATTGCCCCGAAAGGACTCTTCAGCAACGGGAGTTCCGCCTTTAGCCTTGATCTCCATGTTAAGAGCATCAACGCTGGCGCTATGAACCATCAGTATGGGGCTCTCATTCGACAATAAGATTTTCGAGGGTTGCTGTTGCTGTTCAGAGTCTGAGTCTGGAGGAGACGGTAAGCCTGGGAACGAGCCAGGAAGATGAAAATCCCGACTAGAGAGTTGGTGACGTTGCATCTGGGCTTTGGAGGCTCGGCTGCTTAGCCCGCGGCCGCCGGGCGGGAATCGGGCGAGGACGCATGGCAATCCCAATGACTGCGAGAAGAAGGAGTTTACCCTGGCGTCGGTGTAGATTTGCGCCGAGATTTCCTCACCACACACGCGGGATGGTAGATGGTGATAGCTGGCATCAAAGAATGAAGGGTCGGCCGATAATGGTATGGATATAGTCTTTGGCACACCAGGAGGCTGACTGCCGAGATATGAGACTCTCAAGACACCTCTGTTAAAGTCTAGTGAAGGTTGCATCAAGACCATTTTGGGGCATCGCTTCTGGCTGAGAGCGTGCCCTGAGCCTTCATGAACCAAACACCACTCGCGATCCCATGCCAAACCCTCCGGCCTTATCTCCCATGGTGTCTCTGGCGGTAGATGATAACCAGCACAACTCTTGATGGGAAACACTGTAATGGCTTTCACTCGAAGGCCAAGCCCTGTGCTGAAATTTCTGGCTTCCTTGGATTCTCTCAAAGGGCGAAGGATCTGATTCTCTTGATAAAATTCCTGAATAAAGCCAATGAACCTCTCAACGTCAGACAAGAGACTCATTGCACCAAGGCTCGCCCGAATGACGCCTGTGGGCTTGCCGGAGATGATGTCGTTCTCAGCTCCGCACCGAAAGCCAGCGGAGAAATTCTTCTTGATTTCCCAAGGTTGTAGGTCGAGAGCGGTGGCAATGCTGCCTGGACTACATACCCCTCCGGTCCGTATATGTATGTTCTTCGAGGTGGTCAGCTTTTCAAATTCGAAGAGGCTGATCCATGCACCATTGCTATTCCGAAGGTTGAACGACACTATTGGCCCATTTCCGAGGCCTGTAGAATCAAGCTCTGTGTAAAGAGTGCAGACTGGTTCCCCATTGGCGTGTTTAAGAGCTGCCAACCCATTGTGAAGCCGGCGGGCGAGGTGAGATGTGTGAGAGCGGATGCTTTCCATCGACCCAAACAGCTTTCGGTGCGTTTGCATAGCTAGATCCAGAGCTGTTATGCTGTGAAACGGTAAAGTCCCATCTTCCAGTCTTTCATGGAGGAATTGAGACTTCGGAGCATGCCACTTCTCCTTACCGGCGACCACCATATCGACGGTACCTCCACCAAAATATTTTCGACGATCGAACAATGACTCTGCGGACCGTCGGATAATAAGAGCTCCGATATCAGGAAAGCCAAATATCTTGTAAAGACTCATGACGGTGAAGTCAGGGGCGAGATCGGGCTGGCTGAGGTCCAAGGGCGAGGTAGCAACAAACGACGATGCGTCCAAGAGCGTATATATCCGAGTGTCGACTAAAGAATGTGATTTGAGACGCTTGCTCCATGACAAAGGGTATCTTTTGCCATCGAAGTGCGATTGGGCCGAATAAGAAAAGACAATGGTTTCCCATCGCCGCCGTATGCTCTCGCACGCTTGTCTGTTGTCGAGCCAGTTTTTCATTTCATCGTCGTCAAGACATATGCTATCTGAAGCCTCTTCCCTGGCGCCCACGAGGCTGGTATGGCACGCTTGGTGATAAGCATATAACCAAGGTTGATCTCGAGATCTGAGGGCGTCGACAACAAGCTTCACCCCCGCCGTCGCGTTTGCTACAAAGACCAAGTCATACTCAGCTGAGTCTGCACCAAAGAAGGCCAGCAGGTTCATCCGTGCATCTTCTATGCGTGAGGTCGATAGTTGAGACGAGGGGGAGCTGGAATGTGGGTTGCCGTAGAGGTTTGAGGTCATGTCGAGGGCGAATGCGTCCATCAGGGACTTGGAGCAGAGCGTGGTTCCAGCATGATCGAGATAAACGGAATCTGGGCAAGTCAGTTTGTGATTGTGTAGACTATGATTGGACAAGCCACAACCTTTCAGCATGGGATACTCCGACTCCCTGAAGTCTGCAATGGCAGAGTTGTAGATTGACTGACTGTATTCTGCCATGTTGTCGGCCATCTTGTCACTTCCAGAACCGTGTGACAAGAGGCGTTTGATTGAAGGGCGATAAGTTTCAGCAACGCATTGATGCCCCAATCTGCGACTTGCTGAAGTCAAGAGGAGA
Organism: Xenoacremonium recifei; assembly: GCA_012184525.1. NCBI lineage: Eukaryota > Fungi > Ascomycota > Sordariomycetes > Hypocreales > Nectriaceae > Xenoacremonium > Xenoacremonium recifei. Next base: position 404,368 of record WOFQ01000024.1, on the reverse strand, counting down.
AACAACAAGACGAAGGTCGGATTGACAGGCCTCTGGCGGTGTGGGGTGAATGAATCAGATGGTCGTAGATTGGCAAGCTCGCGTGCTCTCGTGGGTCTGCTGGTGTAAGTGGCCGAGCAAACAATTGCAATCGTCTCAGCCGTTGGATGCTTTAAAAGATCCTCCTATCCTGGGAAACAGCCGGCTGAAGCTGCTGCTGCTGCTGTGGCAAGCGGACAACATTGTCGTCTTTGACAGCGTCTCGTGGTCTTAATAACAGCCACCGGGAATGATGTAAGTTTAAGATAGCGGCGCTCTCCAGACCGTCGGAGATCGCCACCTTCCAGGTGAGGAGAGAGACGTGTGATTGGCCAGAGAGGAGACTGGAGGCCGAGTTAGTCAGCCAGAGTCACACTGTGCCTCAAACGGTAAATAGCTGAAGCCTGACAGTATTAAACGTCCAGCCCGGACTGTGCTCAGATACTGGGCGCTTACCCCAGACCGGAATGCTTCAGGCCGGTACGTACCTTCCTTAGCCGGCACCTCGTTGATGGCGGCTCCACCCTGGAGATGCATCTGCTCCCAATCATCCTTCAGCCTCCCCTGGCTGGCCGAGCCTCCAACTGCAACTTCACCTCATCGCCGCCAGGGCTCGTTGGCGCGCTTCCTCTTCACCACCTCGCGCTCTCGTCGTCTCGCCGAGCTGCGCACACTCAATTAGTTTGTCTCTCCCTTTTTATCGTCATCATCTTGATTCCCCCGTCTTCTCCCTTCTTTCCGCCTGCTGCTGCTGCTACCGCGTCGTGGTCACCCGTCGCCGATTCCCTCCCCCATCACCTCCGCCAGCCTCGTTTTCCCTCCGCCTCATTCTTGCTTCTGTTCCACCTCCAGCAGCTCATCTCTTCTCCCCCCCTTCTTGTCACCTCTTTTCAGGGCCATGTGCCGCTTTCTATGCGACGCCTCTTTGGCATTCACTCCTCGTTTCTCTATCTCTCTTGCTTCCCCCCCAGCCCAAACTTTGTCCTGATCAATTTGTCTAACCGCAATCATGGCGCCAAACAATAGGCTCTTTCTTCAAACACGCCTCCTTCGCGTTCTTGATAATCTTTGATACTACCCGGCCTTTGAGACGGTTCTCCGAAGAGCTCCCCATATGCTCCATCATCGAAGCCGATCCTGAGACCACCAAGATGGACTCGTATACGTCGTTTCGAGATGTGTCGGCTCGGTCCCCCGAGCGAAGCTGGAGCCGCGACGAGTCGAGAGGCAGAGATGACCGCGGCGACACCTTCTATCGGGGCAGATCTCCTGGTGCGTTCCTCCGCGTTTTGTCTTACCTGGATTCTGTGCAACTCTGAAGCTGCCTCCCCTGCAAGCACCACATTGCTCATCATTGATTCTAGGCCATGACCGTCGAGACCGCCGACGCTCTCGATCTCCGGCCGCTGTTGATCGATATGAACCCCGATCCCGCCGAGAAGACCGCGATAGAGACGATCGACGCCGGGTTGGCTCTCCTCCTGCCAATATTGATCGATATGTGCCTGGTCAAGAGAGCGCTTCGACAGGCTCGCTCACTGTCAACCCTTTGATGGACCCTTCCAAGCTGCCCTACCAGGTTGGCTTCTCCTACTTCGGAGAATGGTGGAGAGTGAATGAGAAGATCAAGGAGGAGAAGGAGAGAGTCAAGTCGGGCCGTCGACGCGAACCCGAACGTGTCCGTGGGCCTCGAGAGGCCCAGGAGGAGCGAGAGAAAGAAAAGGCCAAGATTCAGGCTGCGTACGATGAGTACAAGGAAGAGCTCCAGGCCAAGATGGCCCGCGCCTTTGTCGCTGATCACAAGAAGGAGCAATGGTTCAGGGAAAGATACGTGCCCGAGATCCGCGACGACTTCAGAAACAAGCTCAACGAGTATCGACGCGGCGCCTATAGCCAGTGGGAGCAAGATTTGGAATCAGGCACCTTTGATGAGTTCTCTCTTGAGGGCATCCCCAAAGGCGAAAGCAACGGTACTGGCGGCCTCGTAGAAAAGGAAGAGGGCGAGGCCACAGGTGGCAACGAGATCCTGGGCGTGGGCGATCTTATCCCGGTTAATGGGGCTGATATCCGAGATGAGAATCAGTTCCAGCCTACCCTCCTCATCAAGACTATTGCGCCCCATGTCAGCCGCCAAAACTTGGAAGCGTTCTGCAAGGAGCACCTTGGCGAGGAAGAGGGTGGCTTTAAGTGGCTCTCCCTGTCAGATCCTAATCCAAGCAAGCGGTACCACCGAATTGGTTGGGTGATGCTTCATCCGTCTTCCGAATCTGCCATGCCCATTGATCGCGTGGACCCGAAGGACGAAGACGGCGAGGAGCCGGGTACGCCTCCCCCGACAGTTTCGACTGCTGACAAGGCTCTTGATGCCATCAATGGTAAGACTGTCAAGGACGAAGTCAGAGGCGACTTTGTCTGCCACGTCGGAGTTCACAATCCACCTCAACATCCGCGGAAGAAGGCGCTCTGGGATCTCTTCTCTGCCCCTGAACGTATTGACAAGGACCTTCTTCTGGTCCAGCGGATTGTCAACAAATTCGAGGAGGACTTTGAATCTGACTTCCAAGCTACTCTGAAGATCGAGGAAAAGGTGGAAGAGCTGAGACAAGCCGGCCAGCTGCAGCCTGCAATGCCTCCGACAGCAACCACCTCCAAGACTAAGAAGAGGCGTGAGGTTGGCATGGATGAGGCCATGGACGAGGAAGATGGAGCGGTCGAGGAGGACGACGAAGAGGAGGAGGGTGCCATTGACGAGGAGGAGGTTGACGATGAGGACCTGCTCGTGAAGAAGAAACACCTGGACCTCTTGATCGAGTATCTGCGACGTGTCTTCAACTTCTGTTTCTTCTGCGTGTTCGAGAGCGACTCGATCCACGAGTTGACGCGAAAGTGTCCGGGTGGCCATCTTCGCCGACCTCGCAGCACACTTTCCTCGTCCGCCAAGGCTGTTGCGAGAGCCAGCGCCAACGGAGAGCCTTTCCCCGGCAAGAAACGTGGCGAAGGCGACGAAGCTGAAGGCGATCTGACGGAAGCCGACAAGAAGTTCCGAAACTCTTCTAGCAAGTCTGAGCAACAGCTTCTGCGAGCGTACAACTGGGTCAAGACTTTTGAAGACAAGCTGGCGCAGATTCTGGAGCCCCAGTCCGTCGATATTCGAAAGTTGGGCGGTCGCCCTGTTGACGAAGCTGTGGATGAAGAGCTTAGCCGACATGTCAAGCAGGAGGATGAGCATAAGTGGAGATGCAAGGTTCCTGAGTGCACCAAGCTCTTCAAGGAAGAACACTTCTGGAAGAAGCATGTCGAAAAGCGCCACGCAGAGTGGTTAGACGGCCTGAGACAAGAGGTATGTCCTAGCCGTAGTGACGAAGGAGCCCGAACACGTCAGCTAACTTTTGTAGTTTGATCTCATCAACGCCTACGTTATCGATCCGGCGCATATCGCACCCTCGCGCACCGATGCTAACTCCAACGGTCATTTCCCGCCTGCGAGTGGACAATCGACCACCGGCACGCCTCGCGGCTTCAACCTCTCCAATTTCTCGATGAATGGCATGATGGGCATGCCGGGATTCCCCATGGCTCCGGGTGCCTTCCCCTCTCTCTTCCAAGGGATGCAGGGAGGTGGCGGTTGGAACCCGATGGGCGATGATCGCTCAGGCGGTGCTATGCGTCGTGGTGGCTCGTCTGGTGGCCGCGGACAGTATCGCTCTGGCCCTTACGACCGCCGCGGAGGGGGTCGTTATGATGGAGGACGCAACCGTATGGGAGGATCTCGCTGGGGAGACGGTGCTGGTGGTGCAGCTGGCGGTCCTCGCGAGGCCGTCCAAGGCCGTAGCCTAAAGAGCTATGAGGATCTGGATCAGGTTTCGGGAGGAGGCGGTGGAGAGTTGAACTACTAGAATGTTGAGAAATGAGGAGCCGCAAGTAAGAGGCCAAGAAGATAAAAGCGAAGCAACATCTGAGCGAGGCAGGTATGCGGTTGGTGGAGGAGGCTGTTGAGGGCACTCTCATTCATGGCGGCTGTGCAAATAATCCGGTGTTGTTACTAGGTAGGGAACTATGTAGAATACTCTGAGCTTCAAAAAGAAATGCACGGCAATTGATTTATGACTTGAAAATTCTTCTCTTGAAATGTGTCCTCATCATCTCAGTAAGCAGGTAGGTAAGGTAGTTTATAGTTAACAAGAGCTGTATCCATTCAAGTCTGGGTGAGTTTGACAGTGAGGGTCCGTAAACGCAACGGAGCCTTATCATATTAGTGGGGCCAAACTCCAGCATTTGAGCCAATCAGGTCTTGCGATAAGTGACTTTTTCTTCCCGCAAACCCCACCACCATCTTTTTTTCCTCCTGGGGACTTTGTCGCTGCCCGCGCTTCCGTTACAACATTCGCAACAGCCCATTCCCTACCCAGGCAAGAAGATGGGGCTCCTCGCTGAGAACAAGACGTAAGCCTGGAGACCTAGGGATGCTTGTGCTTGCATTCGCTAACAATACCTCCTATCATAGCCGCCGGCGGATCAACAAGGACCCCAACAATACCAAATGGACTCGTGACGAAACGACCTTCGGGCAGAAGATCCTGCGTGCGCAGGGCTGGCAACCGGGCCAGTTCCTGGGAGCGCAGGATGCACCACACTCCGAGCTGCATACGGCGGCCAACGCATCATACATCCGCGTGGTCCTAAAGGACGACATGAAGGGCTTGGGCTTCCAACGGTCCAAGGAGGACGAGGTTACGGGGCTGGGCGTCTTCGCGGACCTACTAAGCCGACTGAATGGCAAGTCGGATGCAGCGATCGAAGAGGATCAGCAGGCAAGGCTGGCGATCAAGACGCATCATTTCGTCGAGAAGCGATGGGGGCCGATGCGGTTCGTAAGAGGGGGTCTGTTGGTGGGGGATGAGTTGAAGGAAGTCAGCGATGATAGTTCAGAGGAGGAGGAGCCAGAGAGCAAGAGTGTCGAGAAGCCAGAGCCTATGGAGGTTGACTCAGCGCCGAAGGAGTCCAAGAAGGAGAAGAAGTCCAAGAAACGAAAAGCAGTGGACGACGAGGATTCGTCAGACAAGGAGTTGGCATCCAAGAGCAAGAAACGACGGAAAGAAGAGCGCAAGGCCAAGGACTCGGAAGACATTGACGACGCAAAGGCACGAAAGAAGGAGAAGAAGGCCAAGAAGGACAAGAGTCGATCCGCCGATGCTTCAGATGAGGAGAAGACCAAGGACAAGAAGTCCAAGAAGGAGAAGAAGGAAAAGAAAGAAAAGAAACGGGAGAAGAAAGAAAAGCGAAGGAGAGAGGAGGCCGAGGCCTCGGACTCTGCTGCGCAGGTGTCTGCTACGCTCTCTGTGGCTGGTACGGGAACATCAACGCCGACTGGCTCAGGGACCGGGACGTCTACACCACAGGGAAGCCGCAACTTCGTGAGGTCACGCTTCATTGCGCAGAAGAGGCAGGCCGTGTTGGATGCCAAGGCCTTGAACCAGGTACGTCCTCTGATTGCGCTTAATGCTCGTAGAGTATTTGCTAATGCTTGGCAGATCTTCATGGTGAAGGCATAGACAGTGCAGTGACCACTATTAGCATGAGACGTGCTCCGAGAGGAACAGGAGTTAGCATTAAAAGTGCTCGTTTAGTTAATTCATGTCAGCGTGGAGTTTTTCGCGTTATGCACTCCATAAAGGTCCTTTAAAGTAGACGAGGCTTAGAGACATGATACTTTTGGGGGAGTTATGGAGTTACATAGGATACTGCTTTCTCAATACCAGAGAAAAGAGGAACATGAAAACATTTTTATAATTTTGACGTGCTATATGGCATGGGAATTAACTGATCTGCCACCACCCCTTTTACAAGCCGGTGACCCAAGCCAAAACGCTAACTTCAAATAGAGATTGGCAGATCTCATCAATACCTTATTCATAGATAATCCTCACCTAAACTCCTATTATGAATTGAACTGCCAGATTGGCTTTCATCCGATGACGAGAAGAGGGTGCTATGGAGCTCTCGTTAGTCGACTCATTAAGATATGACGGATGTAAGTACAGAAACCTTTGGCCTCCACCAATATCTATAATAGCCTGATAGACGACCTTATCTTCGCAATACATCTATATACTATCAAATTTCTTGCGCTGTATAAAAAAAGAGATGCATTCATCATCAGTGTTGGCCTGCCAGTATTCTAAGCGTTACGGTTGGTCAGCCGTCACACTAACAATTACAATTACCCCAACAACCATTGCTTGGAGGATTCGCTCCGATGCTACACTCCAAATACTCTGCTGCCACACCTCATTTACCACGTTCCTGATGATCACGCCACCTCTTACGTCACGTATTATCGAGGGCGAGAGCATTCAGATTGCATTCAATCTTCAGTGTTTAGCAAATCATAGGGTTTCTCGTTACTATAGAGCTACAGCAGACGCTTTCCATCAACTCCAAGCCCATCTGGCTTCATCATATCGTACAATCCTGACTGTGCCGGAGTCTTGTCAAATAGAAACACAGCTTATTTACTGCCAGCATTCTTGCCAAAGTTGCTAGGTGATATTGTCAGTATTATTGGTTCGATAAGAGATAAAAGGCTCGATCGTGGGAGCGACGTACTTGTGGAAGAATTGGCTGAAGATGCCACCCTTGGCCTGCTGGTCAGACATGCTGGCGCGGCGGGCGACGTCGGAAGGACTGCGCTTCTGCTCGGTAAGGCCAGCGAAGGCAGGCATGAAGCCAGAGCTCTGCGTGGGTGTTAGAATCAGATTTCAGATGAGGAGTGTAGACATGGCGATGGATGTTGGAAAAGGGTGCTGGTTGAGAAGGCCAGAGAGGGGAGGGGCGTCACATACGCGGCGGCGGCCACCAGAGTTGGAGTTGGTCGGGGGAGCGTCGTTATTCATGTTGGAGAGTGGTATAAGATCTTGTTGCTCGAACTCGTTGCGATTCGAGTGTAATTGATGTTCAATGGTAAGCTGTGGTAGACTCTAGATTCAGGGTCCAAGCTGGATGATAAGAAACAAAGCAGAAAGAGGGGGAAACCGCCCAGGTTATATGCTCCTCTCCCGTCCCTCCTCCTCCAGCTGCTGCTACTCAACTCTCCTCGCCTCCTCCAGCGTAGCAGCAACTCTACACACACACAACCAATGACGTCCCCCGCCCGCCTCGCCCACCAACCAACCACAGCGCCTCGATCGCCGCCCGCATCCCTGACGTGCGATCGCCAGGCGAAGACACCCGCGATGGGCTCTGAGGGCACACTTTGCGGGGAGGCACTAACAGAAGCGACTTCTGGACAAGTCAGACCACCGCGATTACTAACGGCGCCACCATGCCGGTGCAATGCGAAGCGACGCTGCAGGGAGTCACGTTTGGTGTGGCTGGATGATGCTCTAGGCCCAGCAGAGTGCGGGGGAAAGTCAGCGGCAGTTCCCCAGGCGAGGCAGCGAGGCCATTGCTCAATTCGTCGCCTCCCCCCGATTACAATGCTCCCTTCGTAAGGGTCCCAATCGTACTGCCCAACTACTTCAGCGCGTCATCAGCGTCATCAGTTGTTCTTTGTCAGAACCCGCGCGGGGCGGCTGCTTCGGGGATCGGCGGGGGATGGGGCCGGGTGTGGAGAGTCGGCGCCGGAGAGGTGGGGACGGATGCGGAAAGCTCCTGTGCTGACAGCTGGCAGAACGTGCTGTTGCTGCATCGATCGAGGCATGGTGGAAAGGCTCGAATAGAGGATTGAACAGTTCTGAAATCGAAATCGAATTTGTGAGATGCGTTTCCGAGGAGATGTGCAATGCTCACCAATGTTGCTTTCCAGTGTGCAGTCTCAAACACCCGAGACACTAGAGGAGCCAGTCGAAGCTTGATCCTCACTATCGCCTGTCTTGGTCGTTGATCGAGACCCTAAGTGCATGATGTAAGGTAGTTGCTCTCACAAGCACGGAAATACGGTAATAGATTGACTTCACTTGGATCAAGCAGTCCCTCCAACAACACCAAATAGGCATAACGCGGAAACCCAACTCCCGTCAATTCTCTAACCGTCCATTTCTTTTTCCATGTTAATATCATTTCGTCCAGTCATATCGTGCATGACATACAAGAGTCTAGATGCCCGTCCATCTAATCCAGAGTCCCCTCCCCCTGCGATATACACACCTCCCCTGTATCCATCTACTCCTTTTCCAACCGTACAGCCGGGTTGCGCTCGATAAAGTTGAGATCAACCTTGTGGCCCAGCAGCTCGCGGATGTTGGAGATCTTGTACTTGATCATGGTCGGCCGCTCCAAGCTCAAACCCCAGCCAAAGACTCGCATATCCTTGGGTAGGCCCATCGACTCCAGCATCTCTGGTCGGAACATGCCGCTGTTGCCAATCTCCACTAGCTTGCCCAGTCCCTTGTGGTAGCTGAAGATCTCCATGCTGGGCTCGGTATAGGGATTGTACGCCGGCTTGAACTTGAGATCCGTGATGCCCATCTTGTTGAAGAAGATCTCCATGAACTCCATCAGACCTCCCAGGGTCAGACCGTAGTCGGCAATGACACCTTCTACCTGGTGGAACTCGGCCAAATGCGTAGCGTCGACCGTCTCGTTTCGGAAGACACGATCGATGGAGAAGTAACGCGCAGGCGGTGGTCGACCATCGGGGCCTTTCTGCGACGCAAGCTTGTGCAGCATGGCCGTCGAGATAGCCGTCGTGTGTGTTCGCAGCACCAGACGCTGAGCCTCATCCGCCGCCCAGGGGTATCGGTAGCCGATCGAGCCATACTTACCATCCTGATGCACCTGCTTCACGTTCTCCCAATACTCCTTCGCTTCTGGTCGGTCACCCACCTTGGGGTCGGAGATGTAGAAGGTGTCCTGCAGGTCACGCGCAGGATGTTGCTGGGGGACGAAGAGGGCGTCGAAGTTCCAGAAGCCCGTCTCGACGAACTTGTTGGTAGGCATCTCCTCGAAGCCCATCTCGAAGAAGATCTGTCGGAACTCGTGTCGCACCTTGTTCAGGGGATGCAGAGCGCCCGCGTTCTGATCCGCGCCGAGCGCCTTGAAGTTGTAGGGCTTGAAGGTCGCCGTCTTCCACGAGCCCGAGGCAATCATGTCAGCCGTCAGGTCCGTCTCCTCCTTGAGAATCTCCAGCGCAAACTTGTCGCCTTTGCTGATCTTGAAGCTGATGACCTTTTGCATCTTGATGAGTTTCCGCTTTTTCAAGTCCGTCAACACCTTGGGCTCGTGTGATCGGGTCTCCTTGATCTGCTGTAATTGCGCTCGGGTGACATCCTGGATCGTCTCGGCCTAGAACATTTTATCAGCCATACTAACGACTCTGTCATAGAGTTGAAATACACCTACCGTAGCAACAAGCTTGCCGTCCTTGCTCTTCGCAATCCACTTCTCCTTGAAGGCCTTGCCCTGGCCCATCTTGGTAACGGTTTTGTCTCCAATGGCCTTTTCCAGCTCCTGAATCGTCAACCCCTCCACCGCAGTCCGCAATGCCTCGAAGACTCGCGCCTCGTGGCTTCCATGCTCGGCAATTTGCACTGCTTCGGGTTCTAGAATCGCCTCTTCTCGGTCGATCGTCTCGTAGGTAATCATAGATCGCGAGGCCAGGCGGTCGAGCGCGGCCTTGATGTCCTGGAAGGCGATGGCGGGGAAGGCCTCAGCGGAGAGGAGGGGGCTCTGGGTTGACAGGGCCTGGAGGATCTGGAGGGCCAGATCGCCCGAGGGGGCAGAACTTGAGGTCGTCATGGTGACAGAATGTTCGTCAAGTGCTGGGCATGCCAGGGGTTGACGGTGGAGGAACAGGTTCGCGGTGCTGCGGTTTCGCTGAGTCACTGGTGAAGCTTTGGCTCCCGGCAGAAATTATTTCCATATCGCTACAGGTACAGGGCAGTCATGGCGGGGTACGTACCTTCCTCAGGCGCTGTCCCCAGCGCTTCAGTGCAGCGAGACTACATCGGATTTAGTTTATTCCTTGCCGGGGCAGCGACGCCGGAACCTCCCATGGTACGTATCCGTTAGAACGTACTCCGTACGGGGGGCTGCATCCTATCCTCAGGTGTGCATTGAATCCCTGTAATCTTATCATTCGCAATTCGCCTTTCGCCTGCTGGCCGTCATCCCCCATTCCTCTCGTATTCGCGGCATCCCTGGCACGTGTCCCAGCCTTCCCCCATACGCTGATCTGACCACGACGACGACGAGTCTACGACAGTCTCCCGAGCCAGGGCTATGACCTGCTCAAGCTGAAGCAGGCTCTCCCGCGCTGCTGCTCCCGCTCCCCATGCAGAACCCGAGCCCAGCCAAGCATGAGCGATGATGCCTCGCCGAGCTCCCCGCCGCGATCGCGACTCGATGACGACGCCCTTCGCGAGCTGGTCGCTGCAGCGGCGGCCGGCGACTTATCCGCCGAGAATGCGCTCTCCATCCCCCCGGAAGAGCTCACGCGGTCGTCGAGCCGGTCATCGCGAAGGCGGGGGTCGTCTCGTGCGCGGCGGTATAAACGAAAGAACAGGAAGAAGCGCAATCCGGGGCTCGCTAAGAAGTTGGCCTTCCTCACGCACTTGCTTCGGAGTCTCGATATGCTGGTGTTTGCGGAGTTGAGCGCTCTGTATTATATGGAGTACGTTTGCCATGACTGACCCGACATCCGCGATTCCTCTAACCACGTCTCTAGATGTTCTATGTTTCGATTTATCATACGGGCTCTCGTCCAGTACATGTACCTTACCCCGAAGGCCGAGACGTTCCCCTTCCTCATGCCGGCCAGTCGAGGGCACGTCTTCCTCATTGCCGTCCCAAACACCATATGCATTCTGCTGCATCTGTTTTCCTCACTGCCTTCCGGGCCCGACTACTATAGAGGCTACATGCATGGCGGTCTGATTGTCGACTTTGTCGGGCAGAAACCCCCACACTCCCGATTGTACTATATTCTTGCGGACATTGTTATTCTAGCGCTTCAGTTTTTGATGTTGACGGTCCACGCCGATCGTGAGCGGCTCAGGGTGACCCTCAAGACGTTTCGGCCTATGGTGGTTCCAGATCCTGCGACGGTCCCTCGAACACTGGAGGACCTTGATCTGGAGGAGCGCGGCATGCCACCAAATATGTCTGATGTTATCGAAGCAGATGAGACGGAGGAAATCGAGATGCGGCCCTTGAACCAAGAGCGTTCTACCGAGGGTGCTAACGAGGGAGAAGGCACAGAGCGCTCCGGGGACCGTAAACCGTCGACGGACAGCTCAAACGATGAGCTCACCTCGTCGCCCTTGTCAGAGCTCCTGACATCTGGGAATGGCATTCTCGGAGAATATCATATCCTCCACACCATTCGGACCGCGGCTGTCAATTTCGAATTAGCGGCGGCCCATTCAATCAGGAATCTGGGTTATGAAAGTACTCTGGCAGCGATTAGAGCACGGCGACAGGCCCGACTCAACCCTGACGCTCCATCAGTAGGATAATCCAGCAGAGGAATAGAAAGCGGGCTTACGCCAGAAACATCACAATGAGACGCTCGATGAAGTCAAATCTTGAAATGTATTGCAATCACGCTATTTTCCTACCCACGTTCCCAACGCCTGTACCCTTGACAGAAATGACAATATCTTCGGTCTCATCCTCTACATCCCTCAATCCCCAACTGCTTGCACCGAAACTCCTGAGATCCCGTGCCAGTCCAACCATGTCTTCTGTCGCTAGGACATCTCTGCTTATCCTTAGACGACCAACATCTTCTGATCCCATAGCCATAAGAACGAGCATTGTCCGCGCCGAGGTTCTGCTCACACAACCACCTTGCGAAATCGTTTCCAGCAATTGATACGCACATTGCTTGCCAACATCCTCTGGCACCACGCCTCCCTGGGGCGGAACGACGACATCCGCCGAGTAGAGCACCCCAACGGCACTTGACTCTGCAACAAGACTCAGTCCGAAGCCAATTCCCAGCCGCCGCTTGCTCCCTGCCTTATCACCTGTGGGAACCAGCGGCGCTTGATCGTATTGTGCAGCGACATGGATATCGGAAACCAGGGGATTGAGGACCTCGCGAGCCGAGTGGATCATTCGAGCATTGTTGGATGCAGAAACACCTGTGCAGTATGCGACACCTCGTATCCTCTTTATCCGGCCAGGGCTGCGGTTGAGATGGAGAGTTTTCGGTAGTCGCACTTGGCTCGCAAACCGCAGCTCAACACATCCACCACCGCCCTTGCCGCCGGGCCCTGCGCAGGATCGCTGCAACACCCGCAACTCAATGCGCGCAGGCGGGATGCCGAAGAGGCCAAAGAGCGGAAGGATGGCTGTTCTGAAGGAGTCGACGGAGATGTCGCCCGTCTCGGTAGATGATGTGATAACGCCTGAGCCGGAGAAGCGCACGTTCATGTGTGCCTTAGAGAAGGGTGCCAGTAGGCACAGCGGGAGGAGGAAATATGTGACGCCCCGCGTGCACGTCGCAGGCAAGTCGTGTTCGATGACATCGCCGTCGGAGGCGCCCAAGCCAGCAATAGTGCCGGTGATGAGACCCGGGTGGTATGTTATAGTCGTACCGGTGTAGGAGATCTGCATGGAGCTGCCATTGGTGATAGCCTCAAGCAGGCGGAGGAACGAGATTTCGTGGGGTGCCAAACCAGGGTTCGTTGGCGATGTGCTGCGGATCTTGGAGATGTGGACGGGCCGGCCGGTCAGTGTCGAGAGGACGAGTCGCTGCGTGAAGGCCCGATGGCCTGTGAAGCGCAGGAACTCGGGCGAAGAGTTGGACATGGTTGTCTGGGTATCATTTGAGGAGCGCAAGTTCGCTGTCGCTTGCGATGCGATTTTCCTACAAAAATTATCTTTCTGCCGGGCGCCAGAAGGTGTATTCCCCCAAAGGAGCAGGCGGTGAAGGTAATCCCCACTATGTTTTCGCAGCTTGCAGAATTTCGAGGCTTATCGATAAGGCTCGACGACTTCGTGTCTGTGAGTCCAGAGCTGGAAAAGTTCAGGGTCTGTCCAACATCGACCGAAAAAACATCGACGTCCTTATGCCTTACCATGTGCACGACCTAAGCCTGATATCATGCCCGGACGGCCCCTAATACGCGACCTACGAGGCGGTCACGATACCATTTGCCGTTCCTGTCTGGCAGCCATTCGTCGACGACCAGCAGCTGCTCAGCAATGGACGGCCTCGTACAGCTCCCAGGCCTCGAAAGCTGCCGCGCAACAAGCAGGACCAAATCCCGCCGATCGGAGATCTAGGAGGACCGATGCTAGGCACAATATTCAGCAGGCTCAGCCTCTCCCAACACTGAAGAAGGAGAACACTCCATTCTCGATTCGGTTCTTCGAACAGAGCAGTGCAGGAAAGACGGAGCTATCCAAGAATGAGGCTCTTGCGGAGGCTTCAGAGCTCAAGGATGAGTTCCTTAGTTTGCAAAGCAAGATGGGTGAAGGAGACAAGGGCGCACTGCAAGATGTCATCAGTCACGTTGGAGACTTGACGAAGATGACGAGCGTTGAAGAGGTGGAGAAGCTCATGGCTCGATTGGACGCATACAGAGCGTCCATTGATGAGGAAATTGAGAGGACAGGTGCAGACTTGCCTACAGAGGTCCTGGAGCAGCTGGACTCAATTCCCGGCTTGCAGACATATGGCACCTTGGCATCTCGGTCCCCAGTACCCCAGATTCCTGAGAAGCAACCCTGGACGATCAACCAAAGGAAGAAGATTTCGAGACTGAATGCTGTTCTGGCGCGGGCATCACGGGAGATGCGCAAATCTCCGTTGACGAAGAAGAGCATCTCCAGTGTCTATAAGGCATACCATGCTGCACGTATGTCGCTCGCCCATGGATGGAGTCATGTTCCGCAGGATGTTTGGGACCTTCTGTGGCAAGTTTTCGCGATCGATAAGTCGATCAACAGCAACCGACTTTCCCATATTGCTCTCCTGGCGAGAGACATGAGCGAGGCCAGGGTCACTCTGAGCCCCTCCCAGCAGCTCTTGACAATCGAGGCCGTATTTGTCGATGGGTGGGAATCCAAGGCGCTCGAAAACTGGAAGCGATGCGTCAGCACACTTGGCGACGAAGGGGCTGAAACCTTTAAAGAGTTCTGGGAGCTCGGAGTCCGGATGTACTGCCGCCTTGGAGACCTGGAACAGGCTCAGCGGGCCATCAACAAACTTCTAGAAAAGAAGACGGATCCCCGCATCATGATGCCTCTCATCAGGACGTGCTCGGAGCTCGATAGCGAAGAGGGCCGTGAAAGAGCATGGAACACATACCGCCAAATGCGAGAGTTCCTTGGTCAAGATATGAAGCTCATCGACTACGACCAAGTAATCTCCTACTTCTTGACGGCCAATCAAACCGAAAATGCTTTGTATGCCTTTGTCGACATGATGAGCGACGGCGAAATCGATCTCAAGAAGCAGAAGTTCATGCCCTCGGTTGTTGCAAACAAGTTCTTCTTTGGCAAATGGCTCAAGCGTCTCATCGGAGCCAAGGATCTCACTGGGGCTTTCCACGTCGTCCAGTTCATGCGAGAGAAGGGCCTTGAGGCAGCACCCATTCATCTCAATGGACTCATCGGTGCCTGGCAACGTGCTGGTGGTGTGGATGACCTGGACCGGGCTGATGAATTGGCTTGGGGCATGATTGACTCACGGATCAATTTTGTCAAGCAGCGACGGGGCGAGAACGTCGAGGTTGTCTCCGAGTCGGGCGTGGCGCCTCTCCCTCGAGCAACTCGAGAGACATTCTCACTTATGGCAGAGAATTATCGTCTACGGGGTCTGCTGAGCCGGCTTGAGGCGCTCTGGGCGGCCTTCCGGGATGCAGAGATCAAGACCGACGCTTTCATGATGAACCAGCTATTGGAATCTTACATCCAGGCTGGTCAAGCCAAGGAAGCTCTTGAGCAATATCACACTTTTGTCACGGAGCATGGCATAGCCCCTGACCCCTATACATTCAGTGCTCTCTGGAAGACACTGGGCATCAACCGCCTTCAGGTCATCCCGCCCTCAGCTCTCGAGGCCGAAGCCACCTCAACGCGAGCGCTCTTCGCTGAGACAGCCCGCTTCCAGCACGTCTTTGCAAGCGAAGGAGGCATGGATGGCCAGCTCGCACGCAAGATCCTTCACACGTTCCGCCGCGTGCGCGATCCCATTGGCCTCATCGTCGCTCTCACCGCACTACGTGACCTATTCCACTTTCTTCCCCCTGAGACGCTCGTACTAGAAATGGTCCTCGGCACCACCAAACTATCGTGGGACACACCCGCCGCACGCAGCCGTCTACTTGCCGCCAAGCGCAGTATGGAGCGCGCGCTGCTGGCCTCGGTGGGTGGTGATGCGTCGAAACTGGAGGACGGGCGGCGTGCTGAGGCGCTGTTTTCATATCTGCAGCAACAGTTCTGGCCGACAGGCGGCGATGAGGATGAGAAACGCAGAGTGTTCCTCGAGGCGGCTGAGCAGATGGGCGTGTTTGAGTTGCTCAGCCAGGGGCGGAAGAAATGATAACAGTCCGGCGTGTAATATTAATCTTGTACTATATATGTCAACATCTCAGGCAACGCTCGCAACTTTATATAGGAGCAATATGTCTACACTCTGCCGTTACTTGTATTATTACGGAGTACAGGAAGTTTCACTCTACTTCGTCTTGCGTGAGACTTTGCAGAAGCCCCATATCTTACAACGATTGGCCTGCAGATAAAAAGTGGATGCGTTTTTGACCGCAGAACGTAGGCCAAAATACAAGACCCACTGGGCTGGGCATCGAGAACAAACATCAATGCCAATTATTCCATTTAAACAGAGGTATTCTCGACGCACCTGGGCCTGCAGAAGGAAATTTCTATGCAAATAGAGAGGCTCCTTATACAAGTAACGAGGTTCTCAATGTAAATAACGAAATTCTGTATGCAAATAAAGAGGTTCCCCTGTGTGAATTAAGCTATTTCTTGTGAGAATCGAGATATATCCTGTGCGAATTCAACGATTTTCCATAGAAATCAAGCAACTTTGCACGCAATCTAAGCCGAATCGTGCGCACCTTGGACCGAGTTCCAATCAAATGCAATCGAACTGTATGTATTTTAACCCGGATTCTACTAGAATTAGGTCACAAGTGTGCACTTTCAGCCAGATTCCCATCGAATTAAGACGATTGGCGCGCATTCTAGGCTGGATTCTGGTTGAATTAAGTCAGTTTATATACGAATCAATGTGCACATACAACCCGTGTGCATATACAACCCGTGTGCATATACAACCCGTGTGCATATACAACCCGTGTGCATATACAACCCGTGTGCATATACAACCCGTGTGCATATACAACCCGTGTGCATATACAACCCGTGTGCATATACAACCTGTGTGCACATATGACACTCGTGCATCTCTCATGCAAATAACGAGTCACTCGTGCGCACTTCAACATCTGAAATTAGGTACTCTGACAGTTCCTGTACTTTCCAATGCCCAAATATGTGTCCGTTTATGTAGCGAGTCTCTGTGTCCCTCGAGGCATACACGTAGATCAAGTTTAGGAGATACTGATATTATAGATATGAATATGAACTTTAAGGTATTCCGATTATATCCTAAATATTATCAGAGAAGTTATCAGAATAGAATAGCATTATATAAGAGATATTTATTCTAAAATTATTATGAGATTATATTATTCTTTTACTTCTAAGAGCAAGTTATAATATCTATGGCAGAAATACTATAACTAATCTAAGACGGAATTCGAGAGGTCTAAGCGGGAGGGGCCTACCCAGGTATCCTAGGCAGATAGACCCGAGACAGATTATACTGTAGATCTCCTGAAAGACACTATTATATATACCTAACTCCCTGATCTCCTTCTAATTCCCTAATCTTCACCTGGGCCATTAACCCTGATCTACTTCCCTAATCTTTACCTGAATCCTTGACTTTAATCTACTAGTGTAAGTGATTCAGCTCGATGTGTGATTCAGCTTGAGGCACTGGCATAGTGAATTAGCTTAAGGTGCTGACTTTTTTTCGTCCGACTGAGCAAGAGCCTACTCGACTGCCTCCAAGCGATCTTTGAGATCCTGCATTTGCTCCTTGAACTTATCCATCTTCACCGAAAGCTTTGGCACCGGGTTGGCATTGGCGTCGGTGCCGACCCTGGTTGTAATCATCAAAGTTAGTTCTTTGAACTTCTCCAGCAGGATCTTAAAGCCCTCTTCCCTCAAGAGAGAAAGATTTTCCATCCGGGTGTCCTGTAAGGACACCGGCGCCTCAAGGGCATCTACCCTTTTATTCAACTTCCTGACCTCGTCTAGCAGCAGCCGATCCTGGGCCTCTGCAACTGCAAGCATTATCTCTTGCTTTGTAAACTAGGGTCCATTATAGACCGCAGTTCTCTCTGGAGCCCGGGCAGGAGACCGCGCCGGATTGTTGGCCAGTGGCGACGGGTTAGCTGCTGGGCTGGCTTAGTTGGTGGCTTTTGGAGGAGGGTTGTGTGGTGGCCGGTTCGAGAACGCCCTTGACTCTGCAGACGATATCCAGTCCTCTAATCTATATCCGAGTCCCTAATTTCTATCCAAATCCCTAATATCTATCCAAGTCCCTAATATATAAGTGAATCAGTAAGGTATTAGTATCAGTGGATCAGCTTAAGGTACTGGTATAAGTGAATCAGTTTGAGGCCTAGTATAAGTGAATCAGCTTGAGGTGCTGGGTGATTCACGAATCCAAGCAGATATATAGGAAAAAGGAAATTCAGGAAAGAGCTAGTATGGTCTAGCAGCTTATTCATATTCATATTCAGAACTGCTCCAATAGATCTCCGAACTTCTTCTCTTCACCACACCACATCTCGAGCTCACCTCAACATATCTCGCGCCGACCTTAGGCATAACTCTTATTTCTCGCATCAACTTATCACACTGCACTACCAGTATTCGCCTCGAAACACTCTCACAACAGCCATGATGTCGCGAGCACGCGGACGCACGAAGCAAAGCAACAGGCGGAAAGACGACGACGACGAGTATCCTCCCTACAAGTGCGTCGAGCACGGTGCTGGCCGATCAGCACAGGCCACCGAAGAAGAATGGTACCAAGATTTCGCGAGAGAATGTGAACTTTATAATAAGTTCGTGAACCCTGAAGAGAAGCAGGAGTGGAGGTCAGTTGCGCCAAAGCTATACACCATCAAGTCGGGCAGCACACCGAGGAGGAGCCATCAGAATCGGGACGACAAGTCACAGCGCCTGTTTCCCAGATCGAACCTAAATCTCCCATACTGAAATAACCTGGACAAGCAAAATTCCCAGTTCACGGCCTGGTCTGGGGAAGATCCAAAACCTGACAATCCCCCAAAGAAGCGCAAGTGATCCCCCAGCGAGCCTGGAAAACAGGCAAAAAGAGCCAAGACATCTGGATGGCCTTGAGCCAATCGGCAGATCGACGCGAACTCGTTTGACGCGCAGCTGCGACTTGGTCGACGCTCATGGCAGTCCTTGTATATAAGAAGAGAATCAGAGTTCATAATATTTACCTGGACCCCTAATCTCCATCTGGACTCCCAATCCTTACCTAGATCCCTAATTTCCATCTGGATCCTTAACCACTACCTTGATCCTCAACCTTCATCTAGATCCTTCAACTTCATGTCTCTCATCTTCCCATGGGTCCGAACCTTTAAATCCCTATGACTTCACCATTCAAGCATTATCGATTCGAAAATACCAAGAAATCTTTTCACATCTTTATCCCTCAAAGCAAGTAACCTAGATGCCACGCCCCTTTGAAGAGCCCATCCGTTCCATTCAACCTAAACGCCAACGCTATGCAAGTAAACCAGCCCAACACTATCTCCCTATCCACGAGACGCACTACGACAGGTCCATGTCGTCCACGTTGCCCAGCCGATCCCCCATCGAGCTAAGAGAGGAATCATCGTCGTCGTCGAGGCCAATATGTCCGTTCACGCCCTGCCTTTGCGTCTCGTCCACCTCGGGAGTTATTGAGTCTGATTCGACAGAGCTGCTGCGCTTCAGGATCCAGTCGCGGATGCTCGTAACCGGTCCGCCCTCGACCTGTACCTCGGCCACGCTGTCGAGACCGCGCCCCAGGATCGTGCCGTGGTACTTGGCGTCGTCGCCCGTCTTGCTGTGTTTCTTTTTGAGCGCTGTCCTCGCCTGTCAGCACCATCTCCTAACGTATCTCCAGGTAGCATTCCCAGGAAGCTCACCGTTGAGGTAGTCTGTCGCATCAGCCTCTCCATCGCCATTCCCATGCTCCATCATCTCCTTCATGCGTTCCCCCCCAAACCACGCCACAAACTCCTCCACGCCTCTCAAGTCCTCCTCGCCCAGCCACTCCTCCTCAGCCGCCGTACGGCACGGCAGCAAAGCCCCCGCATCTTGTAGCGCCAGCCGCACGTCCGTTATGTCGAAGTCGGCGCTCTGCCCATGATTGTGCGTCGCGTGCGCCGCCGTGCCCTCGCAAAGCGTCAGCAGATACCGCGCCGCCAGGTCCGTCAGCGAGTCCAGCACCGCTGGTCGCGTCGAGTGATAGCCCGTAGCGCGCAGTATCTGCAGGATTGATGGCCGGAGCAGCGCATGGAATACTGTCGTTTGCGATGCCATATTGCTGTTGTCGTGTGTATGTAAATCGAGCCGTTATGGTGTCGAAATTTCGTTGCGCCAGTGTCGCGCGTGCTGGGACGTCATCCGCTGGAGATTTTTCGGCTCTCGCAGCTCATGCTCGTCCCAGGCGCCGAAGGTCTCGTTGTGAATTTGCTACGTTGCAAGCTGGTGAAGGTTTGCCGATGTGGATTGCAAGAAATCCGAGAGGCGGCAGTAGCCTTCCCAATGTCGCGGCAGTCACAGTGCGATTTACCACGATTGGCACTTAACCACTGTGCCCAGAGCTGCTACCCACCCATAAAATGGACGAGCGACACCGAGACGAGGAGCATAAGCTCATCATAATAATAGTACGCTATCGTTCCTCCGGGCAGTGTTATATACTCCAAAGCCCGGACTTGTAATACGAAATCAAATATCTTCCGCTTACAGCCAGTCATCATGGCTGAATCTCTCTTTCCACATCAGTCACTCAATATTCAACGCTTGCTGGCCCCTCCCAATCCAACAGTCTTTATCAGATCTGTTGCCACGGCTTCTACGCCGTGAGAGGAATCGTCTGAGACTCTGGTTTCGCTTCGCCAGAGATGCCGCTATACTTATTGATCCAACCAAGCACCTCCTTATGCCACACCAAAGAGTTCTCGGCCTTCAACACCCACTATCGACAGATTAGATGATGGCACAAGTGTTTTGGGGAATCTGCCAACTCACGTGGTTCTCATCGGGAAACATGACAAACTTGCTCGGCACGCCACGGGCTTGCAGCACGTTGAACATTGCGAGTCCCTCCGAAATGGGAAGCCTGTAATCGAGTTCGTTGTGGATGACCTTTGACAGCCGTCAGTCACCTCTTCAATCGGTTACCAAGGGTTTCAGTTTGTGAATCATCCGTACAAGCATTGGTGTCTCCCATTTCCCTGTATGCTTTGAGGGGTCCCATTTCTCATACTCCGGTCGGTTGTGCCAGAGTGTACCGCAGAAGTCATGTTCGGGGAAGAACAGCTCTTCGGTCGACCACTGGTTCTGGGTCGAGAAGACGCCGTCATGGCACACCAGAGCCTTGAATTTACGCCCAAGATCATGGCCTTGGATCCAGTCTATCTTCTGCGTCAGCTTGCTCGAATGTCAGGAACCGGATCCAACATACTGATCATGTACCCGCCGTAAGACGCTCCGAGAGCAACGGCCCTCTTTGTGTCAACGTATTTCATATCGCTCTCGATGAACTCGAAACATTTTACCAGATCGTCGTATGGTTTACCGCCCCAATTGCCCTTGATCGCATCTTCATGTTTCTGGCCGTACCCTGTGCTGCCTGTCGGGTTGGGGCAGACCACAACGTACCCTTGCTCTGCAAAGATGGCTGGATTCCATCGAGTGCTCCAGTCATCAGCCCACGCGGACTGCGGCCCTCCGTGGATCAGAAACGCCAAAGGATACTTCTTCGCGGGGTTGAAGTGCGACGGGGTCATGACGAGAGCATGGTTTTCGTATCCGCAAGAGCCAGGATACCAGATTTCCGAGCACTGGGAGGGTGAGAGGCCGAAAGACTTACCGTTCTTTGCGCTAGCCGAGATGACCTTAACGCTCCTATTCTTGGGGTCAAGGATGCCATAGCTGGAACTCTCGATGCGAGACTTGGACGTGATGAAGAGTGAACCGGTGTCTCCCAACCGATGCGCCTCAACGACACAACCCTCTTGGTGGATGGCTCGTGGAAGTTTCTTGGCTTTCAAAGGGTCCGAAGGTAGTTCCCAGAGAACCATTCTTCCATGCTTTTCTGCAGTAACGTACAGCACGTCGTCATTCTCACCCCACAGGAGCGAGTCTGGCCGAAGGTCCCAACCACCCTCGCCATCTTCCGTCTCATAGAATTCTTGCACATTACTGAGGTCGGTGATGTCGGGGACGAGTAGCAACCTTGGCTTGTCGGACTCATATTTTTGGCTTCTCATTCTGGCAAACGCAATCTTTCGTCCATCGCTTGAAAAGACTGGGGATAGACTATAACCCATCAAGTGGCCAGTTTTGATTATCTCGGGGAGAGCCGATCTTTCAGTCCATGAATCCAGAGATACATAGTAGACATCAGTCTTTGTGTAGCGAGCTGGATTCAAGTGAGGGTCTTTGGCGACAAAGATGATACCTGTGGCAGAAATATCGAAATCACTCGCGCCGCCGAAGGGGGGAACGGGACATCTGAGCCTGAGGCCATCCAGGAGATTGATCAGACCGGGAGACTTGAAACTCCACTTTCCGTCTTTTCTGACAATCAACCCGTACCAGAGAGAATCTTGGTTTGGCGTTGACCAGGTGTCCCAGTGACGTACAAAAAGACTGGTGTATACCTTGGCCGAAGACCAAGATTTGGGCTCATTCGCTGGCGAGTACATCTGCCCGCTGGGCGTCGTGGGCGCCGAGCAGCAGAAGGCAATTTCATCGTCCGAGAGCCTTTTGGTCTTGAGATTTGCGATGGAGCCTCCGAATGCTTCAATCTCATATGGTCTGGGGTATGAGGGACGATATTAGTACGAACGACGATCGTGCGGGAGGTAGGGGCTTTGGAAGGGCTTTGCTCACTCGGCCTTCTTGTCTGTGACGTCTAGAGCGACCAGGGTGGTGGCGTTGTTATCGCCGCTTTTCACGAAGGCAACTTCATTATCTGTGAGCCAGACGGGGTCCCGAGCATCCAGGTCTTCTGACACGAGGAAGGACGTTCCGTCGGCAATGTTGAGAACGCGGATCTGTGAGGACTTCGCGTGCTTCTCAAAGGAGTATGAGGAGACCTGTTGTACAATCTCGTCAATCCAGCCCGTGAACCTTCGCAATTGTAGGTAAATACCGTGTAGAGAAGAAGCTTGCCCGAGGGATTTGGAACGGCTGCTGAGCGGCGCGGGGCCGAGAGGAGAACCTCTGGGGTGAAGCGGGCAGCCTGGATCGTCATGATGGAATGGATCAAGACGCCGAGGCGAGAACTCGATGATGAGTCGGTGCAAGAGAGCTAATGCTAAAAAGGAGTGGAATCACGATAGAGAATGCTGGATGGCGATGATAATTGTACTTGGTATTGTGCTCTGGGATGTGTGTGTCTGAGATTGAGTTGTCTAGGAGCTCGGACAGGTCTGGGGAGTCTCTCCTCTTTCGCCTCTCCTCCTCCCGTCCTTCCCCTCTTGCCTGCCATCATGACATGCGCCCGCCTTCGCACCTTCCCACTTCCCACCTTCCCGGGCCGGCTCCATCCCAGCAACTGATTGGCTGCAATCACAAGCTCCAACCAACCTGCTTGTGACATCCCCTCATCCCCCTCATCTTTCAGTCGCTCCTTCGCTGCTAGCTGTGAAACCCCGCATGCCCTAGTCTCGAGCTAGTAAGTCCGGAGGAAAGCTTGCAGTCACACGAGGGCACCTTGATAGCCTACCCTATATTACAACAAAACTAGGGGTCATGTTAGGCCAGCGCTCAGCCAACACGCAGCCCCCCCTATAACTCATCTTTTTCAACAACTTCAGCCGCAGCACCCAGCGGCTCCCCGTACGCATCATCCGGATTATCCCCAATACAATGATGGCACCAGAAATAATTTCCCGGGTCGTGCGCCTTCTTCACAGCCAACAACTGCTCGTACGCCTTCTCACCCCAGTATCTCGCCGTCCAGTTATGCATCACATACGAGCTCTCGGAGAAATAACTGTTCGGCCCAAGCTTATACACCGTGTCCATTGACTGCTGTGTCGTCAAGGTTCGCGCATTCCACAGCATGAGCGCCGAGCGAAAGCCCGGCGAGATGGCCGTGTCGCCCGGCTGCGAGCTCCCCAGATTGCCCGTCAACGACGTGTAGAGGTAGTGGAAGCCGCAGCGATAACCGTCTGGATCCGGCGACGACACCTTGTCAGGATGCTTCAGGGACTCCACGCAGATATCCAGCACGTCCATCATGGTCGAGGCGAACTTTGTCTCCATGGCCTGCCGCGAGACAAAGACTGAGTTTTGAGAGCCGGTGGCAGAGTCGGAGGGCGGGTGCGGCTCCGGCAGCGGGTTCGTGACGGCGAGTGGAAACTTGTTGGCGGGCATGGAGAGGAGGTACTGATAGGCTGACTTGAAGTTATTCTCCTGCACGACCTCGGTCTGCAGCACGTCCTTGAGGCCGTCGCGGAACAGGATGTAGTCCTGCTCTGCCTGACCGCCGGCGTAGAAGTACTCAAAGTTGAACTGCCAAGTGACTGCGCAGAGGCCGCCCGTCTTGTACTGGGTGGTGTTGATAAAGAAGGCGGGCTGCGTGCTGACCTTGTGGTTGAGCTTCAGCTGCCACGCGGTGAAGCGAGTCCACATGTCGGGCAGCCACTGGTAGCCAAACTCCCCCGAGCCCGGGCAAAAGGTGCCGGTCTGGGACATGAAGACGCGGCTGAGACCTCCGTCGGGCACGGCGTGGGCGCGGATGGTCATGGAGAGAATGACGCCCCAGACGCCGCCGCCGCCGCCGCGCATGGCCCAGAAGAGCTGCGGATTGTGGCGGCGACTGGCGATCTTCTTGTGGACGACGGGCTGGCCGAGGGCGTCGCGGCCGACCTGCAGAACTTCAATCTCCAGCACGTTATCGACGCCGAGGCCCATAGACGGCGCAAAGGGCCCGTGGCCGCCTCCGAGATGGAAGCCGACCATGCCGACGGTGGAGCACCAGCCCGATGCAATAACGCGGTCATACTCGGCCGAGAAGTTGTGCATCTCGGCGAAGATGGAGCCAGCGCCAAAGCGGAATGCGCCGGCCGGGGCCAGGGCCGGGTCCTCGTGCCAGGAGGGCATAAAAGCCTTGTCCTTGAGCAGGATCGTGCGGATAAGGATGCCGCCAGTCGGGCACGAGTTGCGGCTGTTGTACTCGTGGCCGGTGCCCGCAGTAGCAATGCACAGGCGGTGCTGCGCGGCAAACTTGAGGGCGGCGGCCACATGGCGCTCGTTGAGCGGGAAGACAACGATGAAGGGGTTCCAATTGCGGTACTCGTTGTTGTGCAGCGCCGCCTTGCACATGTCGGACGCGGTGTTCCATGCGGTAGCGCCGCCGGCCAGGGTGAAGCACGGGCGCTGCATCTCAGCGACATCTTCATAGTAGTACAGCGCCCTGAGCCCGCCGGGCGCGTTGCCCAGGCCGTAGAAGGACTGATTATTGACGGAGCCCGTTGGGACCGGCGCCGGCTGCGGCTCCGGGTAGCTGCTCCACCGGACGCCGAGCCGGGGCACTGTGGGGTCCAGCGCCCGCTCCAGCTTCCGGATGGCCGTCTTGGTGGGCCAGCAGCTGGAGTCTTGGGGCGTGCACCAGTCATGATGGCCGTCTTCAAGTGTTGCATGGTTATTCGATGCTGCTCCAGCCCCAGCCTGCACCGACTCGGCCGGGTCGCATGAGCCGGCGCCGCAGAAGTCGTTCTCAGGGCTGCACGAGTAGCGACAGTGGGCGTTGCATGGGTTGCACCGGCCCATGGCCCATTGCGTATTTTCCTCGTCTGTTCCGCAGTCGAGCACGGCGTACGAGTACACTGGCTGGTACTGGAAGTGGAAGCGACAGGTGGTGATGGTGCCGCTGGCGCTGGCAAGGAGCACCTGGCTGGGATCCTCATCGGCGTGCGAGACTGAGTAGCGCTGCACGCCGCGGCCGGGGTGGTTTGGCCATTGCAGCGACGCCTGGCCGTCGGCAGTAAAATTCCATTGTGCGAGGCCCGTTTGATAGTGGTTGGATACCTGGAGCGAGCGCCACGAGCCCAGCAGCGCGGGAGGTGCTCCGGCAATGCCTGGCTGGGAGTGGCTCACAGGGCTGGGCTTGGAGTTACTTGTAGACTTGGTCTCGGGCTTAGACTTGGACTTAGACGCCTTGCTGCCGGCCGCCGAGACAGTATCCGGAGAAAAGGAACAGCCCGGCGTCGACGCCTTGCAGCGGAACATCAGAAAGTTCCCGCACCCAGGCGTATCCATGGCGGCGTAGAAGCTCGCCGGCGCCGGCTCCCCGGTGTGGTTGCACGCCAGAAAGGCCGCCTCGAGCCCGCCGATGTCCGGCAGCCGCTGCACCCGGCAGTCCTCCGTGTGGGGCTCGGCGCCGCCGCCGCATCGCAGCACCAGCTCCCCGGGCCCGCGCCGCTCGTAGGTGCACGTCTCCGGGTATGGGCTGTCGGTGGTCACGGTCAGGACGTTTCCAGCGAAGGTCTGCGCGAACTCGAACTTGCCGGACCCGAGCTGCTCAGCGCCAAACGAGCGCCACGTGCCCTCCCAGGGTGAGGTGTTTTCACTGCTCATGAGGGCCGGCATAGCAAATTCCAGCACCGGAAACTGGAAGCTTGCATTTCCATTGCTGTCATTGCTACTGTCACTGTTCTCCAGCGGCGCGTTGCTGGGGTCTAGCTGCACGGTGCTGACCAGCTGCGCCGGCGGGCATGTGTCCCAGGAGTCACCGCACGCGAAGCACTGGTCTATACAGTCGCCCGACATGCGCGGCACGCTCTCCACGTCTGTGTCTGTCCAGCCCACCGTTGCCAGATATGCGCACTGCACGCAGCCGGTGCTAATAAGCGGCTCCATTTCGGGGTCCTGCAGCTGCTCGCGCAGCGCGGCGTTTGCATTGAACTCGTTGGCTATCACAAACGCCGTGCGGAAGTAGGCCTCCTGCGGCAGCCGGAAAGCTGTACCGTCAGCGCCGGGGATTACTGCGCAGGTGCCATGCTTCATCCACTCGGACAGGATGAAGCATTGCATCGTGTTGTTGTACTGAGGGTTTGTCGGCCAGAAGTAGCTCAGCAGGCCACCAAAGGTCGTGAGGATCGTCTCGTCGAACTCCTCGCCATTCAGGCAGCCGTAGGGCTGGTTCTTCTCTCCATGGCCGCCCGCCGACCCAGGCCACAGGCCGTGCAGCGTAATGTCGGCCGAGCCCGGGGCGAAGTCATTCTCCTGCATCGCCAGCGTGTAGGCGTCGATTGGAATCAGCCCGGACGGTTGGCGGGATGAATCGCACAGCGAGAAAGGCGGCGGCTTCTGCTGCAGTCCGCCGTACTCATCCTGGACGGTGCAGCCGTGCTTCCACTTGAGGTTGCATGTATTGGCGTGGTAGTTGAGAGGGTTGAAGCGCCGCAGCGGGATTGGGTTGAGAGAGCAGTCGTCTGACTTGCCAGAGCAGTCCGAAGCCGCCACTGTGCAGACCAGGGCCAGCACCAGCGCTAGTTGGGCATGCCAAGTCATGTTGTTATACCGCTGCTCTTGTATTTCTTGTATTTCAACGGTGTCTGAAATAGGAGCTTGAGGACGGACATTTTGACTCTATATATGTTGTATATACATCTACACGCTTGGTGACTTGCCCAATCGAAGCCTCTATCCTGCTCAGCTATTCTGATATTTCCAAACAGGGTCTATCCCCTCTCCCCAGAACTGCAACATGGGAGCTAATGGTCCGCTAGCGGGCCATTAGCTGCTGCGGCTGAGTCCTGAACTATCGGAAGCGGCAGACCTGAGCGAGCTGAGACAGACGTCGGACCCCAAGTTATTGGAGGCAGAAGCTCAGATGGTTCGAGGCATTGGTCGAGGCCCAAGCCACGAAGAGATCGAGGCCCCAAACCCTAGTAATTAAATTTGCGGTCAGGTATGTCAGCTCGCCACGGATCGTCGTGCCGTGCCGCCTCAATTCCATTGCCTGAAAGCTTGGCGGGCAGAAGTGCAATTAACTTTATGACAGGAATTAGACAAAGGGTCTAGAGCTAGTCTATATACTTAATGTGTTCTGATGGGATTGCTCATGGTCTGGGATCACAGTGACCCCGGATTGATGTGATTATGAATTACGGTGATCTATCTGGGGTCTTGATCGTGATCCATTTATGTGAAGGTTTATGCATATGATCCCGTATGTCCGATGTAGCTTATGACGCTACTATTCTATTTCATAATAGTAAGAAAATTTATATATCGAGTAAAAAGATAGGTCCGCAACAGATATAGTATGAGTAATTTAGCATTAGGGCAGATATTTGATGAAATAATTATCTGACATAACGAGATAGCCTCCTTCACTTGTTCTCTTGAGGCTTCATTTTATGCAGCTTGTGAGCCAAGTCTTGAGCATATCCACACATAGTCATCGTGGGATTCCAACTACCCGCAGTTGGGAAAAGGGCAGCTCCAGTGACATGAACATTCTCAATGCCATGAGGACGATAAAGCTCATCCACGGAACCACCAATTTCCTTGGGTCCCATAAAGCAAGTGCTTGACTCATGAACAATACCAGGGATTCGAATAGTGTCGACTGCTGGTTTCGTCTTAATCCAGCCATGAGTTGTCTCATCCCACCAGTCGATATCCGACTCGTGTTCATCGCCGCCTGCCATTTCTTTAATAGTATCGTAGGTTGCCTTATCCATCACGTCCCAAGCGGTATAATCCTCCTCGCTCAAGGTGTATTGCAGGGTGACGTTGCAAGTCGGGTCAGTGCCTTTGTTGAGAGTGACATGATTCTTGGTGTTCTTCTCGTTGAACTCCCCAAGAGCCGAGCAGACTAAACAGTACTTGGTTAGCTTCTATCCTCTCCTGCAAAGGACGGCTTCATACCGAACACAACGTAGTCCTCAGAGCCAGTAAGTTGATCGAGTGTCGCGGCAGCAGCAAAATCTGGACATTCGCGAGCCGCGTCCTCTGCATCGTCTTTCGGGTTAGGACTATTCAGCGCCGTGACCGAGACGTGATACTGTAGGCCAGTCTTGGGATCCTTGCCAGCCAGGTATGCAGCAGCGATTTTGAGCGTGTCTTCCTTCTTCCAGCCCTTGATGTTCTTCACAGGGCATCTTGCTGAGATATGTGTATCGTAGTGGCCGGTAAGCCTCTTACCGACGGTGTCACGGCAACTCTCGAAAGAGTTTAGCAACAGCGTGGCGTTGGGAATGGCTCCAGCGCAGAGGATGATCTTAGTCTTGTTACCAGTCCACGATAAAGTACCCTTGCTGGTTTCGATAACGCGGACAAAATCGTCGTCGTCGCCTTTAACCATGCTTTTAGCCACACAGTCAATCATTATTTCTAAAGGCGCTCCCTGGTCAGTCTTGGCCAGTTGTCTCTGTTGTTCCAAGATGCTAAGAAGAGGCCCGGGGACAGAAAACTTGTTAAATCGCAGACGAGAAGTTGGACTGCGTCGTCCGACAGCAAGTGGTGCTGACTCAACATAGTCCGCGGTGGGAATCTTGCCAACCGAGTCTTTAAGAATGCGATCGATGGCAGTTTGTAGGCTTCCGAAGACGCCATCGTCGATCTTATCTGCGGAAGTGACATTCAAAAGGTCTTTGGCCTCTGTCCAGAATTTCTCATTTCCAGCAGTCTTTTTCATGGCCTCGGGAAAGTCGCGCATGAGGTCCAGACTTGGCCTTGGGCTCCAAGCGGACCAAAACGTGGATCGGCCACCGAAGAATGGGCAAGAGCCGTGGCAAAACTTGAGCTCCTTTGTTTCAAAGGTCTTGCGTGAGAGTGTCCAGGGGAATGTCTCAGAAGGCCCTCCCAGAACCATTTTGAAAGGAATTGGTAGGTTCTGGAAGTGGGAAGGAAGCCAAAAACCTGTAACAAATTAAAGCATGAGACGACGGCACTACTATAACGGTATATAATAAACTAATAAGTGGAACTAATAGGAAATACTTACGTCCACGCTCTAAGCAAAGAATCTTGGCATATGGGTCGAGTTCGAGGGCCTTCTGAATGAATGCGAGAGCAGTAAAGCCTGACCCGACAACGATGTAATCAAAGTCTCCATGGGCCAGTATATTCCCCCAAGTCTGGTCACTGAGTAGAATCAATGTCAGCGATGGGATATATATTGCCAAATTCATTTATTGCTTCATACCTCGCGAAGTAGTCGAGGGCCATGACCGACGTGGGGGTAGGGCCCTGCACGCCAGGCACAGGGTACCCGTAGGTGTTGGCTGGCAGAGGCTGACGGTCATTGTGATTTTTGCCAACGCGGCAGTGAAAGCTAGGGATCGTTTTCCCTGGGATGGTTAGGTAGTCTGGGAGGCTTTCAGTGTTCATTGTGGAAGCAGGATCACACGTGGCCGTATATTGTAGAAGTGAGTGAGAAGTTTGGTTCGCTTTTATGTAGCCTGTTTATTTGTCGTTGTAACTGGCCTGGGGCGTCCTATCTATGTTTTCATAGCACCCAGCAAATTTGTGAGCTGAAATGAAAGGGGGACCATCTAGAACGGAGACCATCTTAGAACGCCACAAGGAGGTGCACGGGAATGTTGCCGACATCCGTTTTCCATCACCTCGCTAGCAAGTTATGTGGCACACACGGCCGACACATCTAATTTCGAATCAGCTCATGGGCTGTATCCTTAGTTTGCATTAGTGACCGGAATGTCTTGACAGCTGGTCACTGTTTTCGGCATGGCTGAGGCATCCATAGCGGGCTGAAAGACCTGACGAGAAGGTTGACTGAGTTTAAAGTTCCAATCAAGCTCTTACCCCGCACCTCCCGTCCCGTCTTGGCAGGGTGCGCTAACTGGTGAATCTCCGTAGCGGCCGTGTTCTACTATATCCCGTCCTCAGCCGCTCTAGATCGGGAGGCAGTGGCTGAACTATGGCCTGATGAACTGAAACATTGCCAATATAGACCACATTCTCGACCGAGGCTAAGACCAAAAGTTCCCTCACGAGCTTGCTACTCCTGCATTTTGAGTTCTTGACTTGAATGGAATCCGCATGCAGGTATAATTCCTGTCGTCAAGAGAAAGCTTTCGAATCGGCGATTTTGTGGAGTATGTATTACGGAGTAGAACCCCCGTATGCCCTGGTCTCAAGCTAGTAAGTCGGGAGTAGTAAGTCCGGAGTGAAGCTCTCAATCAGACGAGGGCCTCTCCGTTACACCTCTATAGCCTACCCTACACTACAGCGTCGGATTCGCAGAATTGCCTCCTTGCTCCATCAAAAGATGCATTATTGAGGTATTGCTCGCGTTCTCGAGGTAAATTACTCGCCCTATTGACGTATATTTTTCGTTGAGGATGCGGATTGCTAGTTAATGGTGGATATCGTCTGCTAATGAGATGCATTTTCTTGCCTCGGTATGCGTTTCTTGTTTAAAAGGTTATGTT
This sequence comes from Xenoacremonium recifei, assembly GCA_012184525.1. Taxonomy (NCBI): domain Eukaryota; kingdom Fungi; phylum Ascomycota; class Sordariomycetes; order Hypocreales; family Nectriaceae; genus Xenoacremonium; species Xenoacremonium recifei. The sequence goes on along the minus strand of WOFQ01000024.1, from coordinate 373,628 downwards.
GAGACCGGAGTAATCCTTCAGTCGAAACTTTACTTTAGTCGTTTAGGCATAGGGCGTGAATGGAAGAAGCTCCAGTTACGGTGGTAAATATTATCCTATGCCATCTGCTGATATCAAGATATAGTAGTACAAAGGTCATTGTCTTTCTTGTCAATCATCACAAATATTGTATCCCTAAACACCCTTCGCCATCCCCAAACGCCACACAAAGCCCTTATTCCCATTTCACCCAGTAATTCCCGAACTTCTCGTTTTCATCATCTCGCCTTCGAACATGAACCATCACTTTTCCCGACGAGGACAACTGATCACTGACGCGACGGATTGTTCTACTTCCGCTGAGCGCCAAAATTGGTCCTCTTCTTGCTCGTTTGGGCATCGTTTTCGCTGTCTTCATTATCCTTCTTCTTGAACTTGCTCGCGTTCTTCCCAGTCGCTGAAGTCGGTGTCGCGTTGTTCGAGCCTGGGTCGCGGAAGGCTGCGGAGCCTGGTGTTGGCGCATGAGAAGCAGGGGTAGAGCCTCCTGAGCCTGGGGCGATGCCTTCCTGTGTAGCAGATTGTTAGTTGACCTTCGCTCCAGTAGTCACGGTAGAGAGCCGTACCAGATTATTCGGCCGATACGAGATTGATGACCGTGAGAATACGCGGTTTTGCTCCATTGGTCCGGCTTTTCGTCGTTGCGCCGCTGCGCCGCTCTGTCCCTTCATGTAGTTGTCGAATCCTGTGATTATATTCCCGCTTGGGGTGCTATCGAGGTAGGCCAATTCTTTCTGAGCGATGCCGTCTTCTACTTGAGCCTGCCCCGGAGTCATCAGCAAAGTCGGAGGAAGAGTATCGTGGGCATAACTTACAAGCCTCCGCTCCAGTAGCTTGCGTTTCTCGACGAGTTCTCGAACCCGTGCCTGGGCTTTCTTGTATTCGGCCATTGTTGGCTGGGCCTCTCCGCCGGCGGAGGCACCGTTCTTGTTGTCCGCCATGGACAAAGCTCTCTGACCTATGCCGGATACTGGTGGAACGAGTACGCACAGAGAAGATGTGACTTGATTGTTTGAATCCCAGGAATCGGAGGGATTGAATAGATGGATGAAGGAGGTTGGGTAGAATAATGATGTTGAAGCCTCGACATCGCGGGGCAGCCCAAAAAGCTTATCGCGCTTAGTGTCACGCGACGCGTCTGGCGCTTATATTTATGGGCCCACGATGATCATGAACACTCTGACATCCAAATGCGCTGAGCCCAGTATATTTATTTCCATGAGCACCAAAATTTAAATTATCTAGGTAGTTGGGGATTCGGGTTACGGATCGGTATTACGACGAGATGAGAAACTCGAATTCTAGTCAAGGATCTGGGCTAGACATAGGAACCGTATACATATGGAATATTTCTTGTACCCATGTTAGCAGTGATCGACAACACGACACCGTCCTGAGTCTAAGAATAAAAGATCATTTGGCTAATTCATAAAGCTATAGTTACTTATAATGTATAGGGTTTAATGACCCAAATCCCGTTTTTAACGCCCGTTTATCAACCTTCAGATATAAAGTTTTCCCAAGACTATAGTCGCCGGTTTCCTATGAAAGACGCCTATGCAAAAGCCCTTTCACTTAAGACGATAAATCTCAAGATGTTGGATTTTGCGTGACCTCTCCGAAAGTCAGTGTGTAGTGGTAGCTGTCCAACTCGTTATTCATTCGTTGACTCGCTGGAGCTACCCACCTATGAGTCTTCTCTTGGAGAAGGACTTTCGGGCTTCGTCGGTGGTGGTGCGCGGGAGTCACCTTCAGAATCATCAGCTGATTTGTCTCGAGCTCGTGAGAGTGCGGAAGATGAGGAACTGTTCCGCCGCCGCGCGCGAGGCGACTCGTCCCTCTTCGGGGTGGATCGACGTCCTCGTCCACTGCCTCCATGACCGCGTTTACTGCGGGCATCAGGCAGTTCCGAAGAAGTGCTTCGGCTTCGTCTTCCCCGTTGCCCTCGAGGCGTTGGCGATCGACTTCTGTCGCTGGAATTGTCTCGTTTGCGACTGCGGCTCCGGCTATGAGCCCGTCTTCGACTTCTGCTGCGTGATCCAGAAGAAGACCGGGACCGGGACGACGAGGCGCTCCTCGAGTATCTCTTCCGTCGCTCAACTGATCTACTTCGCGACGAGGAGTATCTCCGTCGCTTTGGCGCAGGGGAGCGTCGATCAGAAGATAGAGATCTCGAGCGCCGTGGTGGCGCATAGCGGCTGGCCCTTCCCTCTTGTCGGGTTTGCCGACGGCGAAAGTCACCTCCTCTCGGTGACCGCGATCGCTTTCTGCCGTTGCGTCGGCTTGGCGAAGGGGCTCGACGTCGGTCCGGGCTCTCTGAGCGGGAGCTACTGCGCGATGGAGAGCGGCTGCGTGAGGCGGACCGTGGGGATCCCTTCTCCGAAGGCGAGCGACTTTTTGATAGTCGTCGTCCACCTCGATCGCGACCGCCTCCTCTTCGACCTCTTGGAACGTAACTGTCACGCGCGTAAGAGTCTCTCGAGTCGCGATTGCGAGGTCCCGGTGACCGCGATCGGTTGCCACCTCGTCTGAAACCTCCCCTTCCCCTGTTTTCGAAGTCGCGGTTGTCCCGTCGCCCATGCCATGCGTCGCCCCTGGCGCCAGCGCGATCTCGTCGATCACGCTCCTTCATGTCGGTTATCTCGCGGTCTCGGCGGTCGAGTTCATCTCGTCGGCGTCGAGCGGTCTCTGCTGCCCGGTCGGCTTCCATCTAGTTGCTCTTAGTCAGGAGCCGGGTATGACTACTATGCGAGAACAACCTACCTTCTCTTGCATCAGCTCCAACTTCTTAGCCTCGAGAAGCTCCTTGGGGACACCCTGAGGACTGCCCTGGGCGCTCAGCAGGAGACGCCATAGATCCTTGCAGAATGGCGCGGTATCTTTGTCGAGAAAACCGGTAAGCTGGATCTGTAGGGACTTGATGTCGGGCTGGATGGGTCTCAGTTAGCACTGGCAAAATTCGCGGTTGCAGCAGAGGACCCAGGTGAGCCATACGTATCGAGGCCCTTCAATGAGGTTGAAGCAAAGCTCTATCACCACATCGTCTTCGTTGCCCAGGATATCGGAGATCTTGTTCGCGATCCATCTGGTGAGCAAAGTTAGCTTCACGCCAGTGAGCCCAGAGAGGCGACCTACTTTTTCATGACCTGGAGGTTGACCTTTTGCATGTCAACCTTCTGGCTGAACTCCGGAGGGAACTTGGTCGACTTCAAGAGCTTGGCATCGACCCCGGAAGCCATGGCAGGCCAAATTGCGTCGTCAATGTCGACGAGAGCGCGTTGCTAGTAAAAAATGATGAAGGAGGAAAAGTGACGTCGCTGCGGCTGGGCGCCGTTCGGATTCGACCTCCGGTTGCCGCCAGTCGCGCACGGGCCACAACTGTTAGTGCTCCAACGGTGGATAACGCGAACCGCCCGCAGTGAACTTTAGGCAGCTCTACCAGCACGCACTACAGCAAGCTTAAGTGATCCGCTGACCACGAACGGGAAGCTTCAATGCAGATGGGCTGAACAACGCGTCGTCTTCATCGGCTATCTTTTCGACTACGTTGACAATACCATCACACACCTGGTAGATCATCAGCAACCATGAGTGCTCTCCATGCACCTACAGTGCCCTCGGGTCCTACTAGCTCGTCCATCACCAATGGCGATGCGGGGCATTTGAGCTTTGCTGAGCTCCAGCGAAAGAAGGATGCCATGGAAGCTGAGCTTAAGGCACTTGGCGCTGTCCTCGATTCGGTATTCTGAGCTGCTCTGACGTTGATAGAATATCAGAGGTACTGACGACTCGTTAGCATGGAGCCGATATGAATACGCCGCTGCTAACTCCAGACGGCTACCCTCGAGCAGACATCGACGTTCCTCAGAGTACTATTGCCTTTTCACTTCACCCTAGAGTCTTGCTGACAAGTCCAAGTTCGGATAACAAGATCACGCATCATCCATCTACGAAACGACTACAAGGACTTGATGTCGAAAATCGAGAAGTTTCTTCATGAGCACTTTGCCAGTCTCGACGAGGACGCCGACGAGCAGCCAGTTCTCTCGTCCAGTAATGGCCCCATCTTACCTGATTCAGAACCCGAAAGACTTCAAGAAGCATTCGCAAAAGTCAACACGGTTGCACCCGGCAGCCCGGCGGAAACTGCTGGACTCAAACCTGGTGATGAGATTAGGACTTTTGGCTATGTCAATAGCTCAAACCATGACAATCTCCGAAAGGTGGCAGAGTGTGTGCAGGGCAATGAAGGAGTAAGAATCTTAACCAAACGGCGTCTTGAAAGAATACTGATGGGCATTAGAGCAACGTTTTCATCCGGATATCACGACCAGCAGGGCCTGCACGACGAGAAGAGTTGCGGTTGACCCTGACTCCTCGAAAGGACTGGGGCGGGCGAGGGATGCTGGGCTGCCACATCCTCCCCCTTTGATCGGCATGCTTGGTTTTCACGGAAGTGAGTGTTGCACAGAATACTTGGCCTGGGCAGGCCGGCTGCAGCCACACGAGCACAACGAGAACCGATCGGGTGCTATCTGATGGAACGTGCGCTTAGCACTAGTCGTGGAAGTACTTGGGATGCAGGCTGCCAAGAAGGCACCAAGCCGTGCATTGGTAATCGAGCCGGAGGCCATTCAGGCGAGAGGACAAAGAAAAGTAGGGCTGTCGGTGTTGCACGGGGTTGCTTGGGCGGTAAAATGAAGCTGAAGATAGGACGTGGACACGGCCGGATAACACCGATGAGGGTGGTTGTCATAGAATTGCTCAGCAAGTTAGGTACGGAGCAAGAAGTATCAGGCGCAAATGTACAATATTGATGACAAAGCAATCTCGTAGGAGATCTGATGAGTCGAAATACGTAGTAAGGGATGAGTAACAGTCCAATACCTGCGCCGTTAGCACATGGGCGAACAGGGGGTGAGTCGGTGATGCAGAGGTGACCTGGCCATGGCGTGCAGCCCAACAACGACCCAAGAAAGCGGCAGATCACCAGAGAATTTGCCCACGTCTCCAGAGGCTGTCTGCAGGCCCGCCACCCTGGGCTAACACGGACGGCCGTGACTAGAAGTTGGTAAAAAGCAGGCTGGTGGCTAGCAGGCAAGGCAGGCTCCAGCAGGCAAGACGAGCCGGATGGTGCCCAAGGAATTAATTAGTGGAACAGGCCTACATTATGGAGGCGGTGACGCTGCGCTGGCCCGAGCATGGAGAGAAATGGAAGAGAAAGTGGCCACCCGCCGCTGCAACGGCGGAGCTCTATATCACGTGCCCCAGCCCACCGCGGCCAGACTGAATTTTTCGCTTAAGGCCTTTCCCTTGCCCAAGGTTCCCCGCCGCCTTTCAAAACATCAGGTTGACCGATCCCGTCCAGCTTCGTCAATCAAGCGCACCCGCCGCCAGCGACGAATTTCTAGGTATTTAACGCCCTGCCCCTCGCCTGCATCGTCGACTTCGGCCCTCGAAGCCCCGAACGACTCCTCGCACCCGCTCTCGTCCGCTCACAGGAAGCTAACTGTCGCTCTTCGCAGCACCCCGCTTGTTTACATCATTTGCATCGTCGCCCCCAACGACATCCACCCTCAAGATGGCTGAGCAGCAGCAAGTCCCTACCTTCAAGCTCGTGCTTGTCGGTGACGGTGGTACCGGAAAGGTCGGTCCTGGTGTCCTTGTCCTGGAGGAGCGCTGGCGGTGACCTTATCGGCCGGCTCTCCGCTCCCCGCCTGGTTCTGTCAACCTGCCCATGTCGAAGCTCTCGAGCAAGGCCAAGCAAGGCAACGCAACGGATGGAACGGTATACTAACTCATCGCGATTGATAGACCACCTTCGTCAAGCGACACTTGACTGGTGAATTCGAGAAGAAGTACATGGCCACCCTCGGTGTCGAGGTTCACCCTCTGGGCTTCAGCACCGTAAGCTATCCCCGTAAACTTGATCCCGGGGCACAACACTGATTTCCATCGCAGAACTTCGGTCAGATCACCTTCGACGTCTGGGATACCGCCGGTCAGGAGAAGTTCGGTGGTCTCCGTGACGGTTACTACATCAACGGCCAGTGCGGTATCATCATGTTCGATGTTACCTCCCGTATTACCTACAAGAACGTTCCCAACTGGCACCGTATGTTGAACCCGCTACATCCATACTTGATAAGCTCCAAGAGACTGACAAACCGTGCTAGGTGATCTCGTCCGAGTCTGCGAGAACATCCCCATCGTTCTCTGCGGTAACAAGGTCGACGTGAAGGAGCGCAAGGTCAAGGCCAAGACCATCACCTTCCACCGAAAGAAGAACCTCCAATACTACGATATCTCCGCCAAGTCCAACTATAACTTCGAGAAGCCCTTCCTGTGGCTCGCTCGCAAGCTCGTTGGCAACCCCCAGCTTGTACGTGTAGCCCATGGTTGATAGCGGAGAGACAGTGATATGCTAACAGGATGCCTCTAGGAGTTCGTCGCTGCCCCCGCTCTGGCCCCTCCCACTGCCTCCGTCGACGAGAACCTCCTCAAGCAGTACAGGGAAGAGATGGACCAGGCCGCGGCCCAACCCCTCCCCGACGAGGGCTCGGACGACGACCTGTAAATGACTCGAGTCCAGAGAGACTCTTGTTGTTCAAGAGGATACCTACATTGTGCTTGCGGAATCAGGGCATGGCATGGTATTTGAGGATGGCACACAGACAGCCGGAATGACCGTTTATGAGAATACAGCACAACAGTTGGAGGGCGCGGAGGAAGGATCCCGGGTAGCGTGATGGCGGAGGGCAAAAAGCATGCCCAGCGAGTCTCGCCAGAGGCAAATGTCGGGTCGCCGCACCGGCGGAGATCAGTATCTATTTAGTTAGCTAGACTTTCTTCTTCAAAATGACAAGAATCGGCCGAGTTTGCGTGGCTTGGCTTAGAACCGTTATGAAAATGGGACGACGTCGCTTTTGTTGGATTTTTTTTTCTGGTTTCGATACTGATCACAACAAAATGTGAACATAAATACTCCCTGCATATGCAACAATAACAAGCTGGAAATAACAAAAAGTAAACAGACAGGACTGGGCTTGAAGTGCTAAACTTCGGACATGGGAGGGATTAATTAAGAATGGAGGAGGACGGATGGCGCGCAGCAGACCCCTGACACCTGCAGCCACTTAATGGGACAGGGGGTGGTTGGTCTCTGCTCTTCGAGTGCGGGAAGAGGCCTCGAAAGCTGGCCTCTAGAGAGCAGAAACAGGAGGCTGACAGGAAGGAACTGGCTGAAGAGCGAGAACAGACAGAGGCAAACCGTTTGGGCGAGAGTGTTCCGTGTTGGTATGAGTCGACGCTGCAGACGGTGCCCGAACGGGGGGCAGACGACCAACGTGTAGGCGCCACGACATCGAAATGACCGGCTCCAAGTTGGGCCAAGACCCAAGATGGACCCAGTATCTGATCTGATGCAAGGTATTTAAATGGGCATTTCGAGGTAAATTGACACAACACGCGGGTATGGAGCACGCTGGGATCGAACGCGTCTGGGCGGCTGGTTGCGGGGGGAGATGGGACAGGACTGGATCTGGGATGCATCTGGGAAAAAAAAACATTCTAGAATCATAATAGAGAAGTTATGCCAATAATGAACGGTTGTGATACTGGAGTCGAGCAATAATAAATGTATGGTCTGCGCTGTGCTTTGGAAGAGACTCCGTACAGACTCCAGTCCACGCAAGAAGCATCCAGAATACGAGCTGAGGGGGCTGCTCGATGACTGACCGTGTCAACTCGATCCCACACCGCTCCTTGATCGACTGGAATGGCTGGTTCGTGAGGGCCCAACTGGCAGCACAAAAGACTGAGAGGGGGGAGGCTGGGCGAGGAGGCATCGTGAATTGCTTTGGCCATCCATGGATTGGATTGTTGACTGGCGCGTGTTGACATGGTTTCCCAATCGGGCGGCGTGAAAGCGCCAGGCGCGTCGCTGATTGGCCGGGCGGGGGCGTCCAACGCGGAGAACAAAAACAGTGGGGCATGGCTGGGTCTCGCTGGAAGTGCCCTGTAACAAGCCCTGTAACGGTCCCTGTGGCTTGTGTCCGTTTAGGATGGCTTCATGCCCTGGGCGCTTTTTAGACCTGCCGGGGCCCGTTCTCTCAAAGTGCTTCTCCTCCATCCTCTCTCTCGACTGCAAACCGCCATCCTCCTGCTCTCTCGACACGTCCCAGAGTCTGGAATACGGACTCTTCTCTTCCTCGATACGCACCCGGGCCTGCTCCAATCGTTCGCTGGCTGGGTTTCCCGTTCTCGCCTCTCATCTCGTCGTGTCGTCCTCCTGTTGACCGCCCGCCTTCGTCCACCTCGTCCCATCCCAGACCTACCAGACGTGCTCGACACCAGTAATGCCTGTGCACATCCTCTAGAATCCCAATCCATTACTTTCCCTCTCTCCTCTCGTCATCATGGCTGCTCCTCCTCCCCCTCCTGCTACTCTTCTTCCATACTCCTCCATGCAGGAACCGCAGCTCCCACCATCTTCACTCCCGTCTAGCGACCCCGACGCCAGCTGGACCTCCGAGCGATCCTCTAGCAGCGGGCACGCTGAAAATGCTCCTGCTGCTACCTCGACCCCGTCCCAGACTTCGGAGAAGCACCCGAAGGGACGACGAAAACGAACATCGTATGTGTTGAGAGACGCCGCGTCTTGAGGAAGAGTGTTTTGGCTAATGGTGGTGGTGTTGCAGGGCTAGGGACAAGAGCATCCTCGAAGAGGCTTACAGCAAGAACGACAAGCCCGATAAACAGGCGCGTCTTGAGATTGTCAAGCGCGTGGAGCTGAACGAGAAGGAAGTCCAGGTATGTAGAGGCTGGGCGTCAAGACGTGACCATGCAACGCGTCTGAACTTTGGAGCTATTTCATTAACACCAAGTTTTCTATAGATCTGGTTCCAGAACCGACGACAGAACGACAGGCGAAGATCGCGTCCTCTCTCTCAGCAAGAGATCCAAGAGATTGCTGCTCTCCAGTATTCGGCTCGACACGCGATCCCTCCACCAGAATGCCTCGCCGGCCTGACACCTGGTCAGCTCAGGCCGATTTCCAATGCCTCAACAGCTCCGCAACTTACAAACTCAACCGCGTCCTCTTCGTCTCCATCCTCCCACAACGATGCCAGTCCTCCTGCTCGATCCCACTTTGCCCTGATACAAAACACGCCCGTGTCTGCTCCAGGCCGGGAAGGTCTTGCACGAGACGTGCCGGAGGCTACACCCAACCAAAATGGGCCTTCACCCTCACAAGAGGCCCAGTCAGGACCTCACTCGTGGTCTAACTCGATGTTGAGCTCATCCGTGAGCTCATCTGGGTCCATTGGGTACTTTGCCAACAGGAGGAATCTTGGAAGCTCTTTCTCAACGCCGTCCACGATTGGACGTGACGATTCTCTCAAGTATGGCGCTGATCTTCCCAGACATGCTCGGCTTTCCCATCCTGACCCGTCTCTTAGGCTGGAACCGTTTGTACAACCCACGTGTTCGCCTGAAACATCCATCATCTCCAACCAGAGCCAGTCTCACTCCCAGTCCTCTGTTCGCCTCTCCTTGTCACTTGAAGGCAAGGCTGAGCTCATCTCTGCATCTCCCACCCCCAACCCGCCTCCCCGACCATCCTCGACGCCGGTTCTCCCCCATCAGCGCCATCGTATCTTTGAACGCAGTCATAGCGACCTCGATGACCTTAGACTGCCCCCCATCAAAGGGTTGGAGGAATCACGGCCGCCTCGCCTTCTGCGTGTCAGGTCTCGAGACGTCCAAGCCTGGGAGTCCATTGCGGATCCTAATGCGCAAGATCAGCTTACGGCACAAGCTGAGCATGAGTCAAATGGCTCTGCAATTGCTGCCATCAACCTCCTTAGGTCTTCCAGCGGAGTCTTGCAGTCGAATATGTCTAAACGGAATGCGCCTATGGCATACAAGCCCAACCAGGCAAAGCGAGCTAAGATTAGCCGGGCGGCATCGAGCATCGCGCGTTTTGAGACTTCGAAGCCAGATGAAATTGTCGAGGAGAAGGAGAAGGTGGCAGAGAAGGAGTCAAGCGGGAAGATCACCATCTCTCGACTCTTGTCCCCTACAGACTCAGACAAGGAGAACTGGAGCCCAGGGGAAGATGGAAACCCGGACGAGTCCCGCCGTCGACGACCGGCACCGGTCAATACGGACCCAATCAAGTCTCAGACCCTGAACGGTCGCCGCAGACCCCTTCAGGCTGGCTTGAAGACACCAACATTCCTCAACAGCCGAGCCTATACGGCGCCAGCCCGTCACCGCGGCGCTGATGAGGGGATTGAAATCTTTGAGGACTCGCCAGCTAGCACCAAAGCTGCCCGTGGTGATAGCACCATCGAGCGCTTCATGCGTGGCGCTGAGGTCAGTCCTAGCAAGAAGCCTGATATGGACTGCGCGGCCGGCCTGCTCTCGCTGGCACGTGGTGGCTGGGCTGGTCGCCCTTGAGCCCATCGATATGAGGCAACGAGTGAGCGATAACCGCCAGCTGGAATAACGCTAGCAGCTACGACGCTCTGTTCCGCCTCGGGCACCCGCAGTCCTCCGAAAACCCTGAGATAAGGGCTTGGTGGAAGAAGAATGTGATGTGATGTGACAGGCTGCTGGATCTACGCGCCGTCTTGAGACGGCACGGGAAGCTCTAGGAATGGCCGGGAACTCAAACGGGATGATAACGAGCGCGCGAGGGACCAGTCAGAAAGCTTATCACCAAGCCGCTCCATGTATCTGTATTTATGAGTGAAGAGAGGCGGTGAGGATGAAATCGTATACGGAACAATTTTACGGGAATAGGATGGCACGCATTTGGGGGCAAGGTTGTCTTTTCTGTTCTGTTGGATTCACGGCTCGGATTGGGGCAGGGGAATTGCAAAATGTAACGGGTTAAACTTGTTCTTGATATTGAGCAGCGCGAGCTTGCTGGTGGGATGTGTAATGAGACTAATACACATGTGAACTGAAGACGCTGCCTTATCAAACTTTGTGATCTGCGGGATGAGCATTCTTTCAGTGCTGTTGACAGTAGACTGATTTACTACCTATATACAGAAGACTGATTCATCATATATAGAAGACTGATTCACGATACAGAAGACTGATTCTTGACATAGAAGACTGATTCACGATACAGAAGACTGATTCCTGACATAGAAGACTGATTCACGATACAGAAAACTGATTCCTGATACAGAAGACTGATTCCTAATACAGAAGACTGATTCTGAATACAGAAGACTGGTTCACGATACAGAAGACTGATTCCTAATACAGAAGACTTGTTCACTCTATTCCTCCGGCATATAATATAAATATGCTGTTGGCGTCAAGGCCAATTCCCTGCGGGTGTCATATCAAGGCCGATGCCCTGTGGTCGCTCGTTGAGGGCGCTGTGTGTGCACAGTGGCCGCCAGCTAACTTGTTCTCTCTTCCATGGCACAAGGGAGGTCCACACACTATCAGCAATTGTCTGATGTGCAGCATAGAATATGTTGCACAACACTGCCTCAATGGCGACCATGCGCAGGCGGGCCATCGGGATCGACAAAGAGGGAGGGATTGAAAACCAACAGAGCAGGCCAAGGTGGGTGATGATACGTATACTCATTGTCGAGCACTTGTTCTTAATATTGAGACCTCAGCCAGCCAGCCGCCGACCAAGCCTCCTAGCGAAACCGCGGAAGAACCTAGAAATATCCAGACTTTATCAGCAGAGGGGTAAGAATTAGGATTTAGGGATTGGGGTTCGAATTAGGATTTAGGGATTGAGGTTCGAATTAGGACTTAGGGATTGAGATTGAGACTAGGAATGGGGTTTGAAGTTCGGCCTTGGCCTGTGGTGAGGGTGTGATATCGTGAAGCTGGGTTTTGTACATGTTCACGTATGAGTTTGTATATCCGAAGACTCGGTAATTCTCGAGAAGAAAAAAAGGGGCATGCAAAGGCATGCCGCATACTTGTCTTTTGTCTTGTCTTGTCTGTCTTGTCTCAGTGACGTGTATGAGAGCAGACGCCAAGGGGGCCGGATCTTTGTCTCGCTGCGCTCGCCTCGGTCGGTCGTGAATCTATCTAGATATCTATCTTAAAGAAGAAAAGTTCTCGCAATCCAAACCAAAGAAATCCTATCGAAAAGAAAATCATCTCCGCTGGTCGCCTTCTACCGTTGAAGAGGCGCCAGGCCGTCATTCGCCAGAAACACCATTAACTCCCTGCCAGACAAATAGAAAACCATCTCATCATCGTCGCCAGGCTTATAGGCCTAACATGCTCATCTGTCGCCGGATGGGGCTGGCGCTCACGCTACCCTCCTCGCTGCCATAGCAAGCGCTGTCCGTGTCAATGTCCCAGCCGAATTCGTCCGACTCATCGCTACCGTTACAGGATGAGCTGGCCGTCGCGTCAAAGGGCTTCTGGGCGGCAGCACGAGTGTTCCAGCGTAGGGTGCGGCTGACGCTGTCAAACCACTCAGTGTCGGTGCGAGTGACCGTTGGGAAGGGGTACTGCGAGGCCGTGATAGTGACATGGTCGCCCTGGCGCAGTTCGACGCGGCCCTTGCCATCAAAGGCGCAGTACGCGGTAGCACGCGAGTTGCGAGGGATGGATACCCGCAGCGCCATTGTGTCAGAGAGAACCATCGGCCGGAACGAAAGCGTATGCGGGCAGATGGGCGTGAGGAGAATGGCCGGGATATCCGGATGAACAAGTGAGCCGCCCGCTGAGAGCGAGTAGGCCGTTGAACCAGTAGGGGTCGAGAAGATGCAGCCGTCGGCTTGAACAACGGTGAGGAGCTCGTCGTCACCGTACAGCTCCAAGTTGGAGACGTACGGAGATGGGCCTCGGTCAATGACCAGCTCATTGAGAACCTCAAATTGCTCGCCCTCCTCAACCTCCGAATTTTGAGCGCCGTCACGGTAGACAGTGCAGGTGAATCGCATGCGAAGGTTGATCTTCATGCCGTCTTCTCCCATGACCCGATTCAGATGCTCCTTGTACTTCTCGAATTCGAAAGTGGTCATGAAGCCAAGACTGCCCAAGCTGAAGGACAAGACGGGTGGGACGATGCGCTGGAACAACCATGAGGTGAACAGGACGGTGCCGTCACCTCCGAGAGTGAGAACAAGGTCGAACTTCTCGGGTTGGCTCCAGCACAGATCCGGGGTCCAGTACTTGAGCATATGTTGGAAGCGAGGGTTCTGGGCCAAGATGCCCGAGGCATCAAAGCGTTTTGAGTTGCGCAGCTTCGCATCGACGTACACATTGACGCCGAGATCTGACCCATACCGTGGGGTGCTCAGAAGCCAGGTAGCTAACTCTCTCGTGAGGTACACGAGTTGGTTGTCCCGGGCCTTGGTAACAATCATGATGTTGTGCACGGCACGCTTGATGGGCCGGCGCTGGAGCTGCTTCGAGACTTCGCGGACACCAGTAGCCGTTGCGACAAGGCGGGAGTGCGACATGGAGACGTCGTTCTTGATTTCCTCGAGGACTTTGTCGATGTTGACGGCATCATCGAAGCGCTGGTGGAAGAAGCAAGGTGACTGGAGAGACGGGAAAGCCGTGACGGGAGTAGAGCGAGCCTTGGCGATGTCATTGAGGGCATCGGACAGGGTTTGCGACGAGGCCGAGGATGGTTGTGCGTCGGCAGCGCATTTGGCTGAGCCTGGGGCCTGGCCCTGGGCCTGTGCGGACAACATGTTGTTGATAGAGAGGGCCTGGGGCTTATGGCTCCGAGCAACTGAGGCCAAGGCCTTGATCAGGGTCTGGCGAGGGATAGAATCGCAAGAGGGTGCGTTTCGACGGTGACCGAGGGAAGAGGCAGAGACAGAGGGCAAAGAGGAGTCTGGAATATTATCGCTGTTCCGGACCGGAGTATCGAATGCAGTCGCAGAGGCGGTTGGAGTCGCAATCGCTGGCGGATAGGTCCCACCTAGAGCGGGAATGGCGGACAAAGGCGCGCTGGGGACAGCAGCATCCCTGGAGGCCAGAGCCAGGTTGAGGGGGGGCAGCGAGATATTCGTCGTGCTTGATACTTGTTGCTGCTGGAGAGGTGAAAGAGGGTCGGTCGGCGCGGTTTTATTATCATTAATGCCGGGCAGCAATAAGGGAGGGTCCGCAAGCGAGGGGTGGAGAGTATTAGCCGTGGTGGGCGTCGCGACGGGAGGCAAGCCTGCCATTCTGATTCTGGAACTGGAATCTGACTTTGCCGGTGAGAGTCAATCCAGCTAGGAATTTAGTGTCCCAGAAGGCTCCAAAGTCCGAGGCGGGCGAGACCAATGGCGGAGTCGCGCGGAGGGCGGAAGCGGAAATAGGGGACCGAAGTGCGAGCGTCCCGAGACTGAGTGAGGCACACAAAGTTACGCCGACTGATGACGTCTAAACCGGTGGTCCAACGCGAGATTCGTCCGTCTGTGATTCCTTCACGGTAATCGGATCACCTGCTGCAATCCCGGCCGAGCTGCCTCTTCAGCGCGCGTGGTCCGTCAGTCGTGTTACCGGCTACTGTACGAGCCAGGGTTTAGTCCTCACCTCAATGCGTGAGATATGATATCTGGTAGGCCCCAGAACCTTGAGCCGCTAAGAAAATAGAACGTCGTCGAATCTTGCCCACAACTTGCGGGGTTGCAGAGACACTGAAAAGCCGCCGGGTGGCACTGTGCCGAGCCGGGGGAACTGGCGGCGATTGGTGGCCGCTGTGATGAGGGCTCTAAGCCGCAGCAGAGGTGCACGTGTGATGATGCAGCAGCAAATGACAGCTGCAAGAGAGCGGATGAACGTGATGCAGGCTTGGCGATAGTCGATTCTCGGTTGGATGCAAGGTGACTTATGATGTGATATCGAAGCAACGGCGCGTGCGAACAACGAAAGAACAGCTGGCCCCAAAATAGAACAAGGTTCAAATGCTCCGGAGCATAAACGAAGGAAAGTTGACTCTATGACGACCAGCGAAGAAGAGAGGAATTAGGATTGGGTGGATAGAACAAAAGAGACCGAAATAAAGACGGACAAGAAAACAGAGAGAAGGACAAGAGAACAGCACACAACAGACACAGCCGCGACAACAGTTACAGAAGACTCCCAGAGCTCTGCGTGATCTGATATCGGGTCTGGCCCAAGAAGAGAAGGGTGAGTGGGTTGATGAAGTTGGGTCTGCCACTGGAAGACTGAGCCAACAAGAACACATTCAGCCGGCAACGTCCCGGGAGGCTTTAATATTTCATCTCATCTGCCATGCCAGGCATGCGGGCTGCTAGCAGACGCCGCGCTTGTGAGGCCCGGGACGGTCCATGATCCATCGGTGTGCATCTCGCTCAACCCTGGATGTTTCGACGGCCCCAGGGTCTGGCCGTGGCTGGAATTCCACGTGAAGGCGCTCTGATTTGCTTTGACTACGGCCCGTGGCGACGCCCTGCGCTTGCTGTGACATCGCGTCTCAACGGTCCCGACTGCAATGCTTGCTGGGGAGCATCGGCTCGTCGCAGCACATGGGCTCCTTGATAGGAGGCGGCGAGTCCCATCAGAGGGAGAGCGGGTTGGAGGCGAAACACGGACATGGTGCGGCAACTTGCGACACGACCCTTGCCGCCCACCGCCTTGACGTTTGAACCGAGTCATGGCGGCAAGAAATCTCCAGGGGGCCTTTTCCGGGGTTGGCCTTATCTTGGAGAATTTCGTCCTGCCAGTGCTTTGGCTATTCTTGGCTCACCGGGTTTCGTAACGATTCCTGGCCCACATCGTCATCACATTCACCTACGATCTGAAGACGTCGTCCCAAGCGCCCAACCCCATTTCAGCTCGAACATTATCACATCCATTATTTCCCTATTCGTATGATATCCTGGAATCGACGGAATTTCCTACTTCGAAGTTGTTCAATAAAGGCGAGTTAAATCGGGTGTCCTGGGTATCGTAAATCTGCTTCGCATCTTTTCCCTCCTCTCCGCATCCGTGCGACGTTATCCGCCCAGTAGTTTCTCATCTTGTTGACGGGGCCACGAGGTCGTAACACGCCCCTGCAAATCCTGAAGTCGAGATGAAACGCTATCTCGAAGTCATATCCCAACGCATGGCGTTCCAGAACCGGTGGTCGTGTAGCCAAATCTCCACCTCTGCAATGGACGCCGAAAATGCAACATAGTATCTCTGGTTATCATCCAGGATATCGAAAGTGAGGCAATCCTTCGCGCTTTTTCGTTGCACAGATGAGCCGCGGCTGGTTTCCGTCTGTCACCTTCCCATGCTGTTTGATGCTGTTTGATGCTGTTTCCGCTGATATGAAGCAAATCTCGCTGCTGGGTTGGCGGTTGGTGATGCAGAAATGCCGGGGCCAGTTCATGCGCATGCAACGCATATCTCGTCGATAGGTGCAATCTGAGGCTCGCTTTGCCGGGTGACAGCGTCAGCTGCTCATTTCCAGTAGAGGTCTGCGGCAGTTTTGGTCTCCATGACGGAGCGGATGAAATCCTTGATGCTGGTGGATACGATACTATCGTCGGCCATGGTCATATCAGGACCGGAGCGTTGAGTCTGACAACAGACACGCTTGCCAATCTCAAGAACCTTGGACCACTCATCGGCGGTGAAGGATCCTTCGCTCTCGGCGAACAGGAGCTCGTCTTGGGCAGTGAAGCATAACGCATGAACGGACCTAGCACGATCAGCTTCAACGGCAGAAGGGTCGATTACGACATCCTGGCCATCGTCTATCGAGATGGCAAGCGTTGCCGCAGCTGCCATTGTCTTGAGAGGGACAGCTGCGGTAAGGAGACCGAGGATTGCCGTGTGAAAGAGCGTGGGGATGATGGGGAGGTTCTGTTGAGAAACGTGTCAGTGACGACCCGCTAGCACACCTGATCAACCCGTCTTACCAGCTGAGGCTGAACTAGCTTGGCGTTGACATAGTCATTCTCCGGCGATTGGGCGACCTGGAGGGTGATCTGGATGACGCATCTGGGGTAGTTCCGCACGGGGATGAGTTGGCGAAGAGCAGACTGCAAGATGGACTCCAGATGGCGCTCCCGCGTCCCTATATACTGTCAGTCAGAACGGTGTGTGCCAGCCAGCGGCCATGGGGGAAGCCCGTACCTCCGACCCCTGCCGCAGGTCGTACGATGACATCCACAAGAGCCTCAAAGGCATGTTCGTCTCGTCGCTGGGCCTCGACAGGGCCGTTGACGGCGGCGACCACCGTGTAGCCGCCGTAGGAGAAGGTGGCAGAGCCGTCGGCCTTGGGCAGGTGCGCGAGATCAGCCGCAGGTTCAGCAGAGGGCGCCATCTTGCGATGAGAGGGAGGCTACAGGTGTATATGTAGGTTGTAGATGAGTGCAGATGTTCTATACCGGAGAGGTGTGGACGACCGGAAAATTTAGTTCTTTCCTTCGATGCTGCCCGCCCCTCCAAAGACTGGCAAGTACCACGGGCACTACTGGAAGGCGCTGAAGCTACCTGCACCTGCCCCGCGCTATGGCCCAACCTTGGCACCTTACAGGCCTAAGGCAGCTCTTGGTGGCGGGGTTCTCGTCCCCTGCAGAGGCCATCAGTCGATTCTCCAACTCGTGAGACAGCTTATCGACCTCCATCGAACCATCTCGCCCTGCAAGCACCGATGGCTTCTCAACCTCCGACGCAAACGCTGCCGCATCGCACCCAGGCCGGCCCTGGCCCGTCTGCATCTGCGATCCCCAACCTCAAGGACAGACTCCCGAAACTCGAGCCGCGCAGACGCCGTGAAGCGCCATCCAACGCCACGTCCGTTCCCGCGACACCCGCCCTGCCCTCGCCTCCCGACATCTCGAATTGGACATACAAGATCCCCTCCAGAAGGATCCTTTCGAAGAAGGACCACGAACTGTTCCAAGCGTCCCCGGCATATAAGTTGATTCTTGCTTGGGTCTTTGGGCTCGCAGAAGCTGTAGTGGATGTGCCATGCTCGGCTGTGCAGGACAAAGACATGACCCCCGAGGTCGAGACGCTCCTGAACATCCTAGGCGAGGCGGAGCAGCTGGTGTCCAAGTCCCCTCCCAATGAGCAGGGTGGTTCTCGCTTCGGTAACAAGGCATTTCGTGGATTCCTCGACCTCGTCAAAGAAAAGAGCCTCGAGTGGCATCGGCAGCTGGGCGTGAAGAATGAAGACGCCATCGCGGAGCTCTCTGCGTACCTCTGCCAGTCTTTTGGCAACGGAAATCGCATTGACTATGGCTCCGGTCACGAGCTCAACTTCATGATATGGCTTCTATGCCTATACCAGCTCGGGCTTTTAGAGCAAGCAGACTTCAAGCCTCTCGTCATACGCGTCTTCAAACGATACCTCGCTGTCATGCAAGTCATCCAGATGACATACTATCTAGAGCCAGCAGGATCCCATGGTGTTTGGGGACTTGATGACTATCAATTCCTGCCCTTCCTGTTCGGCGCCACGCAGCTCCTCCACCATCCGTACATAACCCCACGAGCTATTCATCAAGATCTTACCTTGGAGGAGTTCGGTAAAGACTACCTATACCTCGGCCAGGTGAGCTTTGTGAACAGCACCAAGACTGTCAAGGGACTCCGGTGGCATAGCCCCATGCTGGACGATATCTCCTCGGCAAAGTCATGGACCAAAATCGACGGCGGCATGCGGCGCATGTTTGTTGCAGAAGTCCTCGGCAAACTTCCTGTTATGCAGCATTTCCTTTTCGGCTCCTTGGTACCGGCAGCGGATGGAATGAGCGAGGATGTTGCTGGACTTGCCGATTCCGACACGGAAGCCTTGCAGGATGCCCAGGATCACGCCAACCACGCCCACAACGGGACGGGCTGGGGAGATTGTTGCGGTATCAAAGTTCCAAGTAGCCTGGCCGCTGCCCAGGAGATGAAGAAAAGAGGAGGGGTAGACACACTGCGACGCATCCCGTTCGACTAGGCTGCCGTCTAAATGGAAGAGTCGGTCAGTTCCACGAGCTTCAGACAGAGCAGAGGACGCAAGACGGCCCGTCGGGTGTTGATTTTCTCCTTCCTACCGATACCTTGTTGCCTGGCGTTATACGGGGTCTAGCCCACGATGGATCGACCAACACCAAAGGCGCAGCCCAAATAGCGCGGGCCACGATGCACTAATTCTGAGTTGTCGAAATTGGCCCGAAGCCGCGGCCAGCTCAGACCAGTCAAGAGACGCCAATAAAACCCTTTGCGGGAATGTTATGATCTCTTACAGCCAGGGTCCAAGTGCATCGTAACACGCACCTTACTTTTCACACGCACATTAGCTAAACCCGATCCGGATGCTTCCCGCCAAAAGACTCTTACTCACTCACACAAAAAGTAAGGGGAAGGTATTAGCAGTTATGGGCTAGGTATCAGTGGTTACCTTAGTGGTTGTACATTAGCAGTTGCGATTAGGTTTCAGCGGTAAGGTATTAGGTGTCAGCAGTTAGGGATAAGGCGTTAGGTATTAGCAGTTGGGGGTTAGAGATCAGGGTTCGGGTTAGGTATAGGATTTGGGTTCATGGTATTTGTCAAAGAATATCGAGTTAGAAGTGTGTTTATGGCTGTGCGTAAGGTAATGTCCAGACAGAGTCCTACCTAATTGGGTTCAGTAAGTGTGCGCATTACGAAGAGTTATGTGCGTGTTACGGCGCTCAGGGAGCATTTGTCGGGCTTAGACGCGCGCACTTGCCAGGCAGCTACCGAAAGAGCTGCTAGCTGGGATAGCTTATTCCTTCGACAGTGGCACGAGCAACGAAAAGAGAACCCTTGCACGCTTGAAGAGGCTGAGCTGCCAGAAACGAGACAATCTCGACTCCATAAACAGAGAAATAATGATGCCTGGCGGGTAGTGTCTGAAGGTCTTTTTCCATTTCGAGGTTGCAAATCGTACCAGACGATGCGCCAGAGGACAGTTGTATGATCGTTCCTATCATGACTTCACGATATACTAAAACCCCGACTGTATTTATCCAATTGACGGCCTTTCTTGGGGACATATAACGGGTGCTATCTTGTCACCTTCCTCCACGTCCTTCCATGCTCTCATTTCTACTCTCCTGAGCATCGATACAGGACCGTGGCCGCCTACAACCATGGTTTCCTTCAACTTGAAGGCGTTTAATCGCCAGATTCGCGCCTTGATGCACAAGAATCTTTTGGTTGAAGTCATCAGACACCCAATTGGCTTCTTCTTGTCAATATATGGTCTCCCTTTAGCAGTCCTCGCCGTTCTCTGTTCGATCCCCTCGTTCCTCGCCTCATCGAATACATACGGAGTCGCCTCTCCGGCACCAATCAAGAGCCTCGCAGATGCTATGACCAAAAAGCTCATCATTATCAAGCCTCCGAACCTTGGGCCAGACGTGGACCGAGTCGTGGATACTCTCACAAAACCCCTCGACCATGATAAACTCGTTTTTCTCGAACACGAACACGATTTGCTATCGATATGTATAGCCAATCTCCGGGGCGTTAGCGATTGCTGGGCTTCAGTCACCTTTGTTGACTCCCCTCTCACGACCGTCAAGATCCAACATAGCCAGAGCAAAAACCATACTTGGCAGTACATCGTACGAGCCGATCCAAACAAGGATGATACTCACTTTAATGCCCACGGCCACAAGAGCGACCAGGAGAATCTGTACTTACCTCTCCAACTGGCAGTCAACAATGCCATTACGAACTCGACTACCGTCCCGGACGTCTTCATGTTCACAGAAGAGACCCAGGCAGAGCATAATAGTCAACAGCAGCGGCAAGCAGTGAAGCTGATAGGCCAGGTCTATGTCTTTGCACTATTCGCCTGCTACTACTTCATCATCTACCGCTTTACAAGCCGAATCACAGCCGAGCGAGAGTCTGGCATGTCGCAACTTATCGATGCTATGGGCGGACACACTTCGACATTAGCCCGGGTCTTAGGGTGGCTGCTGGTCTTCGATATACTGTGCCTGCCTGTCTTCATCGCCTGCGGTGTTCTCTACGGCCGTCTCATGTTCCCAGGGTCGAGTCTGGGACTTGTCATTGGCTGGCAAATCTTATTGGGCCTCGCCATCAACAGTTCTACCGTCTTCGCTGCTTCTTTCTTCACCAAGGCGAGAGTCTCAGCCATCTACGTGATCGGAGGCTTCCTACTCCTATCTGTTGGAGCGCAGGTATACAGCTTTCAGAAACACCCCAAACCGCAGTTTGTTGGAGCATTCCTCTTGTCGCTTCTGTTCCCCAGCTCCAACCATGTCTTCTTTACGCAGCAGATGTGTCTTTGGGAGCTCAATTCTACAAGTGCAGTATTGGACAAACTTCCATACGCTACCGATGGGATAAACTCGACGTCCTATGGTGTCACTTTGCAGATGATGCTGGGCTTTCTTGCTATCCAGATCATCATGTATGCTCTGGGTGCGATCGCTGT
This sequence comes from Xenoacremonium recifei, assembly GCA_012184525.1. Lineage (NCBI taxonomy): Eukaryota > Fungi > Ascomycota > Sordariomycetes > Hypocreales > Nectriaceae > Xenoacremonium > Xenoacremonium recifei. The sequence goes on along the minus strand of WOFQ01000024.1, from coordinate 352,204 downwards.
TGAGCACTTCATGCACGGCATTGACTTCCGTAAGAGAACCTTCACTGATAGCCAGGATAACTCAAATGGAGTCGTGGTCGAGACTTTCGATCTGAAGAAGCGATTCTTACCAAATCTCCTTGAGAGACTTTTCTTTTGCGGAAAGCGAAGTTCAGTCACGGCTGTAGATGGTGTCAGCATTCAGGGACACCGTGGGCAGATTCTCTGTCTCGTTGGTCCAAACGGATCAGGGAAGACGACAACCCTGCATATGATGTCTGGCTTTATTTCGCCATCCGAAGGCTCTGTGAAATTGGATGCTTTGCCATCGCAGATTGGCATATGCCCGCAGAGGAACACTCTCTGGGATGAGTTGACTGTATCTGAGCATATCCGACTATGGAATCAGATCAAGGCCGGGCGAGAATCCCCTCAAGATTTAGATGAGCTCATCGCAGCGTGTGATTTACCCCTCAAACGCAACAGCTTTGCGAAGACTTTGAGTGGAGGCCAGAAACGAAAGCTCCAACTTGCCTGCATGTTTGTGGGCGATTCCTCGGTCTGCCTCATCGACGAGTGTACCTCGGGCTTAGATCCGCTGTCTCGCCGTGTCATTTGGGATATTCTCCTTCAACAAAGGTCTAAACGAAGCATCATCTTCACGACTCACTTTATGGACGAAGTTGACGTGCTGGCTGACCACATTGTTATCCTATCCAAAAGCAAGGTTAGATGCCACGGGGCAGCTGCAGAGCTCAAGAACGTGTATGGTGGTGGCTACAAAGTCTCGGTTCCAGGTTCTTTGGAGAAGCTTGATACACACTATCCCTCAACTGCCCACCAAGATCAAGTCATATACACAACCCCCAGCTCTCGTGAAGCGGCGCAACTCTGTTCAGATCTTGCTATCACGGGTGTCACGGATGTTTCTATCTCAGGGCCACAAGTCGAAGATGTCTTCCTCCGAGTTGCAGATGAGCCAGAACTCGAACTTGAGTCTGAGCCTAGTAAAAGCCAACTGGAAGCCGCCGAGTCTGACTCCGCAATGGCAGTTGGGGAAGTCACTTCATTCTGGACCCAGGTCAAAGTTCTGTTCAGGAAGCGTTGTATCGTCCTCAAGAGATTTTGGTGGCCTTACCTCTACGTGCTGGCGCTTCCTCTTGCCATCACACCAAACTTCAAACTCCTATTGAACCAATATCAACAGCCCTCCTGCGCAGCAATAGCCCCAGAACTATACACTCCTGTTGCACCAAACTTCTACTGGGACAAGTATTGTGCAAAACGCGGCGGTTGTGAGAGGATTGCGCTGGCTCCTCCCTCAGCAAATGACACCTTGTACGAACTCGTTGAAGAGAGGTACCAAGAGTTCAGTTACATCAGCCGTCGATTTTACAAGGACTTCCCAGTTGTTCTAGATGATCGAACCAGTTTCGTGGATTATTACCATTCGAACAGAAGCGCCAGAAATGGATATGGGGGGGTCTTTGCAGGATCTGACGGCGAGACTCCTGTGATTGCGTATCAGATGCCCACATACGAAGGGCCTTTGTTGATCAGTCTCTATAGTCAGATGGAGTCGGGCCTGGAAATCATTGCATCTCAAGCACAATTTGCTCAGACTCGAACAGTAAGAACCCCCTAAAGTATATGACCCCTTCTAACATGATTATCTCAGAGCGCCAACAACATCGGAACCGAATATGTCGTCTTCTTCACTCTTCTTCAGGCTCTCTACCCGGCGGCCTTCATCCTCTACCCGGCTATCGAGAAGGCGCGAAAAGTTCGGTCCATTGAATATGCCAATGGTGTCCGTCGCGGGCCTCTCTGGGTTGCTTACGGCTTGTTTGACTTCATATTCGTTTTTGTTATTTCTATCGCCATTACAGCAATCGTCTACACGCAACTCAGCGATATCTGGAACGGGCCTGTCTGGGTCATATTCCCAATTCTCGCCCTTTACGGCCTGGCGGCTATTCTACTCGGATACGTCATTTCACATTTCGTGTCGGGACCTTTGAAGTCATTCCTTGCTATTGCCGGAGTTAACGTACTTATGTATGCGATCGCGGCCATTGCTTTTGCTGTACGTGAGATAGCCGACATAATTCGAACACTTACTAACACTTACAGGTTGGCTCTAACAGCACTAATGCGGCTCAAATGGACAAGTTCAATTATGGCATCGCCTTCGGCCTGTACTTGATCCTCCCAATTGGCAACGTCTTTCGAGCCATGCTTCTCGGTCTCAATGTTCTCGAAGTTGGCTGTAGAAACAACTTTCCTACGCCACCAGGATCAATCTATGCATACGGGGGACCAATTCTCTACCTCGTTCTGCAAGTTATCGCTCTTCTCCTCCTCATAATCTGGATTGAGGGTGATACCGCGTGGTTCCGCCACAGATTGCACACTGTCGTAGGCGGCGACCCGGAGAAGAATGCATCTTTGGCCAGCGGCGAGGTCAGGGCCGAGGAGCTTCGAGCTGAGTCGGCAGAAACAGACCTTCTTCGAGCTCTTCATTTGAGCAAGTCCTTTGGGGCCAATAAAGCCGTTGATAATGTGACTTTTGGTCTTCCCGAAAGCGATGTGATGGCGCTGATCGGGCCTAATGGTGCTGGAAAGTCGACTCTCGTCAACCTCATACAGTCCGAGCTGGCAGCAGATCAGGGTCAGATACTTCTTCGAGGAGAGGATTCACGAACTCGCTCAGCTCAGAGGTTCTTAGGAGGTAAGAACTGCTATTTAAAAACAAGTCTAGCGAGACACTGACGAAGGTTCCAGTCTGCCCTCAATATGATGCTCTGGACCTCATGAGTACGCGCGAGCATCTATCCTTCTATGCCCGTATCAAAGGCATCAAGGACGTTCGATTCAATGTTGACCATGTCATGGCGCGGCTGAAGCTGACACCTCATGCTAACACGTTGGCCTCAAAGCTGTCAGGGGGTAACAAGCGAAAGCTGAGCCTTGCTATTGCCTTGATGGGTAAGCCATCTGTACTCGTGCTTGACGAACCTACATCGGCAATGGATGCCGTTGCAAAACGTGCATTCTGGAAGATAATCCAGGAAATCAGCACGAACCGCTCCCTTCTCCTCACTGTAAGCATTACTATCCCCTGACATGAACACCTCACTAACACTATACTCAGACACATAGCATGGAAGAAGCTGATACCCTCGCCACCCGCACCGCCATCATCTCCAAGCGACTACTCGCAGTTGGTACTACTCAAGCCTTGCGCCAGCGCTACAGCAACGTCTACTATGTCAATCTGCTCCTTGCTAGCGCCCCAAACTCAACTCCCGACGAGATGAGCCACGTCCGCCACCGCATTCTTGGCGAGATACCTGGTGCAGATCTCGAGCGAGACATGTTAGGCGGCCAAGTGCGCTTCACTGTTCCTGGAGCAAGCACGGTTGCTGAGGTCATTGGTTTGTTGGAGCGTGAGAAAGAGAGCTTGGGTATTGAGTACTACTCTATTGGCGGAGCGACGCTTGAGAGGGTGTTCTTGAGCGTGGTGAAGGAGAATAATGTCCGAGAGGAGGATGGCGTCAATAGAAAGGGATGGCTAAGGTGGTTTAGGCTGTAAGAAGCTTCAATCCTCAAGGCCGCTCTTCTCTCATAAAGATATATTCACGATTAAGACGCTCAAAGGAAAGAAATGTTCCTGCCTCCCCAGCTAGCAGTTTATTACTGTCGCCCAACTGCCATTATATAATTTGATTCACATATCCGAGCCAATACGTTAATTCATAAATCCAAACAAATACGTTAATTCATCAATCCAAGTAAATACGAGAGGAAAGAGCGAGCATGCTTAAGCGACTTATTTGTATTTCAGAACTGCTTCAGCAGAGCTCTGAATTCTTTTCTCTTTATCATCTACTTCTTGCCATAACCTTCGGCATAACATTATACCAAGATCACAACGCGCACGCACTCGCACTCACACGCGCGCACGAGCAATGGCAGACGAAGTCGCCGATCGGCTACAGGCAGCGCTCGAAACAAACGCCGCGCACTGCCGCGCGCTCAATTGTTTCATGTATTTTCAGATCGCGAAGATTTCAAATGTGGAAGAAGAGAACAAGAACCTCCGAGTCCAGAATGAGCACTTGCGACAAGAAAACAATGACCTCCGAGCCATGATTGCCGCCCAGAATCAACGGATAGAACAATGTATCGCACAACTTGAGCAAATTAGGAACGCCTGACATTGGTTACAAAAGACGTGGTCAAACTATGCAGCGCGTGCAATAATCTGAATGTTGGGGAGCGAGACATTGAGAGAACATACATCAGACATCCTCTCCGCACTAAGCGCTATAGTCGTGCTGGAACGAATGATAGTTGCGCGTAGGGAAAATGAATGCGCACGATGAAGGCATGAAAAGGACGCATGATGGTTGCGCCAAGGGGAAGCACGACGACGTTATCTGGCGCGTACGGGAGTTAGGGAAATACTTCATGAGATATAGTGATCATACCTGGCATCACCTATAATAGTCAATTGACACTTTTTATTATTAACTCGTATTTCTACTCGGGCGTGCAGTCACATCAATTCTACTCAAGCGCGCGCTCATATCAAGAGTTTTAAGAGCTGGCATTTATCATGCACGCGCGATGTACTACATCGAGAGGATAGCTGAGGTGGTTTAGGCTGTAAGCAGCTACAACACCTAAGGCCACTCCTTTCTCATACAGATGACTTTTTGCGATTGCAATGCTCGAGGGGAAACAAAATGATGTAATCCGACGAGTTTATGTGAGATGTGGAAGAGATTGTGCGAAATTGATTCATGTCCGAGTTATGCAGCTTCAAGGAAAATTCTTCAAACTCTGCAGATTCTGGACCACCAGAAGGATCCTCAACCGACTATTGACCATGATGCATTAATCCTGCGACAATCTTACGAGTTTCTGCAAGTTCCTGCGAGGTTTCGGACTACTAAGAGAGACAGTGCTGAAGAGTCTCTTCTCTTCTCTTCTCTCTCGGAGTGTCTTCTCCTGAACCCACAGCTGAAATTGTTGATCCTTAGACAAGCAACGACCTACACTTGTAAGCCTATGCCAGGGACGTCTGAACACTTCGCAACCCTGACCTCAGCCAGTCAAGTCTATGTTCCACAACCGCACTTACGGCAAGCCACAGCCGTCTGTACACCGCTTGCTCTTCCCTACCTCATCTATATGGTAAGGTGCTCATCCCCTACCGGATCTCGACCCAGAACCACAGAAATGCCATTGAATCGACGGCCCGCAGCAAGCGGTGTGGCACTGCATGAGCCAGACATCCGTGGCTAATGTTATGCCGGCAAGATGTAGCAATTCCTGCCGAAGCATTGGTGGACGAAATGACATGCATACTTGCACAGAACATCCCGTCCACGAACACCACGCAGTGGCAAGAAGATGTCACGGGTCCGCTTGGAAAGTCCGGGCATAGATTGGCGAACAGTCCTGACGATTTGGTGCGGCAGATCTGGGGCTGCTAAAAGATGGCAAGGGGACGGGGCGAACAGAGAGTCTAGACTGACAGCGCCCGAGGTGTCGAGAGTTCTGTACACACAGTTAGCTGCGTAAAATCTCTGCGCGTAGAGTATCGAGGCCTAGAGAGAGCAGTGACGAGGGAGAGCATTTTCAGGTGCACCCCAAATCTGGGCCCTTGCTAGCTCCCGAGACTACTTGACGATGTCTAGATTCTGGGCAAGCCTCATGCAAGGGCAGAGCCATCTCGCGCTCGCCGGACCAATCCGCGTCGCCTGTCACCGAGAGGCCCAGCAACCCACACAAGAAAGAGCTGTACCAAGAGAAAATGCTGGCTGGGTGCTGACTCGTCATAATCGCAGCACAACAATGGCGCTGCAGCATCCGTCGCCGGGACGGATCGGTGGTGCCTCCGACGTTCAAGATCCGGCATGCTTGAGTCGCACGCGTCCGACAGGCCGAGGCGACCCAATGATTAGTGCAGGATAGCGAGCAGCGCCGAATGTACATGTACAAGAAGAGTCACCCAGAGGGGAGGGCATCCAATTCGGTGCCAATCCTGCAGGTTGCCGCAGGGAGGGGGTTTGTGAAGAATCAAGCCGTACGACCTGAAGATCAGTGAGCTCGAGGGGTGCATCGTAGGGTTACATCGAGGATGATGCCCTTCGTCGGCCGTCCGAACCATGGGTGCTGAGCTGAGTCCAAGATGTGTGATCGGCACCAACTAGAGCTTGTCGATTTGGCAGGGTGAATTAGCAAGGACCCATGGTTTCCGACGGCGACGACGACGGCGACGTCACCATGGCGAGGACCTGTGATAGCTCGATTCTGCTCGCAAGATGAGATGTGACTGGCCGAGTGGCCGCTGGAAAGGAGGGGGATTGGCAAACAGTTGAAAGGGTCCCTGGGGTCTGATCGCGAGCATAATTGCTTCTGCGGGCCTCCAGGTGCATCACTAGACAGCTCAGCAGAAGGCCCTTGGGGGCATGCCCGCAAATAGATGTGGTGGCGTGTTTGTTGATGTCATGAGCTCGTTGCAACAGCGGACTTAGATTGGATGTCTCTTCCTCTATTGCGATGTCTAACATCGAGCGCCACAGTAAGCTGTGCAGAGGAGAGGGCTCGGCTAGCTCTTGGACAGGCCTGGAAGCGAGCCTTTGCTGAATACAAAGCGAAACCATGGTTGGACAAGGTCTCAAGAATGCTGGCTGAGAGGATCGCGTCGGTTGTCGCCGAACCTGTGCAACCCCAAGATGTGAAGAGAGGGAGGAAGCGAGGTTGCGTAAGAAAATCACCTATGCGAAGGGTGCCGAACCATTGAGTGGCTGGTTCACTATCATGGCTGACGCGACTGTGCGTGCGGGCGTTTGTTCAAGCTGCCGGATCGATATCTGATAGACGATGCGGGCGTGCAACTCCTCGAAGGGTGGTTTAAGCAAGAGACGGATCGGCAGGGTTTGTCTGCTTTCTGCGATGATGTCTCTGAACCACCTTGCCAAACAGCTTGTTTCTGTCCAGTTCAAAGCCGCCAGCAGAGCAACAAGAGGCTTTCCCACACTCCCTCACGGAGTAGCGTTGGTGCGAAAGCCAAAACCCTAAGAAAGACGGACGCCCCTCCATGCTAACAAGGACGGACTCAATACACTGCATAAGTTCGCGTCCGCTCCCTTCTTGCCACTCACGGTTCGCGATCGCAAGGGCCTAAGCTGAGACAGTGACCGCTCGCTCCAATCGGGCACTGTTGACTGGGCTGACTAGTCAGAGCTCTGATCTGGGTGTCGGTTGTCCGTCAGGAAAAAGCAAGGGAGGCATTAGTGCGCTGAGCACTGGAGTTCCACGCTGGCTGTCTCAGTAGGTCATGGGTCCCGATTTCTGGGGGGAAGGGCCCTGAAAAACCTGATTGCCAGGCTGGCCAAGACGAAGAGGAAAATGATATCTGACAGGAAATCCGATATGAGGTAAATCTCGGAGCGTCGTGGACCAGCAAGCAGCGCCTCCCATGTCAGGGTTGTTGACCAACGCATGCCCGGAGGAGCTTACTCCGTATAGTGGTTCATCGCTGCTAGTCGGTCAGCGCAGTCAGTCCGTTGCGGCGTTCTTGATTCTAAAGTTATAGGATCTTGTTTGCAGATACGGGGGATATCCGATCTCAAAAGAAGAGCCTCTCTCGTCCGAACTTGCTGTCAAGTGTTCACACAAGACGAACGAGCGCACGCTTTTCCCATGTGCGACAGCCCGGCGATCACCATAACCCGGGAATGTGGTCCTGGAACCAGCCCAAGGTTTCTGAGGGAGGACTGGAGCAAGTCGTTCGGATCCCAGATCCTGATGGAGGGTTGGATCGAGATATTAGTCGTCCAGCCTAGTGGAGAGATGGCGGGGCAGATGCTTGCCATCGAGCCGGGGCCAATGGGATGAGTTGCAGCAGACCAAAGAAGCAATATGCTCTCCGCTGAATCGCTGCCTGGATATGGGCAGGATGAAGACATGCTCAATCTCCCATCGAGGACTGGGCGAGTGGCTCGCCCGCGTCGGCTCCGTGTTTTAACCCCTATAATGTTTGTTGGGGTTGAAACGGCCAACAGCGACAGCCCACAGGCGTTAGTGTAATTAAACCGTTTGATGGAAGTGTCGCCCGGGTGGCTTTTGTGCGTACCGAGCCGCATTCCTGTCTGTGGCATAACGTCCACTCAGTGGGGATGATGATGGCTCCGTGCTGGGAAGGCAGGGCCTAGAGGTCCCAATTGAGCAGAGTAACATGGCTTTCGACAATGCTCTCAAGAAGTCATGTTTCGTTCCCGTTGTCGTCTTGACAATCTTCACTCCAAAACGCTCGTCGCTATTGTCTTGTACCACTCATCGCAACACCGGGATACCCGGCTTGTGGCTGTGTGCTGGCAGCAAGGAATTCCGGTTATTAGGACCCGGGCAGTCCTGGACAGCTGCATGACAGGTAGGGCTCCCGATCTGGGATGACCTTGCGGTAATGGGGTTGGCGATCGGGACACCAATGCCTTGAAGAGGGTCAGTCCCTTGATTCCTGCATCATGTTATACAGCATCGCGTCCGTAATTGGATCGGAAGATTGACGAACCCTTCCCGTCTAAGATCCCGTGTGCGGTACGGGGTATAAGGTGCAGTAGAGGAGACCTCCTCAGCTGAACCAGCCTCCCGCCGCGTCACACAGACCTAGGGAACAAGTGACAGCTCGCTCGAAGGGCAAACCCAATGGACCCTTTCCAAAAGAACCCTCATTATGTTCCCTGTTTTGTCTGACTGATAGCCCACGACCCTGAGGCTTTCGAGTAGAGCTGGTGGGGGAACGGTAGTGACGCGAACACCACTGTTCTAGTTCTGATCAGATCAGCCGAACTACTCGTCAAAGCTCACGTCTTATTTATGTGATAGCATCTGTTCAGATACTTTGCCGACGACCATGTCCTTGCCTTCGGTGGCGGAGACACAGGAGTGAGAGAGAGGCTGAGGGAAACCTGCGCCGCAGCACACAAGTCCCTGTCTTGCCTCGGTCGAGGACAAGAGGCGAACATCCTCTTTTGGACCGCAGTTCGTAAGCCCCCTCCTCACCCGGGCCAGATCGAGAGTCCCCGCAGATTTCGGGCCAGGGATTATTAGTGAGGGATGACAGAGGGCACCAGTCTTGCTTTTGCCATGACAAGACACGGGACCGCTCTGACACTTGATCTCGGGGGTATATACCCTTCAGAAACATTAATGTTTCTGCCTCATCAACGCCGAGCTGCAATTGCCGTGAGTCGCCAAAGTCTGTGCCGCGGATAAGCTATATCTCGTATGGTGATGATCAGTCTGGAGGACAGGTGCAGGCGAAAAGAGAAAACCATGTACGCCGGTTGGCTGGGCATACCGGATCGTCACAGCTCCCTACTCTGTACAAGTGGAATAGCGGATGATTGACCCCTAGCCCATCGTAGCGTAAACACTGTAGTCAAGCTCAGGAGGGGTCTTTCTCCTCAGAGGGCCAGAGTCCAGTGTCCAGAGTCCAGTGTCCAGAGTCCAGAGACACCCGCCCGTGCCCAGAAGCCACTCCGTGAACCCGCACCCCGATCAAATAGCGACGGCAGCGGGATTGACGCTACAGGCCGAGATGGTGGCGCCGCAACACAGCGAGCAAAAGCAAGCCGCCCGCCCATAAGCATCCGGGCGACGCGGTGACGGATCGTGGGGAGCGACGGAGGGGAACTAGCCTAGCCACGAGCGGGTTCGTTCTGGTCCCCTCTGGGGTGGCGCCGTGCTCCCTGCAGCAGAGGGAGGCAGTCAGATGCAGCTTGTGATATCAGTCGTCAATCCGACAGGTCAGAACAGCAGGGCGGCGCGGGCGGGCCCCAGCACACGCCGTCCCAAACAGTGCCCTCGGAGCCTGTTCGCGCAAGAAGGGGCACTGTGATGCTAGATCCGATCTGTGCTAGCCCTCAGTAGTGGCATCGCAAAGTTGAAGCGCTGTCTCGGTCGCGACCAGAGACAGGCCCCAGTTGGTTTCCTTGGTGGCCGAGGACGGTTGGGCGGCGCCGGACATCCCTGCGCTATCCCTGCCATCGATGTCGCTGGAGCGTCCGCATTCCTCGAGAGGTGGTGCTCTTAAAGGTCGCCCTGGTCCCAGGCAAGGGCGATTTGGTTCGGATGGGAATTCTGAAGTGCTGATGTCTGGTGATACTTTGCACGACAGAGGAAAAAATAATAGCGCTTCTCTTCACCTGTTGTGGTGGTTGTCGAGCAAGAGTCTCCTTTCGGTGGTTCCTTCCGTGTACAACACCCGCACCTTCCACTCACTCACTTACACTCCCAAAAAGGTACAGCGGTGCTTCGTGCCTTCCTCGCCCACCTCAGCCAGGCTCTTTGTACTGATACTTCAGCAGCAATATCTCGATTCGTCATTTGGTCCTCATTTCAGCGTCAACATCAAACCCGGATTACCAGCTTCAATCTTCTCTGATTGGTGGTTTTGGCTTTTGTACCAGGAATTCCGTACTGTCACCCCGGTTTCCGGCCTTCAACATCAACAAGCCAAACTCCCGACCCTCCAACTTCAACAGCAACTGTAGCCGCCACAACAATTGCGACAGAACACGGCAACGACTCAAACACAGATTGGATCCCGACCTTCGGTTATCACTGACACAGTCTCGTGGCACAGTCGCTTCTGGGGCCTCAGTTCGGTCGAGGGCTCATCAGTATCGTGGTGCGAAAGCGACTCAGATACAGCCACGCCTGCCTCGCCTTACCAGCTTCCGCGTCCGTGATTCACTCAAACCTGGCCTATCACCACCACCATTTTCCGAAATCACGCGCGCTGACCGGTTCCTCCCCTGGTTTCAATATTCACCACCTGGTACGTCCGAGAGCAAGAAACCACCTCAGCGCCCCCATCCCACAGAATATCTCCGCTTACACTGTTCTCAGGCCTCCTGCGCAACCTCGTTTCCATCTCAACATATCTCAACCATGGCCAACGGACTTGATCGTCTCGAGCGATTCTTCGCCAAGAGGAAACCCTCGCTCGCTTCGACAGACTCTACAGGACCTGACGCCTGCGGCGTGGGCACAGTCTCCGAGCCCAGATTTCCGTCTCCTTCCTTCATTCGACCAAACGCTTCACGCATGGCTGCCCGCGAGGAACTGAGTGTCAAGCAACAATCCAGCCAGGCTCCCCAACGTATAGTCTCCATTTCTCCCCAAAACTCGACTCGGTCCTCCAACCCTTACCGCCTGACACTCACGCCTACGCGGACGTCATCGCTGAGGCAATCCAAACCGCAGCCCCTGATCGTGGGCTTTCAAGACTACCAATTCCCTCGGCCGCCAACCCGTAACGGTGATATCTCGCCGGCTCGTTCATTCTCATCTGCCAACTCCAGCTTTGAGAACAGCCAACAGAATCGATCATCACCTCGAAAACCACTACCATGCCCCAAGAGATTGAACACCCCACCGTCTTCGAGCGATGGTGCTCAGGTTAACCCTAACCCCTTCATCAACAAGAAGCTTCCAGAGTTACCTCGCGGTGCACTACCGACGCCCGAGTCATCACCAGAGCTGCGTCCCACTACTGCACCTCAATTGAAGGAATCTCAGAGCATTGAGATTCTCAACAAAGACGTCTACCGGGATCTGCAGAAGCAACTGGGCGAGCCTTTCGACTACAATTCGCTAGAGAGAGCTCTCAGTTCGGCAAGCCTAGCACCATCGTCGAGCGATCTATCGCTCAGCAGTTCGAGCCTATGCGAACCTGACTTTAACGAGTTTTTGAATCTGAGTGATGATGACGTTGCCGAGGAGAACAATGACTGCCCGTCTCTCTCGTCTTCTACAGACACTTCTCCGGCCCCTTCGACATTGGCCCCGTCAATCGCTGCGCCATCAATCGCTTCTACCCAGGTTTCGAATCGTACATCGTACTTGACACTTACGCCACCATATGCCAGCAAGCCTGCAACCGCGGCCGCCTTCGAAGCCGCTCGAATTGCCAAGCGATACAACTTTGATTTGGTCTATGTCGTCAACCTTTGGCCTGACCCGAACCGTCCCCAGACGGCCAGCACCATTCAGGAAGACAATTCTTCCTTCTCCTCAGATAAACCTGCAAGATCTGCTTCCGCTTTGACAGGGCGTTTGTTAGCTGCTTATGGGCTTGACAAGGTTAAGCATCCTTTCCAGATCTCATCTTCAGTTCATAACAGAATCCTCGCCAACGATGGCTGGATTGAATACAGAAGCCAGGAAGAGGCTTGTGAGAAAGAGTTTGCTCGGGGCTACGCATGTGCCTTCTACAAGGGCAACTACTCCCGAAGCGGATCCGTCACCTCGGAGACTTCAACTTCCACCCGAAGTAATAAGACAGATCGGGGGATTGTTTTTGCGGCGTACCGCAAACCCAGAGCGGACGGCAACTTGCTGGGTGTTAACTCGAGCGCCGCAGAGCTCGCAGACATTTACCGAGATGCGGAAGCCATGGTCGAGATGCTGATCGACATTCACGCTGCCAACCGAATTCGACAGCCACAATCATACTCTCAACAAGTCGATGAGACTGGCCCAATGCCTTCTCAACGACCAAACGAGCCATCTACTTCATGGTACAATGCCTAAGGATCCATTGTTGCAAATCTGTTTCGTTTGTGAACATGAAGAGTTCACTTGTCATATCGTCTTCTGTTACGCAGAGATACCACTTTCGGCGGTTCATTGCCATTTGTTTCGTTTTTCTTGTCATTTCTTTTCACTCACCTTCATGTATCTCCTTCAAATTTTTCTTTTTCTTTTTGGGAGCGCAACGACTCACGCGATCATGGACGACGCGGCAGCTCATTACGAGCATTTAATGCACGACAATGGAGCTTCATATATAGTTACGACGGACGGGTACTACGAGAAATATGTGTTATGAAAAATCGGGGAGGATGGTTGATATCCAGTGTTGTGGCGGCGGTTGTTGAACGGATCGATGCACGTCCATCATACATAGTACGGATTCGATGCTGCAGTGTAGAACCAAGGGATTAGCCTGCGGGAGACTGCAAAGAATTGACATCAATTTGATGAGAAACACATGATCCTTATACTGTGTGGCATGGCTTTTGCTGTACATGCGATAGATAGCATGTCGATGCGGGATTCAGCTCGACTGAATACAAGTCAGTGTACATTACAATGTAAGGAGGCTGAAAATGCGTCTCCTTTCATATCTCATGAGCTCATCATCTCAAATAATCCAGGTCACAGCTTAGACGACCCTGAGTCCTCGTCGACCTCACTGAAAAGAGTCATGAATGCCGCGTGCACTTCGTCTGTCAGGTCACTGGCCTGGAGACTTCGACCTCTTTTCTTGAAAGCCAGCCGAGAACACTCCTATACTCAATCGCATCAGCACTCTTCTCATCGTATAATATTTTTCGCAAGTAGAACATTGGAATTTTGAGACTCACTCTTGTTATGGAACTTCCTCCAAAGGCTGCCAACCCAACCAGCTCCTCGGCATTCAGGACATCGTCACCCACATCCCACAGCCCGTCTATGTAGGCTTTTCTCCAGGCCAAGAAGGTGGCAATGGATCCTGTCAGTGTGTCTCCTTGGCCGCCACTACGTTTCTTTCCACCCTCAATGTCCACAGTCATAGTGGTCTCTCCGTTGGAGATAAAGTCCTTGAAGCCCTTTTGTATGATAGTGACACCTTCCAATGCCTTGGCCAGGGCCTCAACCTTGTCTGTCTCCTTCCCTCCGGATACGTCGATCTTAAGTGCCTCACATAACCGCCCAAATTCAACAACGTTTGGCGTCAAGATTGCTGCGCCATATCCGCGCACGAGGCTCGGATCCTTCTGGACTACCAGTAACGCGTCCGCATCTAGCACCACAGGCATGTTCTTGACGCGGGCGGCCCGGATGACTCGAGCAACTGTGGCCTGCATCAGAGGATCACGGCCGAGCCCTGGACCAATGACTAGAACGTGTAGGCGGGGGAGAAGCTCCATGACCTTTGAGGCGATGTGTTCGACGTCTTCGTCCGGGTCCTTGGTGTGCGAGGAGGTCGCCGAGTTGGATCCTTGCGATTGGTGTGGCGTCTGGCGCATTAACGGATGAACCATGAGATTCGGCGAGTAAGTCTTGATAACTGCGGCCGCAGCAGGAGTGCAAATGACATGGGACTAGACACACCACCGCAGATATTAGCAACCATCTCGAGATAGAGGGGAGCACGCATACCATATCGCAACCCAGCCTCGCGCTCGCCATAGCCGAGAAGTACGGCGCGCCTGTGTAATCCTCACTACCACCTATGACAGCCACACGTCCCAATTGCCCTGCACGCCTATCAGTCCTCCATCCATCCGCCCGGCGTCCGACTGACTGACTGACCTTTATGGAACTTATCCATCATGGGCGGGATCATGCGCCGCACCTTGGCCAGGATTTCTTTCGTGGCAGACGACATCTCGGGTGTCGCGACGTCGCTCGACATGACACGTTCGGGGTCTATGATGTAGGAGGAGGACTCGAGCTTCGTGTGTGGTGGGAGATACGGCGAGGACTGATATCGATGGTTGTGGTGGGGTGATGTGATCGAGCTCCCGCTGAGCCGACGTGGTGGAATCGGTCGCTGGAACGGTCGCGCAATGTAGTAATTAATGAGTTAATAAATCGCTTGCAGGATAACTATGAATTGATGCCAGAATGCTTGTTGCGCTCGTTTATTTGCGGAGGTGAAGGATTGAAGTTAGATGGTTGAGTATCCGTTGCGTTTTCATGATGTCACATGGTTGGAGCTCCTATCCCGCTGCTTATCCGTAATATGTTCTACTACTCGAACCAAGCCAAATTAGTGCACACTTTCAGCCATATCCTGATTTACACGCGCGAAATGAGTTTTGCGTGCCTCGTGCAATATATCACTATCTGCGCACCTCTCCTGTGCACAACGAGTCACATGCATATACAACTGAGGAAATACCAAAAATCTCCATCAATCAATTAAAAAGGATTCTAGTCTAACTATCTCATTTTTAATTATCACTATCCGACCGGTAAACGGTGAACTCCACGGCAGTCATGCGACTTTTAAGGGTACGCACCTCTTCACCAAGCTCCCCAATTGCCAAAATTGCCTCCCGAAGGAGCTCCTCATGCTTATCTGCGACATCAGATGATGCCGTCTTAGTGTTAGCAATAGTGTTGAAAGTGGTCATTATCTCGAGCGATAATTTCGCAACCTTCTTCAGCAGCACCTCAAACCCCTTTTCCCGAAGGAGGTAGTCACTTAGACGGGCATCCTGCTGGTTCTGCCGCGCCTCTATGTTCTCCATCCTTTTTTGGTCCGCACAGTTCTGCGCAAGTAAAAGCTTGTTCTCGGCTTCTAAAACAGCTCGCATCTTCTGCTCCTCGGTGTACACTGGTCCCGAGAACACTCCCCGTCGGGAGGGAACATTTGCAACTTGGTGAGGTGAAGGAGGGCACACCACCGGGTTCTTTTGCTGAGCCTGATGGGATGTCTGGAATAGAGTAGGCGGATTAAACGGAGTAGCAGGTCTGGATGGATTGGCCGGCTGGGTTGGGGCGGTGCGCGCTGGGTCTGTAACGGAAGATGTGAGAAACACATCATCGCATTCTTCCTGTCGCTGCCAGGAGGATGGTGCTTCTGTCGCTCATGTGTGGTCTGACAACGACGGCATTGAGGGATCTGAATATATATATATATATGTCAAAGTAATGGCGTTCATAGCTTTGCTCCTCCGATTCGACAGGGTATTGCTCGACGGGAGGAAGATTCGGGGGTGCATCTGGATCAGGTCGGACAGCCTGTTTTCCTTTATCGAAACGCACTCGTTTGACTTGAGCGTTCACCTTCGAACGGTCAGCGGACTTGCCCTTCTCCTTCGTGTACACCTGTTCCGCTGTGTCTGCAGGCCAGCTAAGCTCAGTGCGGGGGAGCTGTGCACCTACTTTGCGGCAGACTCTCCGGTGCAGTTTGTTGAAGAGGCCTTTCTCAATCTGAACACCAGCCAAGTGGTATATTACGAACCAATCTCCATAATTAGCTTGGTATTTCGACGTGCGTACATCGCGCATGATAGGGTGCTGAGACAGCTTCTCTCGGTTTGACGGTGCGCATCGATATTGATGATGTTTCGTGATTGCACTGTGCACAGCTCGACTAATGTGCACAGGGGCATTGGGAAAGATCACTTGCTCATACGAGGCAATCATCTCCTTCAGGGTTTCCATATCTGCTGGCTTGACAGTCTGATTGCATTTAGATAGAATCTTGTCGTAATCAAGGGTCGCAGGAGGGGGCCGGTTGGAGGTGCGAGTTTGTTTATTCGAAGAAGAAGAAGAGGAAGATTCTCCTGAAGAGCTGCCATCATCTTCTTCTTCATCTTCACAGCTGTTGACACTGACCTGGTCCGGCTGAGAAGAGGTTGAAAAACGGGACCCTTGTGATGATCCCGGGGCCTGCTGGTGGTCGAATGGCAGGTTTCCCGCGTCCGCACTAAATGCGGGAGTCGCCGGCCTAAACGGCTGTCATAGCGGCTGTTGGCCAGTCGCGTCGGTGCTCATGGGAGCCGCTGACGGCTGCTAGGTGTTGGAGATCTGGCGCATCCACAGACCATATAGAGGCGCCCATGGTTGCAACTCTCGGTAGTATGGTTGCTGCTGAGGCTGGACCGAGGATCTGGGCGTCGGCGGCAGGAAAGGAGTGCGTGCCAAATCGCTCCTTTACCGACTATGAGTCTATGGACTTTGGGCCGAGTTAGTACTTGCTGGTTGGAGCATCGGATTGCACGCCGCCTCGGGCTGGGCGACGATCTGTTGGTGGGGACTCACTATAATGTCTCCCAGGCGACGATATTGTCGCGTCGGAACTGTTCTGCTGGAGTCTCTGCTTCTTTTTCTTGGGCTTCCCAGAGGAAGACTCCGAAGCATTTCCGCGTGTTCTCACCATAGTGACAACGTGCGACCCAATGCGGTTGGGTTGTGGTTCCGGGAGAAGGCGCGTTGTTGTTTTTGTAAATACGAAGTTTGTTTTGGGAAATCTGAAGTGTAATTTTGTGGGCTGTGGGTTTAGAGTGTGCGGTGATGTGACGGTGCATCACTTTCTCTTTATGTAGGTATAAGTGAATTTTATATTAAGCGATTGCAATCTGAGGAACTAGTGATAACTACCTAAGCAAGCAGACAATAAGCAGAATGAAAGCCCCGCTCATATAAAATACATTATTAAAAGCGGTCATTTTTACTGTCACCAGCTGGCTACGGGTTCCATGTGGTCACTCCCGTCTGAAGGAGCATTCACATTACCGTCTAAAACAACCCTTCGCTTATGATCCTTGCTAAACACGGTCGCTTCTACCAGGGAAACGAAGAAAAAAAAAACCAAGGAGCACAAGAACAGTGAGGACGTTAGATGTCCGTCAAAACTTCAGGAGCTCAAGGGCCAAAAACCTGAAAAGGCGATGACGATGAAGAAGTAGAAGAAGAGAAGACGTGTCGATGACTTACAAAGAGCACCTAAAACGGTGTTTCCTTCTTCTGCACAGTAGTGCTCCCGTCAACTGAGGCGGCGGCAGACGACATGCTTGTTCCATCTCCCAGAGCTACGTAACCATAACCACTCTCAGCGTTGACCTCATCCAGCCTACATAGAACACGGCTTGCAGAAGACCCGACTCTTTGAAGCTCAAATATCTCTTTTATTGGGCTCTTATGCTGGTGATCTTCGACATCGGGCTTGATATCGTCCTTTGACATCATCGGGCTGTCGTCGTGAACCTTCCTCATAGTCTTCCTGAGGTGCAGTGCGACTTCTTGACCATTTTGGCATCTTTGTTGGGCGTGGTGGCCTTAGAATTTCGGGGGCTATTGCCAGAGGGCGCGTTCTGCTATTCGCGCCAGCCGCGGCGGACACACGTTGGAGGAACCGCCGATGGAAGAGTAGTCTTTGTTGGGGGAATGGAGTCCCAGCAAGCTACAGGAGAGAGGAGAAGGGTTTACGAGGGAACTGCTGAAGGACTTGCAACAGCAGCTCGCCGATACTGATTAACGGTCGGCGAGAGGTTCTTGTGAAGGCGGGCTGATGGGATACTGAATATAGCACTTAGGAGGAAGAGCAATACCTCAGACCTCATACACAACGTCTACAAGCTGCAAGAATTCGCCGTTGTTAAACTGCATCACCAGCGGGAGCTTGGGTTAGGGGAGTAGGAAGTGGGAGGCTCTCGATGCCATGGGGGGGGCTTCATGCAGGATGAGTGAGGCAGGGCTGGAGACGGTTGATCGTGTGGTTAGCCCGGGCATTGGCGATTCGGAGGCCTTCATGACGTTTGATTCAGCTCAGGTTGAGAAGGAAGAGTGTTGTGGGATTTGAAGACTGAACTTTGAGTGGCAACATTGTGGTTTTGTTACGATTTCGGGTGGCATATTTGGTGTTTAATGATGATAATTGGAATACTTCAGCACAGCAAAATAACTAAAATATAGCAGATATATTTCAACTTGAGTCCACAAAGCGAAGTAAAGTAAATAAAATGAACACCAATTAGATTAATACAATCCGGCCGGCCTCAGCTTGGACGACTGGACAGTTACTGCTCAGCGGTGCTCAATTCATCCAGACATCTTGCCTGATCACATTTAGTACGGAGGCAAGAAACTCATGAAGCTCAGGTTTACAACCAACACAATTGGTAGAACAAAAGGAATCGAGGGCGTTAATTGAGTTTTTGGCTCTATTTTACAAGTGGCAACGCGGCGGGGGAGAATCTCCCTCAACTCTCCTCGCCGCTCCATCAGACGCAACCCCTCGACTATTCCCTCCGCCTCTAGAGAGAAAAAACACAGACAACTACAGTACTTTCGGTATAGACAGCACACCCCCGGACAAGGCTCCTGTTCCTCTTCCAATCAAGAATGCATTTTTAATCCTTCCCGCTTAACCGAGGAAGCTCTTGACGAAGGTCTGGGTGACGTCCCGAAGCTTGGCCTCAAGGTCCTTGCTGAGGGCACCCTCCTTGTCGATGGTGGCGAGGAGCTCAGACTCGTTGGTCTTGAGGTGGGCAAGGAAGTCAGACTCCCACTGAAGGATCTTGCTGACGGGGACGGAGTCGAGGTAACCGTTGACACCGGCGAAGATAAGGGGAACCATCTCGTTGACGGCCATGGGGGAGTACTGCTTCTGCTTGAGGAGCTCGGTCAACTATAGATTTAAGTCAGTATCTTTCAAGTACACAGTCATGAGTGACAACTTACACGCTCACCACGGTTCAAGGTCTGCTTGGTAGCGGCATCCAGATCAGAACCGAACTGGGCGAAAGCAGCGACCTCACGGTACTGAGCCAAGAAGAGCTTCAGGGAACCAGCGACCTGCTTCATGGCCTTGAGCTGGGCAGCGGAACCGACACGCGAGACGGAAAGACCGACGTTGATGGCAGGTCGGATACCCTTGTAGAACAGCTCAGCCTCCAGGAAGATCTGGCCGTCAGTGATGGAAATGACGTTGGTAGGAATGTAGGCAGACACATCACCGCCCTGGGTCTCAATGACGGGAAGGGCAGTCATGGAACCACCACCGTGGGTCTTGTTCATCTTGGCGGCACGTTCGAGAAGACGAGAGTGCAGGTAGAAGACATCACCGGGGTAAGCCTCACGGCCAGGGGGACGTCGGAGAAGCAGAGACATCTGTCGGTAAGCGACGGCCTGCTTGGACAGATCGTCGTAAATGACGAGAGAGTGCTTTCCGTTATCACGGAACCACTCACCCAATGACGCCTTGGGTAACCGTTAGCACATCTCGTCGCAAAAGAAATGAAGCCTGGGATACTTACACCAGTGAAGGGGGCGAGGTACTGAAGGGGAGCGGCCTCGGAGGCGGTGGCGGCGACGACGATGGAGTACTTCATGGCGTCGTTCTCCTCGAGAGTCTTGACAAGCTGGGCAACGGTGGATCGCTTCTGGCCGACGGCAACGTAGACACAGTAGAGCTTCTTCTCCTCGTCGTTGGTGTTGTTCCATCGCTTCTGGTTGAGCATGGCGTCGAGAGCGACAGCAGTCTTGCCAGTCTGACGGTCACCAATGATCAACTCTCGCTGACCACGGCCGATGGGAACCATGGCGTCGATGGACTTGAGACCAGTCTGGACGGGCTGGTTGACGGACTGACGGGGGAGAATGCCAGGAGCCTTGAGCTGAGCTCGGCGCCTCTCGGAGGTGTTGATGGGACCCTTGCCGTCGATGGGGTTACCCAGAGCATCGACGACACGGCCAAGCATCTCAATGCCGACGGGAACGTCGACCTATGACAAGTGTTAGAGCATTTATTATCATACCGTCGTTTTGGGGAATTATCGCGAACTCACAATAGCACCAGTACGCTTGACGGTCTCACCCTCCTTGACCAGACGATCGGAACCGAACAACACAACACCGACCTGGCCGGCCTCGAGGTTCATGCACATGCCCTTGACGCCAGAAGCGAACCTGTTTAATGATGCGTTAGCCTCGTGATGATGTCCTTGATTGAGGTGGTTGGTGTGGTAACATACTCGACAAGCTCCTCGGCCTGGACGTTGGCCATACCGTGCACACGGGCGATACCATCACTATGAAACCACAGTCAGCCTAATTGATGTTCCAATTGCATTGCCCCCAAGCTTCCATGGCGATCGAGCTCCAAATGCTGACGTCTCCTTGTCGCGATCCTTCCATAGAAGCTCTTCGGGGCGTAGCTCCACATCCACGTACCCGACGGAGAGGACACGGCCAGTCTCAGCGAGACCGGACTCCTCCTGGACACCGCGAATTCGCTGCTCGAGGATGGAAGAGACCTCAGTGGGAGTGGCCTTGGCGTCCGAGGCGTAGCATCGAACGGCAGCGTTGATGGATGCGGGTGCGGCATTTCGAGCCTGGGGGTGAAAAAACAAGTTAGCCGAAGCCCGAACGGACGGGGGACTCGCGACGGCGACAGCAGCAGCAGACAGCTCGAAAAAGCTCAGCAACGCCTGGAGAGTGACGGCCAGGACCCAATTGAGCTCGCGAGGGCGTTTCCTGATGGATGCAGGCCGTCTGGCGGCGATTGTCGATGGGCGTTGCTGGTGCTGCTCGGGCGGGTTGGGGGCGCTGCTGCGCTGGATCCGGGGCTCGGGAGTCGAGGAGGCAGAGAAAATAACTTACCGCGGCGACTCGGCCAGCGGCAGAGACGGCGCCCACGGCGCGGGTCGACTGTCGGAGGGCGTTGCGGAACATTATGAGAGGACTTGGAGATGAAAGGAAAGCAATTGCAGCCAGGTGCAATTGGAGGGAGGGGAGATTTGGGGGACGAGGTGCTGCCTTTGCAGGAGAGCGAGCAGATGCAAATGGAGATTTTTGACGGGAGAGAGGACAAGCACAGAGTCTGTCTGAGGGAGAGCGTTGTGGGGCGCCAGCTGGCCCGACCGCCCAATCAGGGCCCACTGCGCGGTTTTGCCTGGAAATCCCGAGGCCGCCTTAACAATTTCCTAGCCTTTGCTGAGGGCGGGTCTGCCATTTTTCCAGCAATTTGTTGCGCTCTCCTGTTGACGAGGCAGCGGACGCAGGAGGGAGCTCTGGCGAGGGTCGCTGCGAAGCCCAGAAAGACGTTCAATTGACTCAATTGACTAGACTCAACTCCAGATCTCAGGTGGCCAGCTCCTGCAGTGCCCCAGATCTCCTATCCCGTCCTCCGTCATCTCAGATGGTGGCCGCCGAAACTCGCAGCTCCCCCAAGTAACTCCCGTACCGCCGACCGGCATTACCCGGGGGACAGGGCAGGTGCCATCTCCTAGCACTGGCCCAGCGAATCGCAGTGCGTAACCCATGCCAGGGGAAGGTGTCTTAGCCACAGGTATTAGCCACAGCCAGCAACCGCCAATTTGCTCAACAGCAACAGCTCTGGTGGGCCAGTTGCTCTCTTTGCTGGTGAGGCTGACATCCATTCAGCCAGTTGCTATGCGAGGCGGTCAATCAAGATTTGCCAGAGTTGTACCGGTCATCCATCTCTCGATGGAAAATAGTCCCGGGACCCATCGACGCCCAGCCGAAATTAGCTTCATTACAGCAGTAAAAAATAGACTTGCTTGTTAGGCACAGTTGAAACGCTTATTGTCG
Organism: Xenoacremonium recifei; assembly: GCA_012184525.1. NCBI lineage: Eukaryota > Fungi > Ascomycota > Sordariomycetes > Hypocreales > Nectriaceae > Xenoacremonium > Xenoacremonium recifei. The sequence continues at coordinate 330,085 of WOFQ01000024.1, read as the reverse complement.
AACTGATGTTGCGTCGTGTTGCATCCTGTATGCAATTGCAGTGGTCATACCTACAAGACGTTCCCGAAAATACAGCCCTCAGACTCGATCATCGGTTCAAATAGCATGAAGACTGGGAAGCGATGTCGGAACTTTCCTACGATGACGTTCTTTCTACAATGGAGACGTTTTTGAGAATGATCACTACTTCGTCTGACGATAAACTTCACGATGGTAGAGGCCACTGTTGACTTCAAAGGTCAACCACATTCTTCCACACAACGAAACATCTCCTTTTCAGGATCTTCAAGTTCGCGGGGAAACCATCAGAAGCATTTCTGCTTAAAGTAGACAAGAGTCTGTTTTGGCATGAAATGACATGCGTCGTCACATTCAGAGTGAATACTGAAAAGCCGGCAAGAAGCGCCGGTCGGTCTCTGAGGCCGTGACTCGACTCAAAACGTCAAGCCAGTGTAAAGGCAACAAGATACATGCCGTTGAAATTTTTCCCTTTTTCGCCGTGACCATCCGTGAAGACAACAGACCCTCATTTCCCCATTTATCGGACAATGCCATCGAAGCGAGACTTGAACCACTTGACGGTCTCGTCACGCTTGATGCGGTGGCTGGCACCGATGCGGCTCTTCATGCGTCGTCGTCGGGTGACGCGCTCACCAGGTCGGGTCATGCAGCAGTAGAAGTCCATGCCGTAGATACCGATCGAGGGGTCGTACTTGATACCGAGATCGATGTGCTCGCTGATACCGAAACCGAAGTTGCCAGTCTCGGAGAAGTTGCGCTTTCGGAGCTCGTACTCCTTGACCTTGAGGCCACGCTCGAGAATCTCCTCGGCCTAATGGATATTGTCAGCTTCCCATTTCCTTCCCGATGTCTCATGGTGCGGTCGTAATTTACCTTGGGGCCTCGGACGGTGACGTGGACAGCAATCTTCTCGTTACGTCGGATACCGAAGGTTCGGACGGTGTAACGGGCCTTGCCTGCAAGAGGTTGTTAATTTCGATGATGTCGCGATGCTCCAAGAATTTTCCTCGACGTACTGTAGACGGGGGTTTGACCAGAAAGCTGCTCAAGCACCTTGGCGGCACGGGTCAGTCTGTCACCAGACTCGCCGACGGAGATGTTCAGAACGAGCTTCTGAATCTTGAGCTCCCGCATGGGGTTGCTAGCCTTCTCGGACGCCATTGCTGCGGTTGTTGTTCGACGAGGTTAGTTGACTTGTCGAAGATCTCGAGATGGCTTGGTGTGGATTGCGAATTTTGTGAGGCCTAGAAAATTCGAGGGTTTGTCTGCCCTCAAGCGAGCCAGCGATAAAGCGGGGTTGCGCTAACGCCAGAAACGCCCTAGCGCGACTAGCCGAGGTACAATCGCGATGTATCTCTCAGCCTTCCGCATCAGGCTCCGCAAATTTAGACATCTCATCCTCACCTTTGAAGCTCCAGGCATTGAAGGTCGTCGCGGTCGCGCAAGAGCTCCGTGGCATACCCAAATTTTTGAAGTATTGAGAATCTTTGTCGGAGGCATTCTCTTTCAGTCAATATGTCGTCCAACAAGCAAGGCAAGATGGTATGTACACCGCATCTCCCTCGTCGCAACGCGCCGCAGTTCCATGTTGATACAGATGCTAACATTTCCCTCTCGTTGTCTAGGCCGGTTACGTACGTTCACTCCTGACTGCGCATTGTTGAAACCGCCTCACGATCCAATACTAATGCGAATATTACAGATCAACTGGCGGATGAAGGTCACGCTGAACGATGGCCGGTCCATGACCGGACAGATGCTTGCGTTCGACAAGGTTGGCTCCCTTGCATCCATTGTCGCGACTCAACCGCTGATGCGTGAATAGCACATGAACCTCGTTCTTGCCGATACCGAAGAGTTCCGACGCGTGAAGCGACGACAAAACAAGCCGGCTGCACCTGGCGCGAGCGGTTCTTCCCAAACGATTGAGTCCGAGGAGAAGCGAACTCTCGGTTTGACGATTGTTCGAGGCGCACATATCATCAGTCTTTCAGCGGAGTCACCACCTCCTGCCGACCCCAGTGCCCGACTTGGAAAGAGTGCGCCTGGAGGCATCTCCTCGACCCTTGCTGCTGGCCCTGGTGTTGCTCGTCCTGCTGGCCGTGGCGCGGCTCCCCCATCCCTTGCTGTAAGAACACCCATGCATTAACATTATCGTGCTTGAGCTGACTTATGACTAGGGCCCTGCTGCTGGCGTTGGTGGTGGTGCGCCACCTGGTTTCCCCGGTTTCCCCGGAGCTCCTGGGTTCCCTGGTGGACGTGGTGGTAGGTTGATTCCCCCCTTGTTCCCGAATATGAGATCTAACCTTTATTCAAGCTCCCCCTCCTGGGTTCCCCGGTAACTTCCCTCCGGCTGGATTCCCTGGAGCTCCTTCCTTCCCTCCTCCTGGCTTTAACCCCAGTGGTGGCCCTCCCCCTGGTTTCAACCCTCCTCCCCGGCGATAAGGCATACAGGCGGAGGACTTGCGACACCTTGTTTACGAATAGATGGGTGCTTTCGAGATGACGACACAACTGCTTTCTTGTTACCCTGGCTTCGCCTTCGTCTCCACAGTTTAGAGCAATGGGCGCCTGAAACGGAACGAAGAAGACGAGAGGAACTGGTTGTTTGATAGCTTGAGTTTGGGGCAATGAGGGGTTCGGGAAAATGTACGTGAATTCTCTTCATGGCGTTACAATTATCTTGACAATTGTGTTGACGAACTGCTCATAAGACTCCGTGACATGTTGGTACGCCTCCTTTGAGGCTTTTGCATATTCAACAATAAAACAAATAGAAAAGGGCCAAGGTGATTGGTTTACAAGTTCCGAGCATCATCTGCATGGCGTAATCGTAGTTGGGGCTTGGAGGGCTCGGGTATTCCGAAGCAAGGTGCATGGAATAATTGACTCACTGGTTAACGACGTGTCTTTTTGGAATCCTCGTATTACACACCTGGGTAGCATCGTGATACTCCGATCGCCACCCGCTTTGGAGTTGATGTCCGTAAGGGCTGACTAATCCCGGGCTTAAATACCTGACTTGGCCTCCATTGCCGATACAGCTTGGCGACGTTACATGGAATCAATCAACCTTACTTTTTAGGCGAACCATGACATTATGTGGGCACTGCATGGCATTCCATATCATATATGCGATGCCTCCCATCCCGCTGAGCTCGGCTCCATCATCAATTGAGACTCTTGTATCTTCAACACCAAAATGACCAAGTTTGAATTCGTCGTCTCAGACGGCGCACCAAAGCGCGCTTCCTCGGCCGCGAGAAGTCACGCTGTGAAGAGTGGGCTTCAGCGCAAGAAACAGTCCCCAGCAGCTACGGGATCTCGCGAATCACAGCTCACGATCCGCCAGAAGGACAGCCTGAAAGGGCGGTTCCGGCTCACAACCAAGACGAGTGAAGAGCCCAAAAAGAAGCCTGTGGAGAAGCGCCAGCCAGATGTCTCAACCGAGCCGAAGCCTGACAATGAGGATACATCCGCGTTAGACTACTATTCCGACATGTCATGCCTTCCCACTGAGCCTACCGAGCAGTCTGTCCTCTGCGCAAGCTGGGAGATGGTCAGATCACCAAGCCAGGGCTGGGGAGACCCATTCAACACTTTCACAGTGCCTATGAATAACGAAGTAGACAAGCTAATGAAATTCTGTAAGACACACACCCTCCTGAATCAAAGAGCTCCTAGGTGCTAATTGTCTCAGGGATCGCACGGTTCGACCTCCAAATCATGATGGCGTTTGTCCAAAAGCAGTGGTGGGGATACGCCGTCTCCGATCCTCTCGTAATGCACACAACACTGGGCTTGTCAGCGGCCACATGGGCCATGTTCTTGACTCAGCCGTCCAAGGTGGTTGCTGAGGGGAAGAAGCAGAAGTTGCTGGCTCTTCAAGCTATTCGAGAACGCATAGCGGAGTCGAAGGGTCGCAATGAGGCCCTCGTTGGTGCCATCGCCAATCTCGCAAATATGGAGGTACGTCGGGCAGGCTTGGATGCCTTTGTTTTTGTTACTAACCTCTCAATTAGGGTGTGGAAGGCGACTTCAACGTTGCAAGAGTGCATCTCAAGGGGCTTGATGTACTAGTTCAGGAACGGGGCGGTTATCCTGCTTACAAGGACAACCGCAATGTTGCCGGGGCAGTCACTTGGTAAGAACCTCGGAACTCTCAAAGGTGTACCGTTCTAAATCTTCTCAGGTCCGATCTCCAAGCGGCTGCCGGTCTCGACGAAAAGCCCCTATTTCCACTCATCCTGCCTCTCGAGAGCATCACCATTCCATCCACCGTTCTCGCAGCAGCAGAAACGCCTTCCCTCTCCCACCTCCGAGTCTTTGAATCGAGTCTCTCAGATACAACCGTTCGCTTCACCTTCTCTCTCATACGCCAGGCCTATTACGCATTGAAGAGAAAAGAAATGACTCCTGACGACCTCCGCGTCCTCATCAACGCCGTTGACCACCACCTCGCCCACAGCCTCGCTTCGCCATCCCTCTCCGACCCGGCCCGCCTCCTCCTCACTTCCGCTCGCATATTCATGTATATCGTCGTTCGCGAGACCACGCCCATGTGCCAGATCCCTCGTCTCATTGTTGATCGAGTGCACAAGCAATTGCGCAAGTGTATCGGCCCGCTGAGTGCGAATCCAGAGTGCTGGCCAGGGCTACTGTGGTGCACCACCATAGGTGCAGCATCGTCGTGGAGAAGTGGTGAGAATTGGGAGTTTTACTCATCCACGTTGTCGAAATTGGTGGCTATGATGAATTTGACTTCCGCGGTTGAGATGGAGTTCGTGCTGCGGAGGTTCGCCTACGACGATTTCTATCCTGGCCAGTTCCTCCATACTTATGGGCCGAATTTGTTTGTCAGTGCGATTGATCCAGAGTTGGATACACTGTCAGATCCCAGCTTAAATTCGTCGTTGTATTTATAAAGAGTCTCCCGTGGCCAGGTGGCTGGACCTACCCTATAAGCTTTGGTGAAAATCTTGGCGATGATCTTCCACCGCAGTGGCACGAAGAACAATGATTTACGCATGGCATGATGATATTTGGAGCGGTACATTGTCGATTGACAGTTGGTTTTGCTTGTTTCTGTCTTTGAGATCGAGCTACTGGATGGCATCTTAGATAAGATTTCTCGTTTTCCTTCATAGACCTGCATGATAATTCCAAACTACCTAACTTGTATATTCTGCGCCAACCTAGACTAGAAGACTCTAGGACACAGAAACAGGATATCGATACTATTAAAACAATAAAACTCAAGAGAACCCCGAACTCCAGCGGTGATCTCGCCCTTCCCAGTATCCTGTCCCAACCAATACACTTATATGCCAACAGCATGGCTGAAAACCCTGGCCGCCAGCTGGCTCAACAGCCTTGCACGGTCATCCTGCGGTAGCTCCTGGAAGACAGCCCACACACTCTTCCCGCGCGCATCACGCACCGCACCCAGGCGGTTCCCAGCCACGGCACCAGCCACGAGCCCCGGCACATTCGCGACAATGAAGCCCAGCGCGGCGCCGCTGGCGCCGCCCACAAGACTCCAGAACTTGCCCGTAGGCCGATTCGTGCCGTCCTCCGCCATACCCTCCTCGCGCATCATCTCCTCGAACACATCGCCGAACTGCGCCTGCTCCGTCTGCTCGCGCGTCGCACCGCCGCTGTTGTTATTGGTGAAGAAATTCCATGCCCAGCTGTAGGCGTTCTGGTCCGTCTGCGGAGGCACCTCCTCGTCGGCGGATTCGTCCTCGGCGAAGGGGTCGGCGGGCGTGGTGCTCGACTTGAAGAGGCGGCGCTGGGCGTCGTAGTCGCGGCGGCGCGAGGAGTCGGAGAGCGTGTAGTAGGCGTCGTTGACGAGCTGGAACTTGCGGGTGCGTTCGGGGCGCTCGGGGGAGTCGGCGGAGACGCGGTCGGGGTGAGTCTTTAGAGCGGCTCTGAGAGGTGGTTAGTGAAGGCTCGCACAAGTTGTCATGAAGTGATCCACGGGATAGGTGGTCATGGCTCATAGAATTATTTCTGAGGCAGGGATATCAGAACATACCGTTTGTAGGCATCTCGGATCTGCTGAGTTGTCGCAGTCTCTCCAACCTCGAGAATGGCATCTATGATGGAATTGTGGTTAGTACAACAGCCATGATGGAGGGGTCACATGGTATGGTGCCTTACAATAATTGGGAGGAACACCTGGCGACATGTTGAAGCTCTTGGTGTAGGAACACTGGAAAAAGAGAGGCGAGGTCTTGATTTAACCACACGGACTGAGGCGAGAGTAAAAAAGGACAGAAAAGAGGATAAATGTGAGTGGTAGTAGCCAGATAGGAAGTCGATGAAGCTCGTGGTTGGATCAAGGTCCAGACCCGGATCGAGGCCAGCGTCAACGTCATTGTGGCGGCTAGGGTGGCTAGGCAACTGTGGCTAGTGCAGGCAGCCACAGCGACCGCTTCTGGCTCAGCTCATCTTAGGACAAGATCCTCCATAACAACATTTTCCCCCACTGCCTCGCCCTTCATAATCCCATGCACATAGCACTCGCCAACTAGCCGAAACTTACCATTCTCTATTCGTCTCAACAGAAATGGCATGTGACAGCTGTCCACAACACATACAACATCTCCGGTCTTGCTCTGTCTGGGGAATAACCCAAAGTTCCCATTCTTAGAAATCCCTAGCCGGCGATTCTGCAACGCTGCCTTCATGGCCACTCGAATTTCCTGGAAAATTTGCCCGGGAGCACGTCGATCTAATTGCGACACCTCCAGCCTTCCTTTCCCCTTTGGCCGTTTCTGACGAGCCGAATATGTCTGTCCCGGAAGCGACGGCGATTTGCCGGTAGACTCGTCAAGCAGTAGACTGAAAATCTCGGCATAGCTTGAGGGAGCTTCCAGTTTCCCAGTTCCGTCCTTATCAGCGATCATTGTTTTCCAAAACGCGGTGAAGACTGTGTCTCCGCCTGGGTGCTGTTGCAGTCGCGAGGCAAATTCCATGCAGGCTAACAGGGTTTTGTTCTCAACTGCTGGCTCATGATACGAAAGATCGATGTTGGCGAGCACCTCGCTACATTCAGCAAGGGTATCAACCGGGATCCCGCGCATGGATAATTCGTGCTTGTCCGTTTTGCTGATTGTAAACGGGATCCTTCCTCGCACCGGAACAAACCGTCCACATGCTCGGTAAAAGCCCCGTGACGCAGTCGACAAGCCAAGAGACGTCGTCTGGCGTGGTTGACGCCATTCCGGAACCCATGATGGGAGCTCAGAAGAGTCATGATCAACGCATGACAAGACCGTAGCCAGTCGCCATCCGCTCTGGTCCTTTTGCAAATGGTGAATTGCCATGTCATGATACAGTTCGGCCGCAGTCCAGTCGTCGGCGTAGCTCATCCGGACGGCTGCTCTATCGCTGTCTTCACACACGCCAAGCAATCCATAGATTTTGTCACGGTTGTCATAGCACTGTGCAGACCATGTCTGAACGAGGAGATCGAACAAGTCGGGATGGTGGTTGAAGGAATAATACTGAGATCTCATTTCGCTGAGACCTTCAGCTGACCTGCAGACGTCTTTGTTATCGCCCGCCTCGATGGGTTTGGGACCGTGGGTTTGCTGTAACCAACGCGAAATGCCTGCTGTTGTGAGATGCGTGATCCCGTTGGCGAACGTGTCCCAGGGAGTATAAGCATCCCCACAAGCAACCCAGAGGTCCCATGAAAGGATGGCCTCTTGTATAATCCAGACTCGAGTGAACCACGGACGGCAGAACAGATCCCAAACCTCCTTCCAAGTTTGTGACTCTGGCGCTGGGAGACCTATCCTCTCGAAGTCGGCTGGAGCGATTTCCGAGCCCGTGAACTGCAATAAGTAATTGATGTCCTTGAGGAACTGGATGGCGGAACCAGACCCGGCACTAGCTTCACCCAACCAGATAACAGTGTTTATAGCATGACGGTAGATTCTGGACATGAGTGGAATTTGTTGTTCCTTCTCCTTGGTATCGTCTTGGTTGATGCATATCTGATCAATCCACATAAAGACGGACTTGTCGGTCTGTCGGAAATGCCTCAGAGCAGCTTCAAGGGTCTTGGTGATCTTCTTGGTATGCCCTTCGCACTCGACCGCGGCTTCGAAAATCGGCGGACCCCAAGTGTAGCTCAACGCAGAATATTGAAAGGGTTTCGTAAAATCTTTCATAGACACTGCTTGGCGTTTTTGGTAGGAGGTGCTTTCATCGATTTGGAATCTGAACTCGAATTCGAGCGAGCAGTGGTGTAGAGAGCCTCGTAATGGATCTTCTGCTGCACCTGGCTCAAGCTCAAGTACGCGAATCTCGTAAGGGTCGACCAGACTCTTGTAGAGCTGATTGCCGTCGGAACCTCGAGTGGTGGACGGAATAGTCTTCGTTGAAGCCCATGCCCGTAGCTGTCGCTCTTCCTCCTCTCGCTCCTGTTCGTTGGGCTGATAGTCCAATGATTGGGCCGTGATCACACTGGAGCCTGCCAAGCCAAATTCTCTAGGTAGGTGAGTGGTGCCTCTGGAGTATTCCTTGATGAAATCGTCCTGTATCTCGTTTGGGTCGAATCCGCTGTCATTGAGATCCATTGTGAGTCAAATCAAAGAGTTGAAGGCGCTTAATGTCAATCAATGTTGGCAAAGGTAATGAAGTGACGAGCACCTGGCCAAGCCTTTTTATTTCAATGCAAGTAAGCTGCAGTGGATGCATGGTGTGAAACAGGGGTAGGATCTTCCGCTTCTGCGCGGACGACGGGAAAATTTCCATCGTGACAAGTCGTCCAGCAGACCAAACTACTTCTCTTCGGTCCAAGTAGGCCAATGTGTAAAAACCTGTACGATCATGAATTTTAAAGAAGCGAGGTTCTGAATATGCCCCTGCCGAAAGCAAGGTAGCAGTGTGGGGGAGATTCGGTCACGTGTACTCCGTACCACTCCATCATCTCTCGGCCGAGATAATTCAGCTTCTGGACTAACGAGTCAATCCGGGGAGTTCATGGCGCCGATCCTTAGTCCTTATTTGTAAGTTTATTTTGTTCTTCGTGTATCTTTTTGCGATATTGCGATGATTGAGCCTCGAACCCCTAGCGGTCGGGCTCTTATGAATCATCGTCTAGGTATGTAGTTACGTTTCTTCTCCGGTCTTGATGACCAGAGCCCTCGATATGATTAATCCTTAGCGCAAATACCAGCCAAAGCTCCAGGGTATATCCTCTCCCAGTACGCCTACCACCCCTCCATCGTCAAGTACTGCTGGGCCCTCGAAATAGCATCGGCCGTGATCATCTCGGCCTCGCGCATCTTGCCAGCCTTCTGGAAATGCGCCGCAAGCACCCACATGTCGCGAATCACCCGCAAGTTGTTGTTTGTCCCGTGAGCCGCCTCGCGCTTGCGGATCGCCAGCCGCATGTTCTCCTCGGCCGTGGTCCAGTCCTGGCGGTCCTCGTGCACTCGGGCCAGCATCTTGCGCGCATAGGCGTGGAAGCGCGCCGTGGTGAGCGGATGAGGACTGCTAGTGGTGGTGTCGGAATCGGTCCGCGCGAGGAGGCTGCGGGCGAGATGCTCAGCGCGCTGGCGGTCACCGAGGTCCATCTGTGTGAACTCTAGCATCAGGGCATCGACGCGGAGCCGGTCAGCTTCGTCGTCGTCGTTTGCATTGTTTTCGTGCTTCGCTGCGAGGGCTCCGAGGGCGCTGTACATGGAGTCTTGTCTCTTGGCCAGCTCGCTGCCCTTGCGGAGGCGTGTTCGGCCATCCCAGATCAACTGCTCGTATAGCCAGAGCCGTTGCGGACTCAGTGATCCAATGTGATCGGCTAGCAGATCAACGTTGCGCAGCCATGCCTTGCGCAGCACATGACAGACATACTGGCGACCCTGGTCGGTTGTGTAATCGCACCTCCGGAGCTGCTGCAGAATCTGGAGGAGCGGATGTTGTACAGGGAGCTGTCTCTGTGCGAGAACATTGGCGTGCTCGATAAACATCCCTAGCAGTTGCAAATGTCCCCGGTCGACCATGTCGTAAATGGTGTCGAGGACGTGCCAGATCATATCCGGATGGTCGTCAGTCAGGACAAACTCCAGCACATAGAAGCCCCTCCGCGCCGCCATTCCAGCTAGGTCTCCGCGGCTGTGATACCATAAATCGAAGACTAACTCAAAGGTGCGGTACATGGTGCGACTGTCCTGAATAGGTGGGTGGTTCGGGTGCGCGAGGTACCGTGACATGGGATCCGAGTTGACATGGCCCGACTCGAGTTTGGCCTGGCTCCAGGTGAAGACGCTGCCAAGGACCTGTTCGAGGTCCGAATAGGGGCCTGTTTTAGAGGGTTGAATGAGAACCATGGAAGAAGATGTCGAGGAGGGTGATGATGCTTCTGAGTCTTGTGATTCTTGTTTTGAGTCGAGTCTAGAATCGGATATTGAGTCATGTAGCCCCCGGATTGGCGGAGGAGCAGGGAGAAGAGGCATGCGTGAGAGTTGCAGTTCTGGCGCCGGAGCTGGTGCTGGAACTGGTGCTGGTGCTGGAAGTAGCACTGGGATAGATTCAACCTCATCGCTCTGTGTCATTACAGTGTCTCCTCCAGCGTCTGGTAATTGGGGCTCTGCTGTTTGGGCATCTGTTGCTTGGCTGTCCGCTGCTAACACAGGCGTTGATGCGCTGGAACCCGAGGGGCTCTTGCGATAGGACCGCTTGCGGAAATTCCACTTCTTCAGCCTCTTCTTGTACATCTGCTCCCTGCAGGGGTTGCTGTGTGAGCTGTCGGGTGTTCTACGACGTCTGACTTACACGGGGGGTAGGAAGGATTGGAACTCACGTTGCGGCGAAACCATAGCGCGACTGCAGAAGCGACATAGTATCGACGAGCTTGCGGCCCTCGCTGATGTACAGGGTATTGATGATGCCCTTCATGGAATCCCATTCCTCCTCCGTGTGCTCCTTCGGAAAGCTCCTCTCATCGGACTCTTCCTGCACATGGCCCGGCGTCCGGGGCGCCAGCACCGGGAGGTTGGACATCAAGGGTGTATTGGAGCGGTGATGACAACGGAAAAAAGGCCGGCAATGAAGACAGTAAAAAGGATGCAAAAATCGCGTGATCCCTCTTCGTTCAAGCCTCGGCCAGACGCTACAATGGCAGTCCAGTCTTTGCCGGCGTCCTCTTCGTCGACGTCGTCTTCCTCCGCCGCCTCCACCACCTCGTCCCCCGTCGGATCTCGACAGCGACAACCAAGGTCGTCAAAACGGTCTGTTGAGTCTCTCTCTCAACGCAGGGGCAGCAGCAGGGCAAAACGAGGCTCAGTCAGCAACCAGCCCCTCGGCAGTGTCAAAATCAAGGATCGGAATCGGCATCCCGGACCGCGTCTGGTCTCGTTCAGCGGTGGGTAGCGGGTGCATGCTGGGGGAGGCGATGGGGGAGGGAGGGCACAGCAGCGTCTTGTTAATAATAAACCACTTGGCGAGCGAACCTGGGCTGGGCTGGGCTGGCTGTGGTTTCTTCAAAGACAAGCCAGCCTCCTCCCCTGTCAGCATCGCAACCCTTCCTGCGCAGCGGGAGCAACCGAGGCCAGGCCATCTGATTGGGCCTCGGAGTTCCGTGCAGGAGATCGCGAAGCCATGCCCGTTGCGGACTGGGCCAGCCGAATTGGCGCGAGGCGAGGCGATGCGGGTGGGAGCTGATGATGCTGCCAGCGCCGCGACATTGGCTGCGTATGATTCATCGAAGGCCGCAAGACGCCGGCCGCCTGAGTCGGTGAGAGACTATTCACTGATACGCATGTAATCACTGTTTCTGGAAGATGTCTGATAGAGTGTCTCCCTGCTTCTAGTTGTTGGCCCAAGTGACAGCTCGAGACAGCCCAGAGAGCCCTGATTACTCTGCCAATTTTAGCTCAACATGCAAATGACGAGAAAATGATCCGCCCTCTCGTTCCATCGAAACTCTCCCCTTCAATTGCCCTCTGTCTCAGGCGCTGCCCCAGACGGAATGGATCTTCACTCGGATATACAGCCGTTCAGAACATTCCCGCCAATAGCTCTGTGTAACGCTGCAAAGTCAACTCAATTAAACTCATCTCGAGGCTCTTTTCTCAAGAAACTTCCCAACGGCCGATCCGAGATGTCGCCCCAAGCCTCAACGCAGGTACGCATTCAATGTGCCTCACTCTCGAATTGTAATTTGCCCAGGACATCTGTAGTTTCGTCAAAAGCAGGTAGGCTGCGTATTAGCTAATATGCCCTGATCTCCCGTGGCGCCTCAGAAAGTCTATATCGCTCTCTGCAAAACTCAGCCTCCGCCTTCGCCTCCTCAACCCCATGTCAGATTCACCTTTATCATGTGAAGCCTCGAAAGTTGACTAAACAGATAACTAAACAGAAAATCGTCTGACTGAATCGTGACTGTGTCATGCTCCCTGCGCAAACCTGAACCCTTGATAGTCTGGAAACTCAATCGTCTCGGCAATCAAAATCGAGGTGTGCCGGTGACTAAACGGCGATTAGATTTCCCTTCACAGCCAAGACAGCCGGCGCAGCATCTCAGTCATTCTGGACCCATCATTCTCTCACTCTTTCCCCCCAAATCCAGATCCCGATACTCTTCGGCCCCGCAAAGCATCTCGGCCTGACTCTGCCCTCGTCTGTGGTTCATGCTCGGACACTACCCGTTAGCCTGGTCAACCTTATTGTCCACAGGGCTAGCTGCGAGCTGATTGCCTTGTCTTGCGCGCCGGCTCCGTGGAACGGTTGTGGCGGTGTTGAGGGGGCAGAGGCCCGTCAACTCGGCCGTGACCACACCAGAATAGGTACGATCTCGCCGACTCTGCCCCATAGTCTAGATATCTCATCGGGCTAGTTTGTCAAGCAAGTCGAGACCCAATCTCCAGGGAGAAACGTGGCTGGGCCGGTGTCTCTCCCGTGATCCTCCAAGGCTGCCAAGCGATACCCATATCAACACCGCCGTTGTTTGGGGCCCCACGATTGGGGGTCTGATTGGGGGATCTTGAAGATATTCAGTTAGCACTCAAGAATGTCAAAAAGCAATGAGGTATGGCGACGCTGCTTTGCCGCAGACTAACATACCTCCACTAGCCGCCCACCGCATCTAGCGATCGATAGAGCCTCCACGACTCGTCCTCGTGGCTTTCAAGCCGCGGGAAACAATCTCGGCAGATCGTAGCTCGTAATTTCATGATAATAGTCTCAAAACTGCCATCTACCGCTCCGTGCTGAGATCAACCCCGGATAACAAGAGGCAGATCTCATCGCGAGATCATCCAACGGTCTACCCAAGAATCACTAGATCCCCGGCTTTCGATCCCCGGGATGTGGGTGCATACAGGCTCTCGCTCGCGGCATGTGGTTACCGAGTGCTGCTGGCAACCGCCAAAGATTACCCCTTTCATCACTTGTTCTTCATTAATTCCGGTGATACTTCCATAGCAAGCTTGCGCCCTCGATTTTCGTCACTGGCTGGTCTGATCTCACACATGATTTGGGCCCCTTTTCGACGGCTATGTAAAGGGCCCTCATGAAACGTCTTCGGAATCGCCTCCAGTCGTCATTAGTCGGCAGTCGCTCTTGGGCCTCCTCTTCATCATCCTCTAGGTCTGCGAGGTCAAGCTCGTCTTCTTTGCTATCGTCAACCTTGAAGGGATAATACCGCAGCTCGTTCTGGTGGAAATAGAACGGTTGCTGGTTTCTAGCTCCTAAATCCGTATCATATTTGAAAGGATAGTTGTGATGGAAGAGCTGCAATCGATATGACAACCCGGGTACGGCCAGCACGGGATCACCGAACTGGAATTCTTGGTGCACGATGAAGAGTAGCTTGCGTAGGCGGGGAAAGCTCCCTAGTTTGCTGAGCAGCATTCGCATGTTGTTCTTAGATACCTTGCCACTGAGTATCGGATGGAAGATGCCCGTGTTGAAGCCATAGGACGTGCCAAGCGCCAACTGTCTGACTCCATCCCGTATAAACGGAACTTGTCCTAGAAAATGCAGTGCCCGGAGAAGCCTCCGGATCAACAGATATGGTTCTAGTAGGATCATATCTTTGGCGGGATCAATATACTTGGTAGTGCCAGATAGTCTCAGCGGCTTATAGTGACGAAGCACCAACTGGCGCGACTCCGTGCACACTGCAGCTAGGGATGGCGGCGGCTCGAGGCACTTGTTGGCAAACGTCAGCCCCGCCTCGGCTGGCGTTCTGAGGTTTGCATGCGGAGTGTCCAGGATCTCGAAGACTCGAGCCTCAGGCAAGGCGTAGTTCCAGATCATAGAACGAATCTCCGCAGGCAGCCTGGGGAACATGGGAAAGCTCGCAGCAGCCATGATGGAGAGGGAATCAGAGGAGTGAGGGGATACGGGATAAGCCTAACCAGACGCCCTCCTCTGCCAACGCTCCCTCTCGACGATACATATATTGGCTTAACAGCTCCGGTCCATCAACGAACCCTGGCACGATGCCCTCCACAATCACCCCACGATCCCTTGCCCCATGCCCGCTGCTCCCCACCCCGTCAAGCCGCTGGGCTCGAGGGCAGCAGAGATAAGAAATGTTAATACGCAAATGTACCGGGCTCGGAACGCCATGGCCAGCTGGGGGTTTTTGCACGAATAGCAGACGCCATCTCAATGACCCGCGGGCAGCAGCCACTTGTGCTGTTTCGAATAGCGACCCCGCGAGATACGAGATAGAGGATTGGAGGAAGATAGCCGCTTGGCTGGGAAATCTTTGGTAGACGCCGGTTGTGGAGGATATATGAGAACGTGGTATACTAGCAGAGGGTTAGGAAGGCGGGTGGAGAGCTAGGCCGCTTGAAGCTGTGATAGCTCATGATGCTCGTTCCTAGACCAACCATAGCAGTCGTGATTTCTCATATTAGAGCCATTGTCGTGCTAGCCGTGTAGTATCCATACTGCGTAATCTCGACGCGAGGCCGAGAAATGCCGACGCATGATTGTCAGGTCCCTCCATCGCTTGGGGAGCGGGTGCTGCACATCTTACCCCGTGCAGAGCATGTCCCGTCCTATCGCAGGCAGGGATCGTCAGTATTATCCGGCATCCTGGTCTGCGGAGGGGGAGGGGTCAGTCAACGTGACGGCCACGACGGTGAGAGGCCGCCCTATATTTGGACATCCTTTGGGTAACGCCGCATCATCTCCAATCACCGTTTTCGTCAGCATTATGGTGACATGCTGCGCGGCGGAGTGCAATGCCGAGGCGTCGTTGCTGGCACCGGCCGGTATCAGATAGATGAACGGGCGGAGAGGAGCCTCTCACAACGGAATATCACGGCAACGTGATCACCTCGTTCCCCTCTTGAGGAAACGAAACGACCCGCAATGCGTTGTACTTACTTCTCGTCACGGAAATTTCGGCCGGTGCAAGGAGCATCTCGCGGTTGAAGATCCCGGAGCCATTTCAGCGAGACTTACCCTGGACCATTTAGCGGACGGAGGTCGTGAACCCCTTTCGGTGTAAGTTCCGAGAAGACTCGGTGAAGGTGACCGGGCCCCGCTCCGGCTCCCGTCACGGCTCAGGATATACGATGTCCCGGATGACTCAGCGACCCACAATCCTGGGGCCGTGGGTGGCCGCCATAAATTTTTCGCGGCTGGGCGTGAAGCGCAGCTTCTCTTTTCTCTTTTTCTTCTTCGTGCGGCTGGCATAACCTGAAATTCTTTTCTCCGTGTTGCTCGAATCCTCTCCTATGGATCTTAAGCGTCAGTTATGCCCCAGATCAATTATAATTGCAAGCCCGCCCTTCCATCGTTTGGTTCTAGTGCTTTGATGCACCTCAGTCGTGGTTGGGAGGCAGGACATACTCTGATCTTTGAAGGCTCGTTTTTGAGGAGGCGATTTAGCAGTTGGACGATGTGAACGTCGACGTACACCGCGTCAGTTTCGAATTTACCATATTCTGGTGTGATTGCATGGGTTATTCCAAAGCGCATGCGCATCTGCTCATTGTGTTCCGGTCTACCTATAACTTTGGAGATTTTCCTTATGACCCCAAAACTCCGTGCTTGGTCCAATCCCAAGCCACCGCACTGCTAATGCACTCTGCCCGGGTCTTGAACTCTTTAAATGCTAGTCATGATCTCGTGTCTAAGAAACCGCAGATGTGTGTGATGTCTCCCCCTCACTGCGTTCCTTTTCACTCCCCGTCTTCGTCGCCGAACTTCTTCAATTGGCCCATCTCACGTTTCGGTCCAGCCTCGCCAATGAGTCGTACCCGGTCAAGACGAATAGTCTCAGCCTTCCCGTCTCCTTTTTGGACAAAGAGGATCAGACTTGAGACCTTCTGGAACTTGACGTATCGTAGGCTGATGCTAGTCGTTCCGTCGTGGAAGCTCCAATCCTTATCAGTCAGCTCGATCGTCTGCGTGGGCTCGGCGTCCTCAGCCTCCCCGAAGTCCATGTTCTGAGGGCGGTTGATGAATAGATATATCGTGCCAGGCCGTCCGGGAGCGTCGTCCTTGTTCTGGGGGGGAAGGGATGTGAGCTGCAAAACAAGGTTAGGCAAAACATTTCTGTCAATATTTGCACAGATTAACTTGCCTGAAGAGTATGAAGCTTGACAGTGCTTTGGAGAGGCATGTAGAGGAGCAATTGATCGTCGGCACCGCTCTGGACCCAATCAGGTACGGGGGACTCGGGGGGGAAACCTGTGAGGCAGGACGGCTGTTTTTCGGAGAAGAGCGATTTGACGGGACCGAAATCCTCATCGGCGTTGAGCAATTCCGTGCCTGATGACTCGACTTGGTAGGTAATATCACTATAGCCCCGCGGTAAATCGGCCCCGTGCCAGACATTGAGCATAGGTGGCGCGTCTTTGCCCGAGGGTGTTGGCATCTCTTCCTGCATGCTGACGTGTTGCGCGATGGTAAGTTCTTCAGCGATGCTCGCGGCAAAGTCACTCATGGTAGTGACACCAAGCCCTTGGATAATCTTGGACAAGTTCCCGCTGTTCATGACGAGATAAGCGGGCAAAACCTTGATGTCGAAGTGCTTGACAAGCTCTTGGCCCTCGGTGGTGTCGACCGTGCAGAATTGGAGGAGGGGGTGTTTGAATTGTATGGCGATCTGCTCGTATACGGCTTTCATCTCGCTGGCGATGGTGACATAGACTGAGAAAAGGAGCTGAAATCAGCACTATGGCCCCGAAGCACGAGGCAACCCGTGATGATGATCGGGTGGGGGAGGCACTCACACAGGATGGCCACGACACGGTACTCTTTCATGACCTTTTCGAGGTCGTCCTTGGACTTGATGGGGCGCAGTGGTTCAGCCATGGTGAAGCTTGACGTAGAGCAAGGGCGAGAGCAGCTACAGAGAGTTGTCGCAGATCGGTAGAGGAAGGAGATGCAAGAGCAAAGCCCAGGGCTGAGAGAATCGGAGCTGTTGTTTAGGTGGTGTTGCCCCTCCAAGGCTGGCTGGCTGGCTGGGGATTATGGGGCGGGGCTTGTGTCGTCACCCAGCCAATGGGGACTGCTGCCTGGGAGGCGACCTCAGGGCCAAGTAGATTGGCTGAGCTGACCCAACTCAAGTTGCAGGACATGATGGTCTGCTCGTGATGCACTGGGTAGGTAGTCTCTAATCACTGTCTCCTTTTTTATTTTGTGAAATTATTAGAACTAAGAGATTCTTGCAATATATGCTTTTATGAGAGATAGTCTGTATTCGGTGCTGCATGTAATTATGGCAGGACAGTCCACTACAGGGGCAAGTACCTCCTGTAAGGTAGCGCCTTCCTCAGGCCATCCCGTCCCGGCTTCCTTCGCGTCACGTAGACAAACAGTTTGGCTCTCGCAACACCAACCAGACCTCGGCCTGCCTCACGCATCATCACACACCCGTCACCATACCCTCTCGCAGATTTCAAACGGGACACGTGCTCTAAAATCCTGCTTCCTCCCCCTATCACATACAGCATCAACACTTCCGCGTCGATTCGGAGTCGAACGCCGCCGTCAGCCATCCACACACTCGCTTGCCCTTGGCTGACGTTGTTTGCTGGACCGCGTCTGTGATTCATCCTTCGCTTGGATCCTCAACTCGCCTGTCAGCTGGCTTGACACCAACCCTTTCCGCATGATTCACAGCTATGCGCTGCAAACTTATAAATCCGTGCGACGGTGCGAACTTCCGGGTTTTGTCCCAGCGGACCACGTAACCCATATTTGCTCCTTTCATCATTCCCAAGATGCCTTCTACTTTCTCTGAGAGCTTCATGAATATGGCACGCACCTCGATCGATGGTCGAGGCTCCGATAGACCCCGGAACCAGACCAATAAGGGCAAGTCTTCCACCAGCAGCTCCCAGGTCCAAGTGCCTGAAAGAAGTCAGCAGCCTTAGAGAGGTCTCTCGCCGACAGCATCTGATAGCATGTACTCGAGGAGGCCTGGCGCCCGCAGTCAACCACGCGGCCAAAAGGAGACTCTTGACCAGGATAAGCTTATACCAGCTCCTGTCCCGGACGTCAATCCATGGACCACCAAACAAAAGAAGAAAGCGCCTGAAGTCGAGTGCCAAGCTCCCCAAGACTTGGAGAGGGAAGATTTCCCTCTTCCCAAATCGACACTCGTGCCTGCTACTCCCCGCGTCACGAGCAAGACGGTAGATCCGGCTTGTACGCCGGACGCCAGTCCATGGAACACCATAGCAAAGGTCGTTTTCAAGAAGGCGTCTGCAGCCAAACGCCAAGCTCCCCAAGACCCGGAAGACCCTCCTCCTCTCAAATCGACCCTCGAGTCTGCTGCTCCCCACGCCACGAGCAAGACGGTAGTTCCGGCCCCCATCCCGGATATCAACCCATGGACCACCCCGCCAAAGGTCGCTTTCAAGAAGGTGCCTGCAGTCGAGCGCCAAGCTTCCCGAGATCCGGAAGCCGAAGATCCTCTTCCTCCCAAATCGGCCCTCGAGTCTGCTGCTCCCCAAGAACCGGAGGGGGAAGACCTCACTCCTTCCAAATCGACACTCGAGTCTGCTGCTCCTCACGCCACGAGCAAGTCGGTAATCCCTGTCTAACCGTCGTTGAACTCAGAGCTAATCTGTGGCTCAAGCCTTTGGAAGCACCCGGTTGGGGCCGACGTCGGTTTAGTGGCAGGCAAGGAGATGTATAGAGTTCATCGTCAGATCATCGTCGCGGAGTCAGGCTGGTTTCGAAAAAATCTGCCTGACCCGGATCCGGTATTTACCAATATGAAGAAACCAATGACTCTCACTGACATGCTATTAGAACGGAAGAAAGGTCTGGTTATCTTTGAGCATATCTCCAGAGGCCCTCGGGCATGTTCTGTGGTACATTTACACCAAAAGTAAGTGTTCTCCGCGTCTCGGGATAAAAAGACAGTCTAACAGACGCAGAACTTGATACTCTCGACTTTAATAAATCCTGTCCTTGGGACCTATCACATCTGCCGAAATGTGTCTTGGTGTACTGCGCTGCGGAGGGTCTACAAGTACTCGGGGCGGTTGAGCGCTTGTTGATCGTGGTTGATCAAACGTCTGCGTTGTTGGCTGAAGACATCGCAGCCAAAGGGGCCGAATACTTGTTGGTCGACAAAGTCACCTCCGAATTCCAGTGGCACTTTCGTAATGCGCTGAGTTGCCTGTACATGCAGGAGCCAACTAAGAACATTATGCGGATGAGGATGAAGATGGCAAAGATCGCCGACGTCGCCTTCTTCTGGCTGTTGCGACACGCCGGGTTCCTTCACCGACTGGTTTCGGACTGGGCCGGCAACTTGCTACCGACGCTCTTGCAAGACCACTTTGAGTATCGCCGTCTTTCCAGCCGCGATAAGAAAGCAGAGGAGGGTTCAGCAGAGGAAGGTTTAGCAGAGAAGGGTCCGGCAGAGAAGGGTCCAGCATTGACTGATGCTAAGATAGGCTCAAAGAATCCTGTGTTGCTGGAACCAGAGTCAATTAGGAAGACTCACGAGCGGCCTGAACTTGAGTCTAATCGAAAGTATCCCGCCTCGGCGGAACTGGAACCAACTGGGAAGGCTCCAGCGCAGCCTGAGCCTGATCTGAAGTCCAACGGAAAGTATCCCGCCTCACCGGAACCAAAGCCAACTTGGGAGTGTCCCCGGTGGCATAAGCTTTATGGCGGGCCGAACCCAGATTCAACTCATCTTTCATGGGCTAATTATCCCTCCTCGAGTGAATCAGAGTTAACTGGAAAACCTCCTATACAGCCTGAACCAGAGTCAACGGGGAAGCCCCTCGCACGGCTTGAACCAGAGTTAACTCAAAAGCGTCCTGTCTCGCTAGGACTAGACTCAACTAGAAAGCATCTCATCTCGACGGGACCAAAGTCAACTGGAGAACCTCCCGCGCAGCCTGAAACAGAGTTAACTAGGAAGCATCTCGCGCCGTCTGATTGTCCCTCGCCGGAAACAGAACCAATCGAAAAACTTCCTACACAGCCTGAGCCTGAGCTAACTGGAAAACCCCCTGTCCCGCCAGAACCGGAGTCAACTAGGAAGCATGTCGCATGGGCTGATGAACCCTCCTCGCTGGAACCAGAGTTTACCGGAAATCCTCCTATACAGTCTGAGCCGGAGTCAGCTGGAGAACCCCCCGCGCAGCTTAAACCAGAATCAACTGGGAAGCCTCCCGCACGGCTTGAACCAGAGTCAACTGGAAACCCTCCCGCACGGCTTGAACTAGAGTCAACTGGAAACCCTCCTATCTCGCCGGGACTAGAGTCAACCGGACAACCTCCCGCGCAGCCTGAACCAGAGTCAACTGGGAAGTCTCCTGTCTCACTGGAACCGGAGTTGACTGGAGAACCTCCCGCGCAGCCTGAACCAGAGTCATCTGAGAAGCTTCCCACGCAGCCTAATATCGAACCCGCCCGAGAGTATTCCGTCTCTCCGGGATCAAAGTCAAATGAGAAGCGTCCCGCGGAGCCGGATCTCAAGTCCAATCGTCAGATTCCCGCTTCACCGAAATCAAAGGCAAAGAAGAACCGTCACAGGAGGAAGTTGGGTAAAAAGTCCGACCAAAAGCATCCCGCCTCGCCGAAATCAAGTTCAACTGGAAAGTCTCCCGCGCGGCTTGAACCAGAGTCAGCTGGGAAGTCTCCCGCCCAGCCTGATCTCCGAAAGTATCCAATCTTGACGGAATATGAAGCAGATGAATCTGAATCAGATTTGAAGGATCCCACGTTGCCCGGATATGAGTTGATCAAAAGGGATAACGAAGTGTTCACGTTGGTCAAGAAGCCTCTGACGTCGCGCCGGCTAGAATGGGCTGAGACCGAGGAATATCCTGTGTCGTTCGTTACCACAAAGAAAAATTCGCTCTTCTATGACGATTCCTAGGAGGTTATAACCACAGTCCAGAAACGAGTCAAAGGGTCGTTGAAACGAACTTCCAAAGGGCTAGTCTTGCCACGAATTGACGAAGGCCCAATGTTTCTGGTTGGATCGATTGCAATCGTGATTCCGGAACGAGGGGTCTCCAAGCAGGGCTCGTCCTCATCATCGGACTTATTTGCGTCGAAAATTCGGCGATGAAGCCAGCAGTAAGCGTTTGAGAGCATATGTATGGAGCATGGCACAGGCCAACTTGTCTGTATAAGCGATGAGCATCTTGTATATGGGTACAGATTATGGGGCAGCGGGTTCTGGTTGGAAATATTGTGCTGGCACAGTACTCCGTCCTCTGGCTACCGACGTTAGTTGTAGAAAGACGGGGAGCAATCAAAAGAACACCTGCCATCATTGAGCCAAGAAATTATGGGATGTCTCTGTCGAATTTCGCCATGCTCTTTGTGACGTGTAAGAATCTCTCTTAATAACGATCGGTTCATGGGGCTGATGGCGCAGCAACTAAGCACTAACATTAGCACCCTGCAACCCCTGAAGCTGAACTTGTATGAACCCTGTAATACACTGCAGTGAGCACGGGCAGCTGAGAGACCCTTGTAATCTTTTGCAAATCATCTCATGTCTGACAACCTTAATGAAGAATTCCAAGCTGAGAGTCATCACCCAAAATGCCACGGGGTTATAGTTATAGAGACGACGACGTCCAGGACTCTGGTGATATGCGCCCGAGTCAAGTGCGCTTCGCAGCCAACGACGAATACATCCCGGTTTGTTTACGCCGCACTCCTGAATCGGACACCAGACAGGCCGAGCTGACACTCTCTTACAGCGCCAGAGACGCGTGATCCGTGAAGACTCACGGGGTAGTTCCCGTCGGGGCACGCAGGAGGAGGTTGAAGATGCCTATACGGACTTGCGGCGCCGTCGCTATGTGAGCGACGATAGGATCCCTTCGCGGCGGGCCACGCCGGTGGTCGTGGAGATCCCGGCTGGTCAGGCGGCCAACACGCGGGTGACGACCACGACGACGGAGGAGTTTGAGACGGAGCCCCTGGACGAGCAAACGCCGGTGATTGTGCGGTACACGCGCTCGCCGTCGCCCATCGAGGATGAATGGCGCGATGCTCCGCGGCCTCGACGACGAGATTCGGATGACCGCATGCGCCGACGCTTCGTCGAGAGATCCCGCTCGCCGCAGACGGAGAGATCCTCGCGGTACGGCTGGGAGCACCAGAGCAACGCGTACCAGGAGTCGGCGTACCATCCGCAGTCGTACCGCCCGCCTAGTGTGATGAGCGACGACTTCGATGCGTACGACAAGTTCGCCTTCATGGCGGCGTCGCAGGTGACGGAGTCGTCGCGGGATGGAGACTCGGACACGGAGAGTCCGGAGGTGGAGGAGAAGAGTGTGCCACGGGAGGTGGTGAGCGGTGGTGGCAGGACGGCGGCGACGGTGGTGCATGCTGCGCAGTATACGGGCAATGCCGAGCTGGGGGGCACGCATTCGGCAACGTTGACGGTTCTGCATGATCCGAAGGGGCGGAAGAAGTCGCTGTTTCGATGGCTGTGAGTTGATATGTCTCCCCCCCTGGAACTTATTGACGTTCTGTAGGCATGTCCGACAGGAGGTCATGAACTTTGACGACTTCTGGGTAAGACTCACGGACCCCCCCTCTGAGGATATGAACTCACAGCGCTCAGATTGAAGTCTCCCGTCTCCATGGTCTCTCAGACCTCGAGAAGAGCGCCATGGCCCGCCTCCGTGCTGACGTGAAGCGTAACTGCGTGCGCTCGCGCTACAACCCCAAGGGCGCCAAGGTCGGATACCTGGAGCCGCGTGTCTTCGAAGTGTCTCTCCAGTCGCTGCTAAAGAAAGCATCTCAGCAGACGCAGAAGGGCGCGGCGCGCTGGGTATGTATCCCGTACTTTGCACTGGCACCGTATGCAGGCTTGATGGGTGCGTCGAGCCTCGCGGCGTTTCCGGCGCAGACGCTTTTGCAGGCGCAGTATTCGAGAAATTCGCCGCAGCGGGATATGGAGCAGGCGGTATGTCAGCTAGGAACAGCAAAGCGCGGCGAGTGTTTCCATATTGCGCAGCTGTGGTGCATTGTGGTCGATAACAGTGAGTCGTTCTGCAGTGACAGGGTGAAAAGGGGCTCAGTGATGTATAGGTCTCCTGGTGACTTGCGGCACTATGCAACAGGCCGACCTCCTGGACGAGTCGATCAAGGTTAACGAGGAGCCGTCTCGGGATGTCACTGTGATATCCAACCAGGCCAAGATTCTCGTGTCGTATGGCGAGTCACTGACATGGTCGTTTTCCGCCCAGGAGTGTCAGACCTGGTTCGCCTTCGTCTCCAAGTTCCAGGCGTTTTGGCCGCAGGTCCTTGAGTTTCGCCGAAAGGAGCAGGTCATCACGGCCGAGAAGTGGCCTAAGATTGTGAAGCTGGCGTCACATCCTCAGTCTATTGTCAGGATTGTGCTCAAAACAGTGTAGAGTTTCTCCCACGAATTGATAGAGACGACTTACTGATGAGTTCGCAGACCGCGTCCCGATCCGCCTCCTCGTGGCATCCTGCGCGATGCATCAGAGATTGTGCCAGTGGCTGAAGTATCTGAGGGCAAGAAAGACACAAAAGTGAAGGCTGAATCGGCTTTGAAGCCATTCAACGTGCTGACTCTCGTTCCTGGCGCACGAAGCCGTTTCAACAACGCCAAGGCCAATGCTGAAAACCTCAAGGCCCAGCTCGCCGCCGCAGAGAAGTTCCTGGCTCAAGAAACAACTTTCTACCACAGAAAGGTCTTTAAGGACTGCGCTGAGGCAAGGAGAGCAGACTGCGTGACTTATCTGCAAGAGACAGCCGATAAGGTCTGGGAATTGGGGAGCGCAGCTATGCGGAAAGCGTACGAGGAGCGGATTGATGTTTTCAACGCTGCGGACATCATGTATGAGTTCTTCCTCCCGCGGAACTTTGACGATCCGATGTCGAAGAAATTTTGGGGTGCTGTGAGGTCGATTATGAGTGTGAGTCGTTCACCCCCGGTTATCCTGTCCATTCGGAGTACTGAAAAAGGAGACGTAGATGAGAGAACTAGATGAAGGAGAATCAGTGGAGTATCAGGAAGCGCCAATTCAGGACCTCCGTACCGCCTTGAGAGACTTCACACAGGACATCCAGGCGTTTCAAAACATCATGGACCATGCCACGGACGAGGAGCGGCTCGCTCTGGAGCTGCCTCGTGAGTTTGTTACCGCCTGGCTTTACCTTGTCATGGCCGTGATCCTTGCAGCGAGTAGCGATCAGGCGTGGGTGACCCGGCTGGACAGAGGCACGCAGTTGGCCAACAGAAGCATGCAGAAGATGATGAACGGTCTGTGCGATGAGAGCTTGCTGGACAGGGTGACAGTGTCACCCCTTGAGATCTTGTCCCTTGTGTCGTATACTTTGCTGAAGGATCAAGTCGGCAAGTCGGACGATATCTGCGAGACGTACTCACAGTATCTGAACTCTTTAGTACGTCCTCTCATATACAAGGCATATTCACTCAGACCTCTGACTTGTTCCAGGAAATGGCCATCACCTCAAAGCCTGGGGACAGATCCTACCAGCACCGGATCGACCTTGTCCAGCAGGAAATGACTGCCATCAAGCGGACCCTCCTCAAGCAGCGCAGCATCATCGCCGCCATCCAACGATCCCTCACACCCACACATAGCGGCGAAGTCGTAACCCGCCATCGCGAAGAGTTTGCTGTTAGACGATCACGGGAGCGAGAATTCATGGCGCCCTCCCGTGCCTATGCCCATTACCCAACGAACCCCTACGCACCACCCCTGACCGTCCGCGCCGCCGACGACTATATGCATCTCGGCGAGGATGCCAACGATGTCGACGCCTTTGCGCACGACATTACTACCGCCTCGCGCCTCTCGCCTACCGACGCCGGCGGCCTACGTGGTCTGCTGCTCCTCGAGTGCTCGCGACTCGTCGACCAGCGTGACTTCGAGTTCCGGCGGTACGCAGAGTATGCGGCCGACCTGGAGCGCGCGGGCAGCTTCCGCATGGACTTTGCCAAGGATCGTCAGGAGAACGCTATATTTGCATTCACCGTCGTGACCATAGTGTTCTTACCGCTCAGCGCCGTGTCCAGCGTTTTCGGCATGAACACTAGCGACGTGCGCAACATGGAGGCCGGCCAGTGGCTATACTGGGCTGTTGCGCTGCCTGTGACAGTGGTCGTCATCGTGGCCGGGCTCTGGGGCATGGGTGAGCTTGGGAACCTTGCAAGATGGTTCATGAGGGGTCCGCGGAAGGGGAGTGTTGGTGGTGGTCCGGGATATGCTCCGATGATGATGGGGCCGGCGCCGGAGGCTGCCACGGCGGCATATCTGAATCCTGGAGGTGTTGCTGGGCCATCTCAGCAGATGGTGGCAATGGATTATCCGTCGCGGACGTATGAGACTGCGAACGGAGGGATGATGCGAGCTCGGAGACGGGACCAATACGCGCCTGTCATGGCTTATAGCAGGCCTCAGTATGTGCCGGCTGAGCGCTGGTAATCGTCCTGCTAGTCAAATATCATGTTTCATCCAAAAGGCGAGTTTCAAAATTTATCCAAAAAGTAGTGTCATGATTTATGTTTAAGTTGTCTTCGACTCCGTAAATATCCAAAGATTTCTTCCTTACCCATATAATGGCATCACATAATACATCCTTCAAATCGAATATCCCAACCATAACATCATACAAGGCCGTTACTCATTACAAAGATTCCTTAGTCGCGATAATATTCGCGCTCGCGGTCTGAAATCACGATCCGCATCTTGTCATCCTCGATCATCTTGCGCGGCGGCGAGGGCTCGGGGCGTCGCGGACCCTCGACGTACCGGAACGTTTCGTACCGGGGCTCGACAGGCACGGGAACGGGGATGTACCGATCACGTTCAACATAGACCTCGCGATCGCGGGCGCGGTCCCGGTGGCTATGGCTGCGGCTGCGGCTGCGACTCTTGCTCTTCTTCGACGACTTGCCGCTCTCGGATGGCTCGAAGTCCACGGCGATGATCTCAAAGGGGTCCTCTGGGGGCGGAGGTGGAAGCAGCTTGGGCTTGGGCTTCTCGACAGGCGGCTCTGGTTTAGGCTGCTCGACGGGCGGTGGTGGAGGAGGCGGCGGCGGTTGAATGTATATCGGCACCGGCTTCTCGATGATAACGGGAGGAGGCGGAGGAGGCGGCGATGGCGAGCGCTCGGGCGGAACGATGCGCGTGATGCGGCGCCGAACCTCGACGTAGTCTGGCTCCGGGTGTTGAAGATAGAGGCGCTTCTTGGAACCTGGAGAGGGTGACGTCAGTGATGGTGATGGTAATGAGAGAAGAAGAGCACAACATACCCATTGTATCGGTTGATGATGCTTCGCTGGTTGAGCGCAATGAAGGAGAATAAACACGAGATTGTTTATTCGATAAGGTTGAAGTCCGTTCTGGGTCTGCGACGGTCACAGGGACAGACAAAGACTCGGATGGAAGACCGGGGAGTGGTGGGGTTGGAAATGGGTTGAGATGTTTGTAAGTGGTGGCGATCAAAAAGACGTCTCCTCCCAGCTCAGAAGCGAACCGCTTGGATCTTATATGAATGCCCAGAGAGATAATACGCAAGGGCGCATTCACAGCCCGGAGCCCAAGCCCAGTCTGACAGCCCATCCATCCCGAGGACGCACCACGGCAGAGGATTGGGCAGACACGAGGGGACAATGACGTCGGGCTCGCAGCCCACGGCGACGCTACACTCTTTGGCTCTCTGCCGACGCCGTAAGATCCAAGATTTTGTCTGGCTGGGTGGGCCAGCACTGCCGGGCGTGACCTGGTTCAGTCAGGCGGAGCAAGCCGCTGGACCCTGAATCTGGGCGGTGCTGCAGTCGACGAGGTGGTGGGAAACTTGGCCGGAATGGATGGGGAGCCCCTGCGAGAGGTGTTTGCTTTCCCCTATGCCTTCTTCGTCTCGCTGTGTCCGTATTGACGAAGTGGACGCGGGATGAAGTAATTTTCACTTCATTGCCCGTTGGGCTCGTTGGGCCGCTGCCTCCTCAATCGCAAGTCGGCGAGTCCATTTCTGGGACTTCCAAGATGTTGCCCCGAACCGTAACTTGTCCGTCACTTGGAAAACCACGAAGCCGTTTTTAGCGAGGTCAAGATTGAATAGACTTCCGGACAGTCCCGCTCCCGTCCGCCGAGCATATCCCGTTTTATCGGTACCGGACTCCGGACGTTGGTGGAGCTCAGCACGCGGCGCCGTCCCGGACCTTTCTGTGATTCTTACAGAGCCTGTTCCGAGCGTGGGCACGAGACGGGTCGGAGAAGGCTTGGCATAACCGGAGCGCGCTTGAAATAGACTCCTTTCGCTTACGAGCCCGTCAGCACCCCCTTCTTCATCTCGCCTATCCCAGTCGACGCTTTCCACGGTTCGTACCCGCGGCCTGAAACCGGCTCGAGTCTGATCGATCCAACTGCACCAACACCGCTCGTGTTTCAGGACCAGGAGGAACGCGCGGGGTGCAGCGGCTGTTCCATCGAGCCGCCATGTGAGATAGAGCCAGCCTTGCTGTTCGCCCATCTGAGACGAAAGGGAGTGTTTGCTTGAATCGGGGTCGTCACTTGACAACCAGCTCTGGGGTACTTCGTAGTGGCTGGCGATGAAGCACCGGCGTCATCGTATCTGACGTGCATGGAGGCGTCTGGATCGTGGAAGGCAGTTTCGAATCGTAGATAGTGGCCTTATTCTGACGTAGAGTTGAAGGGTCCTGGGGGATCCCACCACTCAGCGTGGCCCGTCACTGGACGCCCATAATAGAATCTTTTGCTGCTTCTCGAGTGTGAGAATTGGGAGCTGGTTTCCTTTGCGGGCTGTGGCCCGGAACAAAGCCTCCCAGGGGTACCCCTCTCAACACTAAAACTTCTCCACGTTCTTTCTCATCGAAGCCTCGACCTCGATATGAAAGGCATTGGAATTCGGAATTGTGAGGGATAAATTTCCATGTGAATAGACTTTCAACCGAGGGTTCTAGGTCGAGTATGGAGTACTTTCTGTGGAGGAGGCTTAAAAACCAGGAACGCAGCAGAACATCGTGTTCTCGAAGTGCGTCCGAGATTGTCCAATGGACGATCGCCGGACCCTGGCGGCGTAGTTAGTGGACGCGATTGACGCTCCTCACGCTAGCAAGGTGGACGCCGCGTCGAGAAGGACCCTGAATTCCCACCACCAGGCTTTGAGGGAGCGTTGCGTGGGCCAAGACTTTAAGGGACCGTCGATTGTCGACGGAGTGTGTGGAAATTATGGTGCGTTAGCACTAGGGAGGGATAGGCAGAGTTGATACCGTTGGGAGACCGTCTGTCATTCCGAACATGTCCAGGACTCTACGAGGTCGCGGCGACGGGCCGTGGCCCAGCAAGGGAGATTCAAGAAATGCCAAGTCGATCCAGGGGTTCGCGCCGAATGCTGCGGCCAATTTGGATCACTTGGAGGTTCGTCGCTTGCCGGTCGGCAATGGCTTGAAGATCCAAATCACGAGCGTCGAGCACTGGGGCTACCCTGCCGTCTCGTGATTTGCGAGTGCAGTGGTAGGGGGGCAGTCTCGCAAATGAGGTTCCTGGCAATCACACCTCCCCATCACACCGCCAGACGGGGTCAGTCGAAAACCAAAGATAGTGGGTTGTGTTGCTCCGGGATGGTCGATGCTGAGCTGGTGATTGGCGGCTTCAGCTGAGGTCTTTCATTGTCAGGATGTTCTCCGTATCAGTCTTACACCTTTGTCGGTCATTCAGCTAGCCAGCATCCAACATCACTTACTGTTTAGAGAAGCACTCGGTCATTACAGATCGCTGCAGAGGGTGAACCCAAAGAAAAAGAGAACCTCGGTAACCGTACTCCGTATCTTTCATTGCAACCATCATTCAGGGAACCCAGGGAATCCAGGAACTCATCCATCAGTTTCGTCTCCTCGGGAGGCTATAATGCCGAGCGACGTCGTAGTGAAATTGGTTGCACTCTTAACGGCCGGGCTTAGGAGACAGGGGGCTCCGGCGCATGCACAATCGCGCCTTGCTCCATTCCTGGCCTCGTGATTTTCGAATTATGGCCTCACGAACCAGCCACAGGCTGTGAACTGGGCGGAATCCACGGTGATTAGCTTCTTCGTTAATTGGATGTGGCTTGGTGCACATTGGTAGGCATTCATTAGAATGGCGGCCGCCCTTTTGGGCATAATGGGTCGTTCATGCAGCTCATCCTTTTGAGGCTCCAGATCTTGACCCATCAATATGGCCCGAGCTGGACTGAGGCGACGGGCATTTTGGGGACCGAGATCCAGAAAGCCTCGAGATTGAGACAGTGTCTCTGCAACAGCGGAGACGGAGCATCAGCCGTAGAAGCCGCGGACGGGATGGAAATTCGCAAAATTGCTCTCCAGCCGGTGCTGTGAAACATTGGGCAGGCTAGATTTTCAGCAAAGCAACCAGCCCCCTTACTTGCTGCAGCGTAGCACTCGGATCCTATATCTGTCAGAAGCGCTCTGCCAGCATCAATGATGCTTTTCTTAGATAACGAGGCTTCAGGTGGCGCTTTACCCGACCCTGTGGCGGGATAGCAGCGAATTCAAGAGATTGGGATTCGAGACCATGTCTTTCCGAACAAGCTGAAGTCCTTCAGTGCCCCTCATCAGTCGTCCCTCTTGCTGGTTCCGGGAAAAGATGCGGGCACCCGGAGGTGATTCACAAGGAGTGGCTTGCATGTAAGTTGACTTTGAGCCACGTCGTGGTCCCTTCTGTGTTCCGGTACCTTGCATACCGGCCGGCGCCTACGTACGTGACGTGACAGGTAAGGTACACGGTACTCTGTCAGCTACACGCTCTGTCAGACAACGCCGACCATGGACTGGCTCTGAGGAGGTGCCTGTGCGCTTACCTCGCCGAGCGTCAATAATATTGAATGCTGCATGCAGGAATTTGGTCCGTCGTTAATAGCGGTGTCTAAAATTGGGATAAATTGCTGGCTGTTTGGGCGGTTAGGACGTGGTAGCGTATCGGTGGCTAGTCGCCGGAGGACAAGATGGTACCTGCAGCAGCCAGCACGCCTCATTATTAGTCCAGATAGGGCGGCACCCAAGCGGACATTTTCCTTGGAACTCGATGGGGAACTTCTGAAGCGATGACGGGACGGCAGAAGAGGAGACGAGTGCAACGTGGAGCAGCGGAGCGAGCACGGCAAGCTGCCAGGCCAGGGCACCCTGCTCAGACCACCGCATGTTGATACTTGTAGAGTTGATACCGCCTCCAGGCCTTGTTCTCCCTCAGACGCAACCATGGGATCAATAAGCCCACAAGAACGTTGCGAATAAGCGTAGCACGGACAACCTCGAGCTGTTTGACTGTCCTGGAAGCGGTAAGAGCTGAGAGCTGCAGCCAGGGAGCTGATTGGAATAGCGCCTTGAGGATGGCCCCGAAAGAGACCCTAGTCGGAAGCCCAGTTTAATTAAGGCCGCCCGCAGTCCGGGGGGGGAGGAAAGCCACGAGCCCATGACGAGCAAGGGCAGCGGTCAACACTAACAGAGGCGAACATGAGAGGAAGCATTGGGCTGCTGGAAGATGTGGTGATGTTTTGGGATGATGTTGAGGCAAAGATACGAATGCGAGAAGCAGTAATGGCGGCAGCAGCAGCAGCAGCAGCAGCAGCAGCAGCAGTGCCCAATTACTGCATGGCTCCTTCCAATTGCTGTCGCTGCTGACCTAAGGCAAGGCAGGCGACTCAACTTAGAAACCACCTCTCGCGTGCCAGAACCTGAGGCCATGATCCACCGCAGTTCCAGAGCGTGTCTTGCTTGCTGACTCTTGTCAGAGACTCGCGACTGTCCAGGGAATCCAGGCACAAAAGCGCCTGAAACGAGCCAGCTGGCACCCACACCCACATGCCGGAGAGCCCAGCCCGGCCTGCAGCGTCCTGGCCGTCCACTGGACCGTTGGCCCTTCGGTGGAGGCAGCGCGAGCGCCTCGGCGGTCCCTGTCATGCTTCCACGCTCCATGCCCATGCCTGATGAGCCCTGCGAGAGGCGTGTTAGCGGCAGTTAGTGGAGACTTGCCGGGCGAGCCTGGTTTACCCCTGGGGCTTGTCCTTTACCGTGCTGGACGTTAACGACGAGGAGGCAAGGGAACAGGCCTGGAAGCGGAGGGAGCACTGGGCGAGAGATTGAGGGGTCCCCTTGGCTCCTGATGCTACTCTCAGGCCTGTTCACAATCCTCATCCTGGTCTCTCTCGCGCTAATTGTACGACTACAGCAAACGATTCTCCATTGCCCGTGGTGCCCTCAGCCGATCTCTGTTCTGGGGGGTGTGTCTTTCTTTTTGTCGGATGTTGTTTCTGTTGGACTGGACTGAGTCGAGACAGTTGTCCACCAGGCGTACATACATACGTCGTAGCGGGACGGGAATATTAGGGGGGAAGACAGAGACGAAAAAAAAAAAAACGACGACCGACTTCAGAGCCGGGCCTAATCATCAACGGCTTCCTCGGAGCCAAACCCTTTTCCTTCGCCCCCCCCTTCTGCGTATCTCTCTTGATCATCACCATCTAAATTTCTTCGATCGGCGACTGGGTCCGTCCTCCGCAAAAAACGCCGCCATCCCGCATCACCGAAGCACGGCACACGTTGCTTTTCCATGCAACCTTGCTTGCTCAGGGTTGTACCCGCCAATCCTGAGAGCAGAGTCCACCGGCCACAGGCATCTCGAAACCCGAGCCTCACCAGAAACTCTGGTCCTTCTACGGAGTCTTCCCCCTCTAGGTTGATACGCCTGCGCCCCGTCCATTGGCTGCTGCTGCGCTCTCCGTTTCTCGGGCAGAAAGACCGTTAGAGACAAAGAAGAGTCTGACAGTCTAGCCATGCTGTGGTAATCCGCCTGACCAACATGTCGTCCTCTCCAGACGTCAGCAGCAAGCAGAGGCTTAACAACAGCAACGTCGACTCCCAGGACAGCCCAACCGTCGGCCGCCACCTCTACCATCCTCCATCGTCACCGTCGACACTCGGCTCTCTACCATCGCCGCCTCCAACAGGTCCTGCAGCAACTGGTGCCAGGTGAGTGAGCTTTGCGCATTTCCCAAATCGGTCTGTCCGGGCTTGACCTTGACCTGGACTGGACGGACTTGATACACCACCACACGCACACCCCCCCTCCTACCGAGACTCCTCTGACACCGGGACGTGCTCCCTTTTTGTGCCTACGGAGGACGTCTTGCTAATGCTCTTCCTCCCCTCCACCATCCTCCCCTCTACCACCTACCACTCCGGTTTCTTCTCACGACACTTCGTTTCCTACCTACCTACCGTTCCGCCTCCTTACCCCAGGTTGATGTTGTGCGAGGTGACCTCCTGTCCCTCCGCGCCTCTCAACCTCCCCTGCCCTTTGTCGCCCGGAGCGTTTGGCGTGCTGTCGTGCAACGAGCTACTGTTCCAGACCATCGTCGCCTCGCCTTGACGGATGCCCAGACTGACACGGCTCTCGCAAGCCTTAGATCGCCGCGGCCTTTAATTCCCAGCCCTCTCTCCGCGACGACGAACAACCTGGCTTTCGCACAGAACAGCCCTAGCCCGCGTTCTATGACCTTTCCTCTCCCCGAGACACCACCGGGTCGTCAATCCAACAGGACCCCGACGACACAGCGATCGCAGCAGACGGCGTTCTACAGTGATTCGTCGGATTCAGGGTCGCCCGAACCTTCGAGTCCAAGGTGCGTTTCCAACGACGGGGCCGGCCTCCGATGCGCAAGATCGACTTGATTAACATGACTTTCCTCTACAGACGAACCTACAGGAGCAATCCGAATGACTCGAGAAGCGTCTCCGATCCCGTAAAGCCTAAGCCCATCCCAGGCTCAGTGTCCGTCCCTCGACCGGCCATGGCTGGTCCGGTAGCAGCGACTCAGGCTGAGTCTGCGGCCATCCCCCGCAACTCCTCGATAGATTCCGCGATATCTGCCATTTCAGCGAAGTCAAACGTCCCCAGCGCGTCCCAAGAAGCTCAACCAGGGTCCTCCTCCGACATTGCCAACCTCATTAAGACGGCAGGAAGCCCAGAGGCTGTTATTCAATACCTCCTCAAAGAGAAGCAGTCCCAATCGCAACAAAATGGACAGCTATGGCGCTTAGTAGACAAGCAGAGGGCGATGATCCTCGGGCTGAACAAAGATCTGGAGAGGGCGCTGAAGGACAAAGAAAAGTACAGGAAGAAGTTGAAGGAGGTCATGGCCATTCCAGCAGTTTCGAGGGCCGCCGGGGCCCCAGACGCCGCGAGGACAGCCAACTTGCCTCCAGGCACGACTCTTCCTCGGGTTGATATTGACCGACCGCGAGAACAGACAGTCATAGCTCCCGATTCTCCGACGCTGGACTCTGACAGCCAGAAGAACTCGCCCATTGACATGACTCTGGCTCCGTACCCGATCACACCGCCAGCGGACCAACCAAACGGCCTGAGCTCAGCAGTTGGCGAACTGTTGGATCCAGCTCACGCGATGCCCAAACCGCAGGAGCATGCATTCGACCAGTACGACCACGAAGCTGAAGACAAAGTCGCAGACCAAGTACGAAAGGATCGAGGCGAGCAGCAACTGAGGGAAATCCCTTACAACATTGGACTCCCGCCATCCCGAAGCCTCCCTAGCCAACCCCCGAAGATGCCTGCCCCGAGTCCTCCCATGGGTCTTCTCCCTACCGTCTCGATCGTCGAAGCAACGCCGCAGCCCGACGAGGGTCTTTCCAAGTTCCCTGCTCCGCCGCCTCGGAAGCCGCCGCCAGCCCCCTTGCAGCTCAACCAAGAGCGAAGACCAATCACTCATGAAGCCATCGACGACGAGGATACGGAGTCCGATTACGACGACATTCTGGAAGTCGACGAGATTGTACCTGACGACAAGCGTGGACGACGACGAACACGAGAAGAGGATGACCAAGAACGCGAGATCATTGCCCTGCGAGAAGCTGCCACGCGTAGCATGTCCAAGAAGAGCAAATCCAGCGAACCCGGATCTCCAGCAGACAACACGCCTCTAGTCATTCAAGCTGTGCCTCCACCGACACAGCCTGAAGCGGGCACCGCATCACTGGCAGCTGTTTTGAGCGGACAGAAGCCGAGGGAGATCCCTGTACCTCTGATGAGCCCAGGTCTTCCTGCAAGCCCACGTCCCTTCAACCTGACACCGCAAAACGCCCCTCCTTTGTCTCCTCGCACAGCAGCTCCCACTGCGTCGTTTGCGGCACCTCCCCTGTCGCCGCGACCTCCACGTCAGCCGATTCCTGTTCCTTCGAACGCTTCGCAAGCTGCTCCAGCTGTGGTGATTGTGCCCGATAGCGCTGGTACTGGTCCTCCGTCGGCGCAAAACGCCAGTAGCATGGCAACACTCGGCAATGCAGAGAATCCTGCCAACCGTGACAGCCCGACAGAACGGACCAGAATCTTCAAGGGGCTCGTGACAGAGGAATACCCTGATCTGCTATTGCCGCCTAACGCCCTCCCATCCATCGAGGTGAAGGTGGCGTCGTCTAGGATGCGACCCTCACGAGCCAGTCTGTTGTCTCTTACGCAGTTGGAAGAGGATCCCGTCTTCACATTGGGCATCATCTCTCGTGCTGACGGCGGAGAGCTGTGGAGGGTGGAAAAAGACTCTGTGTCACTCGCCAAGCTCGATCAGCGTTTGAAACAATCACCCACTTTCACAGCCAAGACACCTGAGAGATCTCTTTTCAGCGGTCACTCGCCAGCCAAGCTTGACGCGCGTCGCATAGTTCTGGAGCAATACATGGAGGAACTTCTGAACACTCCATTTGACACACAAACGGCGTTGGAGGTATGCAAATACTTGTCAACCAACACCCTTCCACCGAACTCGGACGAGACGGGCACAGCTGTAGAAGCTGCTTCTGAAAGCAACGGGAACAAGATTGGACCTGACGGTCGACCTCTTCGAAGCGGTTACCTGACCAAGAGAGGCAAGAACTTTGGCGGCTGGAAGGCTCGATTCTTTGTGCTCGATGGACCTCATCTCAAATACTATGAGACCCCGGGTGGCGCCCACTTGGGGACTATCAAGCTACAGAATGCTCAGATTGGCAAGCAGTCGCAGTCGCAAAGTAACGACAACCAATCCCCTGCCCGTCCTCCGACCAATGACGATCTTGACAACCAGTACCGACATGCGTTCCTGGTCCTGGAGCCGAAGAAGAAGGATTCCAGCAGCCACGTGAAACACGTGTTGTGTGCCGAGAGCGACAAGGAGCGTGATTACTGGGTTGACGCCCTACTGCAGTGGATTGACTGGCGGGATCCCGATGATATCGAGCCTCCCATGAGTGCAAAGGGCCATGGACATAGCCACGGCCACGGCCACGGCCACCCCCATGATCGTCAGACATCGGGTGCATCGGACCGCCAGAATGCAACAAAAGGCAAGAAGGCTGTCAGCAAGCCTTATCACCATCAATCAGATTCGGATACTCTCATTGGAGTTCGATATGATGCCACTCAGGCGGGTGATATGCCTCAAGGTGCTCCTGGACGACCGAAGACCTCAGGGGGCCTCCCTGAGCACCACGCACATGGCAGTGACGGCATGGCATCGAACAGGACCATCTCGGGGCCGAAAGATGCTCAGGTGATCTCGGATGCGGCGGCTTGGGGCAACAAGCTCGGCCTTTCAGTACCTTCCAACGACGAGAAGAAGCAGCGAAAGCGAAGCTTCTTTGGATTTGGCCCCAAGACTCGATCCTCGTCGGACGGTCAGGACTCGCTATTTGGAGGAAGCGAGACAGGTTCCAATGCCACACCACCGCAGAATCAGTACCAGGGCCCGATACGCCAAGCCTTCGGTGCTCCTCTGGCTGAGGCTGTCCGCTACAACCCGCCTACCGATGTCAACGTGCCTCTTCCGGCAGTCGTGTATCGATGTATCCAGTATCTAGATGCAAAGAATGCCGTGCTAGAAGAGGGCATCTTCCGCCTGAGCGGATCCAACGTGGTCATCAAGGGTCTCCGAGAAAGGTTCAATGTAGAGGGGGACGTCAATTTGGTGACTGATCCTCAGTACTACGACATCCACGCCGTGGCATCACTCCTCAAGCTGTACCTGCGAGAACTGCCCACCACAATTTTGACTCGGGATCTCCATCTCGAATTCCTGCAAACTGTCGAGATTGCTGACCGCACGGAGAAGGTGGCGGCGCTCAATGAGCTTGTGCTGAGACTCCCGCAGGCCAATGCGACGCTCCTGAAGTATCTGATCGCTTTCCTGATCAAGATCATCAACAACGCGGACATAAATAAGATGACTGTTCGTAACGTGGGCATTGTCTTCTCACCAACTCTGAACATTCCGGCGCCGGTGTTTGCCATGCTCTTGCAGAACTATGAGGGCATCTTCGGGATCGAACCCGAGGAGTATGAATTGCCCTCGCCCATCTCGGAGCCAGAGTCGAATGGCCGATTCCCGGAACCACCAATGCGATTTGAACCCCCTGCTCGACCTGGGACTGCTGGAAGCGCATCGTCGCCTCACCGTCAGTCACGCAAGGATGCTATGCGCGACCAGAACCGGTCTACACCTACACCGCCCCTCATCTCGACACCAAGTGCTCGAAGTTCTCCTCCCTCAAGCTCGGTGTCTCGACAGGGCTACGAGCCCAACTATAACGGCCAGTCTAACGCTGTGCCGCCGACCAGCGCCCGGCCGGCTTATGAAAACGGTTATGGCGCCCCCGCCGCTTACGACGCGCAGAACCTTCACCCTGGTCGCGTAACGCCGTCCTATGACAGGCCGTTTCAGTCTTCTCACGAGGACCTGAGCGCGGCAGCGGCTGCATACGACCAGTCCTATGGAGGAAATAGCCGACGTCGTGAGAGCGCCATCTTCATGGGCGGCCTCGTCGGTCCGACTCACCAGGCGTCGAAGAGCCGCCTTCGAGAAGAGACACGATTCTGATTTTGCGATTGAAATGACACCGGACTATCGTTGATGTATACGTCTTTTGCGTGCTTGTTCAACATACCCACTCGTTTCGACAAGCGATGATACCATTTACCAGCGGGTGCTTTTACAGTTTTCATGCTTTCGTTGTTGCATCACTACCTTAATATATAAAGATGTCTCGAAGAGGGGGATTCTAGACTGAGCTCGGAGGCGAAAGTGTCGGTTTGTCTGGGGGGCAGTCTTTGCCTTTCGGGTACCTGAGGCGGTAGACGCGCTTCTTCTGGCGGTTCTTGGGGACGAGGCTCTTCTCGATCCTTCTGGCCGTTCTGCCAGATGTCGACGCGGTTCAGCCAAAGACCAACAAAATATTTAATGTACAACATGACGACAGATGTACAGGAGTTCTGACAAGAATGAGAGAATTGGGCGGCATATTTTTGACCGAAAAGGATTTGCTCTTCTTCTTTTTTATTTGCTTTCATCCATTGGCAACAGATTTGGGGGATTTATCTTCATTCATCATCGCCCCCTTACAGCACGGCGTTTCTGGAGAGAGCTCAGCTCGCATGCATGCTCTGATGGGAAGGACCAGGTTTGACAGAACGAGATGGACGATGTATGGGATATTATTACTTGTTCGACTCCTTGATAGGTTGAATATGAATGGGACGAAGGCACTTTTGACAACGGGATTTAAATGAAATGT
Organism: Xenoacremonium recifei; assembly: GCA_012184525.1. Taxonomy (NCBI): domain Eukaryota; kingdom Fungi; phylum Ascomycota; class Sordariomycetes; order Hypocreales; family Nectriaceae; genus Xenoacremonium; species Xenoacremonium recifei. Next base: position 292,008 of record WOFQ01000024.1, on the reverse strand, counting down.
TGAGTTGAACGGGCGTAGTGTGTAGATCTCACGCCATGAAGCTGGCAGGCTAGCCATATCGTGCAGCTCCCGGGGCGGTGCCAGTCGCGTCCGGTGTGGCGAAGCGAAGCAGGGGGGCCGACCAAGCCGGCGTTTTCTTCATTAATTGTTCCAGGGCCATGCAAGGTATCGGCTGGCACCTTTCAAGTCCCCCGATCCCTCTCGAGAAGCTGCGTGAATATACGGAGTACCGCGAGTCTGGGTGATGTGCTTTGGTCAATTCGCCTGACTTACATGCCGCCTCCAACGTCTCAAACGGAACGGCAGCTCGGAACGCCCGGAGGCCGGCGCTTAGTCATCGACGCTCCTGTGCCATCCTCGCCAGGTCAGGTCGGCGTCTCGGCGACTCGCACCGCCGTCCTCCCTCTCTTACTCGCCCGTAGCACGTTCTCCCCAAGGCCCGAAGCACCGACGACTCCTCCATGGAACTCGATCCGCGACGCTTACCGGCCAACGGCGGCAGCGATGACAGCGATGACGGACCCGGGGGGCTGGTGCCAGCAGCCAATGCCCACGGCCATGGCCATACCGGGATGACAGCCTCGTCGTCCAACTCGCCCCGGAACGCGATCCTGCGAGCGGCTGCGACCAGGCATGACAGCGGCGCCGACTCACCCGACGGCTCGCCAGCAAACAACGCCAACAACCAACTCCACGAGGCCGGCGACGAGGGCGTCGATGCGAAGCGCCCGCGCGCCTGCGAGGCCTGTCGCGGGCTCAAGGTGCGCTGCGAGCCGGACCCCAACGACGAGTCCCAGCCGTGCAAGCGCTGTCGCAAGGCCGGGCGCAACTGTGTAGTCACAGTGCCGACGCGCAAGCGCCAGAAGAAGACGGACAGCCGCGTGGCCGAGCTGGAGAAGAAGATCGATGCCCTGACGGCGAGTCTGCAGTCGCGGGCAGCGCCGCTGGCCGGAGGAAGCATGTCGACGCCGTCGCCAGGCGCGGGCGCACACAACACCAACAAGGTCACCATCGACGAGCCGGCGCTGAACGTCGTGTGGCGCAACATGCCGGCGTGGCCGAACCCGGGGGCTGAGATGGCGGAGAAGAGGGCCAGTCTGGCGGGCATGCCGCTGGCGGCCTCGGGCATGAAGAGGAAGTACGACCAGGGCATCGATAATGAGAATCCGCACGATGCGCAGGACCGGCAGACGCTGGAGTCGCTGCCGCTGGACCCGGCGTCCATCTTTGCGCGGCTTGCACAGGGCGATATCGTCGACCGCGGCCTCCTGACCGTTGAGCGAGCAGTCGAGCTGTTTGAGCGGTATAACGACCACATGATCTATCACCTCCCGGGCGTTGTCTTCCCGCCGGGCACCACGGTCATGGAGCTGCGCAAGTCCAAGCCGACGCTGTTCCTCGCCGTCATGGCGGCAGCGTCAGCCGAGTCACCAGCCTTGCAAAAGGTGTTGCAGAAGGAACTCATGACCATCTTCGCCGAGAAGGTCATCATGACCGGGGAGAAGACGGTCGAGCTCATCCAGGCCCTGCAGGTGGCGGTGATCTGGTACTGGCCGCCGGAGCACTTTGAGGAGCTCAAGTTCTACCAGCTCGTACACATAGCGGCCGTCATGGCCATTGACATTGGCCTGGGTCAGAAGACTCAACAACGCAGGGGCAAGTTTATGCCCGAGGGTTGGAGGATTCCCACATTCAAGAGGTCGCCACCACCGGATCCAACGAGCATCGAATCTCGGAGAGCCTGGTTGACATGCTACTTTCTCACAGCCAACACATCAATGGCTCTGCATCGGCCTAACCTGGTGCGTTGGAATCCTTTCATGTCAGAGTGCGTGGAGATCCTGGAGACATCGCCAGACGCCGCTCCTACGGATAAGTACTTCTGCCATCTTGTCTGGACGCATCGGCTAGCAGAAGAGATTGGCATCCAGTTCTCGCTGGACGACCCCCTGAATGTGGTCAATATCACCGATGTCAGGACACAGTATGCCCTCAGGGGCTTGGAGAGAGACCTGGACAAGTACCGGGCGGCTGTCCCCCCGGACCTCCTACAACGTGAGTCTCATCGACCCTTGACGAGCCAGTCCATGAGCTAACATGTCTCCCAGCAACTCTCAAAATCAGTTTCCATGTTCTCAACCTCTACATGCACGAGATGGCCCTGCATTCTCGGCAAGCCAACACCGAGTCCGTCCGGCCACCCTTTGCCCCTGACTCCCTCCGCGACGGCTTCAGCGGCGTGAGCGCCGAACCTCTCTCCGCCGCACACATCTCCGCCCTCTCCGCCTGCATGGCCTCCATCAACGGCATCCTCACCACCTTCATCTCCATGGACATCTTCAGCGTGCGCTGCCTGCCCGTCTTCAACTTCGTGCGCGTCGCCTACGCCCTGGTCATCCTCATCAAGCTGTACTTCTCGTGCGCGCCCGCCGGCTCGGAGCTGGGCCGCGTTATCAACAAGGACGAGATGCAGGTCGAGCATTACCTCGACGCGCTGCTGGAGAAGTTCCGCGCCACGGCCGCGGATGATCGCTGTCGTCCGGCGGCCAAGTTCCTCGTCGTGCTCGTCATGCTGCGCAGCTGGTTCTACAAGCAGAACAGCTCCAAGGCCGACCCCCGGTCTGGTCCCGGAGCGGCGAGCCAACTTACCCCTGGATCGGCCGGCCAGACACCCGCGCCGCCACCGCACCAACAACTCCCGCCGCAACTCCCGCCGTCCACCGTCGGCCCGTCCGACCGCCAGGCTAACACGCCGCTGCAGCTGCTCTCCGAGGTCGCCACCGGCAGCTCCTCCGCCAACACCCCCTCCGTCGCCGTCCCCAGCGCCGACGCCTCCTCCGCCGGCGGCACCACCTACGGCAGCTGGCACCAGCGCGGCCCAGCCCAGCCCTTCTTCAGCGAGCCCACACCCGGGCCCAACGACACGCCGCCGTCCGCCACGCTCTCCGGCAACACGACCACGCTCGAAACCGGCCCCCCGCAGCCCGACATGCTCGCCGCGGCCATGGGCTCCGGCGCCATGGTCCCCCCCGGCATGCTGGGCGGCACACACCCCGGGCTCGGCGCCTTCGGCGACTTCAACAATTTCGGGCTCGACTCCATCGACCTCGAGGGCCTGGGCCTGGGCCTGGACTCGCAGGAGGCGTACGAGAACGGCGTGCGCATCGTCATGAACGAGCCGTGGTTCGACATGTTCCAGACGATGCCCGGCTCGGGCAACGTGTTCAACTTCTAAGTTCCATACATACGTATTGCCCTTCCTTGCCCGCCGCTGTGGGGGGACATTCCATCACCCACGTGCGGGCAACCACAGGGCATCGACCACGACGATCCTCCAAAGAATCCCCCCTCTCCTCATGAATCTGATTTGTCGGCATGATATGACCAACCAAAATCTTCGGGCGCGACGGCACCGCATGTGTGTTCTTCTACGACGGGGTGGATTTGCCTGACTTGCTTTGCTTTTTACTTGGACCGGGACCTGAGCGGGTGTTTTTGAACGATACCATATTTCTGTACATGCGTGTAGACCTACATACCAACCAACCAACTTTACTTATCTGCACCCTCCACCTATCTAAATGCTTCGCTACCCTAACTGTACTCCTTTGTCCTGTGTGTGTATCTCGTCTATCTTTCTGCGCCCGCTCCATCGCAATATCATCGACGCTTGCCCTGCCGATCCCATTGGGTCGAGATACTGCACGTGCGTGTAGCGCTGAAGTCTGTCGCCGTTCAGGGCCGAGACGGAAATAGCATAGGCGTTTTGGCGTCCAGCCACGGGCTTGCACATGGCAGATTTAGATTCCCCCATTGTTGGTGGTTGGTGGAGCTGGACGACTCATATCTTTGACATATCTCATCCGTTCTCGACTATTATTGGGCTTCACAACTACTGCCTATCATCAGCCCATCACTTCGCCAGGCATGTGAATCTCGATTCTCGTCAGATACAGATAGCAAAGCCGTAAATTTCATTCTAGCTCGGTCCTATTCTCTCGGCCTTTGCATCCGCCACGCCCGAGGAGGGGGCATCTATGTATCAATCGGCACGATTCCAGGCCCCTCACTTAAAGCCATATCTGCCAATCTTCTGGGTTTCCCCCGATTCATTGCAGTCATCCTAGCTTGCTGCGACAGCTCCTCATTCTGTGCCGACTCCCCTGAAGCCACGCATTCCTGCGCGGGATACATCCGGATGCCACCCTCCCTTTCATCTGCCACACCAAGTAAGCCATACTCCTACATGCGTGGCAAACTTCCACGCAAAGAATCCAGCAACGCCCGTAGTAAAGTTTCGTCAAATACACCGAAAATCATCGACTCCCGTGCTCGCTATTGTGCTGAATGTTGTCGTAAAAGACCCCGCCTCGCCGGAGAACAACCTCCTTTCCTTTCATATGATGTCTCTCAAAGACCACCATTATTCCACCCCGCCGTGTCCTGTGTATTCCATTCTGTCACCAGTTCCGGTGCGCCTTCCGTGAACCCCAATCTTCCCAATTTCGCTATTTTTTTTCTTTTGTTTTCCTTTTTGCCTCCAAGCGTTTTTTGGCCCTAGCCTCCAAAGCTCTCAACTTGAAAAGTACATTTTAACAGCAAATAAAGAAGCGAAGTGGTTTAGCGAGAGTCTCTTGTAATCAGAGGGCAGGTAGCTCAGATTGAAAGCAAGAATGCCAATGTAGAAACGCGGGTAAAGGTGTCATGGTGATGATTACTTGGTGTCGGCCGGATGCTGCCGTTCGCAATTGATTGTGATTGTCGTAGTAAATAATCATGGTGGTTATGATAGTGGCAGTGGTAGGGGTCGTCATGGTGGGTGGGATGGTGGGGTCGGTCGTCATTGAGGTGGTAGTCGTCATCATTATCGTCGTCAAAACCAAACTATGCGTCAGCCGTTCACGGCGTTCGCTCAGTCCATGTAGAAGTCGCCCTTGAGAATTCGCTCCTGGAACGCATCAGGCTTCGGTCGCTCCTGCTTGGGAGGCTGCTTGACGGCGGGGGCTTGGACGGGCGGCTGGGGCATTTCGGAGACCGACTTGGCTCGGTCGTGCATCGAGTTGCCACGAGGAGGCGAGCTCGACGCGAGCGAGAACGAGGGACGAGCCCCGGAGACGGAGCTTTCGGCGCGAGACCTAAGCTGCTCTGACCAGTTGAAACCTTGCTGGTCTGCGCGAGGAGCAAAACTGTCAGAAGGGGCTCTTGGACTTTTGATGTTGCTTGCCTGTGGAAGAGAAGAAGCTGGCAGGGTGGAGCTGGCACGGCGCCCAGCGGCCGACAGAGCTGCAGAGATGCTAGAACCCTGCGTCGGCGCCCTTGCACGAGTTGCCTTCTGTCCACTATGCGAACGTCCATTCTGCGTGGGCGGAGGAGAGGATGGTGGGTTATTACCATTGCCGGGGCTGCCGCTGGGGCGGATGTTGCGCATGGTGGTGCCGCCGAAGCTCATTCGACGGACGAACGGCGTGGTGGGAGCGGTTCTGGCGGTGCCATACAGCGCATCGTCATCCTCGATGGCGCTTTCGTCGATCGACTCAGAGTTGTTGGAGTTGGTGGACATGCTACCACGGCGGATGTTGAATGAGTTGCTGGGGTTCGTAGGAGAGGTGCCCGAAAGACCAAGGGTGTTCACCGAAAGCCGTCGGCGACCAGCGTCCACGGGGTGAGCAGCGCCACCGTTCATCTGGCCGGGAAAGCCAGAGCCATTCGGAACCGAATTTCCTCGCTGGAAAAGGTTCGTGAGGGCGGCCTGTGTGATGGAGCCTCGGCGATTGCGGACGTACATGTCTGGGTTGTTGTTTGGTGGGTTTTCGGTAGACATCATTGCAGACAGGCAACGGCCGTGGGAATGACGTTGTTATATAGTAGTAGTCGCGGTGTAGAAATCGGGGTCCAAGTGACGAGACGGAAAGTACCAGTGGCGCGAGAGTGGTTCGAGGGGCCCAAGGAGAGTGTGACAAGTGGGTTTTACAGCGTGTTGGAGAATTGAGGTTGTGGGCTGATGAAATCGCTTGTTGAAGATGATGTTTTGTTCCAGAGAACAGAAAAGTGTAGCAGAGGGAAGACAAGAGAAGAAGGGAGGACTGGAAGGTTTGTTGGAGATGGAATGGGATGGGGGAGGGAGCGGGGGTTGATAAAGGCCGGCAGAGTGTGTGAAGCGAACGAAGGTCGATCCAACTTTAAACAAGGGGACCAGAATCGCCGTGCAGTGACGAGGGATCGCCGATACTGGAATAGGCAAAAGTCGATTGAAATTGGTGTGCAGCGAGATTGTGCGAGGTGAGGCGAGGCAAAGCGACACCGGCCGTGAATTGGGAGAAACCCTGGCCCAGAGGCGAAGAGTCAGTGATGGCACCGGCGACGTTGAGTGACAAGCCCCAGAAAGGACCCCGAGCTGATGCAGCGAGCAGCGAGCTGGAGGAGACGGGAACCTTTAGGCCCTGGAGAGTTGAGGGGCGCCTGGGGATGGCGTGCAAGGGTGGGCGACGGCCGCTGGCCAGTGGGCTCAAGGCTTGGGTCGAGATGGTGGGAGGTGACGTCGTGTGGACCGCGCCGCCGCGATCGGTTCTTCTCCCACTGGCACGAGAGGTTCAGCGTGCAGGGTTCAGGGCTGCTGCCCGCCTGGACAATTGGGTGCCTCGACGAGCCAGAGCCAGGCCCAGGGCTGTTGCGCGCGCGCGGCGTGGTTCTCGACGATGGCTTGCTGGTCCGTGCCGTTGGGATAGGACGTGCGTACCCAGGAGGGAGAGTGGCGGCACTGCACGGATCTGTTTTTGTTCGAGATTCGCTGGAGAATGCGGATGTTTGCAACGTCTCTGGCCCGTTTTACGTTGCGTCTCGGCAAGAAGACGGTCAAGCTTCGAGGCGCACAGCGTCTGGGGGATGGGCTGATGGTCTGCTGATAATGGACTGGGTGATGGAAGAGAGAAAGAGGAGGAGAAGACGGAGGTCGGCGGATTAGGTAGAAACCTTCTTCTCCTCCTGGTCCTCCTGACGAGCAATTGGGGAAGGCGCCGCCGCGGATGTGCCTTACCAGGAACCCTGCTGGGATCTGGCGGGCGGGGGCAAGAAGGGGAAGGTATCGCTGTCGAGCGAGCCCTCCGCTGGCACTCCTGCCCTGTGTGCCCGCTGGTATGGTAGCAACAGGCCGGGAGGCTTGGGAAGGTTCGCTGGGACATACGCGGCAGGTCTGGTGCAGTACTTGGGCCTCCTCACGCCGTGGCCCAGGCACCCAGGTACATGCAGCATTGACTTTTGGCGCCCGCTTCGCCTCAGTGCCTTACTCGTTCGTTCCTGCCATGCCGTGGAGGCTGCTCTTGCTTGCTGACACCAGCGCCGTCGCTGCTACGTCTCTGCAAGGGAAGGATCGACTGGCGATGCATGCCTGTGGTTGCAAAGCTGGGTCATCCGTCCCAATTGCTTTTTTTCCACTGCAACATCCGCCCCTTCCCCTTTCGACGCCAGTCAGCCAGCACTGAAGGTACCTTTCCTAGCTCTGATGCACTCAGCTCAGCCGCACGTGGTGGGCATATTTGTCCACGAACTAATTGAAGAGGAGGGTCAGCACCGCGGTTGCCATCTCTCTGCTCTGTTGCGGACTCTTTGGTGGGCTTCCTTGGCGAGGCCCGGCGGACGGAGGCTACGGCAGCGCCCCCCTAGCGCAGCATGCTCTTTAGCGGGGTGAGACTCATGACTGTGGGGTAATTATGGCCATGCAGCCAATGGTCACGCTCGCAAAAGCCCCCGTGCCCACATCTCAGGGCGCCGACGTCACCCACCCAATGGGCACCACGCAGCGTCTTTGCGGGGTACAGCCACTAAAACGACCTGCACTTTAGCGTCCCCCAGGTGCTGTGCTGGAGCTGCCCTCGATGATCCCCCTTTGTTTCTCCATGTCAACCCTACTTGTATGGAAGAGATGGGCAGAGTCGTCGTATCTTGGCGCATCAGATGAGAGACAGCCTGCAGCCATCCATCGAGGCCATCACCTGTCGAGGCAGCGACCGGTTGCGGAGGCGTCGCCTCGACAAGGTTGGCCTGCCAGTCCCTCCCTGCCTGCATCGCCGCACGCTTCGTTGCTTTTCCAGGTGTTGCTCTGACGCCTGGCTGCGACCGTCGTCGTCATGCTGGGTGGCGGCCGGCGGCAGATCAAGTGACCTGGTGCGTCTGTCAGTCAGTCGAGCAAACCACCATGACAGCATCAGCATTCCCCCTATTCTGCACATCACACGCCGGACAGAGTCGATCAGTTGCGCCGCTTCAGGAGCCTTCATCAACACAATCGCGGATGCTGCTCTTCATCGGAGAGTTAGTTGTCCCCGTCCTGGACTAGCTGTCGAGCAGAAACGTGTCCAGACAAGAACACTGCTCAGACCCAAGTTCAGTTCATCCGGACTCTTCGCTCCTCCAATCACCGCCACTCCTATTACCCCGCGCGCACATGTTGATGGATTCTTGCCCCCTTCCCAAGTCCGGCTGCCGGTTCCTTCGGCCGACGCGCGCTGGCGTGGAGGCTTGCGACTGGGGCTTTGGGCTGGGCCTTGGGCTGGGCTTTGGGTTGCAGCTATATTGGATCCTCTACACCACCAACGCCCGCCCCCCTTGCTCGTATACCGTGCCAAAGAGTCCCCCGTCAGGCAGATGTCCTGGCTGCGAGGCCCTCTGTGCCTACCATTCGCCGTCCTGTTCTGTACATGTCGCCGAATCCATCGCCTGCTCCATCCTTCGGCATTGGGCTCTGCATTTGCAGGCGGATTGCAGGCGGAGCGCGGAACACGCGGAGAGCCATAATCCATCCATCATGGTGCAGAATGCAGCTGGCGAGGGCGCACTGCAGCTTCACCACGGCCAACTCAACCCCTAAGGCGTCCACGTGCATCCCAGCAGACTGGAGAACTGCATTTAGCCACTTCTTTGGCCAATTGATTGCCCAGCCAACAACTCCCGCGGCCACCATCTTACATGCCGCTGCCTTTCTGCGTGCGCATACGTGTTGTTGGTGCTCACCATCTGCCATCTGGCTTCCCGTGTCTTGGCCCCCCCCCTCCCAGAAGATTAGCGAGCCCCCGAGACTCCTGCTACTGCGGTAGGTTGCCCTACTCAACGCCTATCAGCGCCTGGCCGAATGCGAGACGCCAGGCCGCTTCTTGGCGGAGATCGTCGCCCGGCGGTCTAGACCGAGGTGAGCAGCGACGATCGCACGACGTCTATCCAATGGAGCACGGCGGGGAGCTGATGATTGTACCAGACATTATTTACTAAGTATGTGCGTGTGAAGTGTAGTGTGCACGGCATGTGCGGGACAGGACAGATGGGCTGATGCGAAGGAAAGAGGATGCACGCGACCCAAAGACTCTTTGGTGTTTTGGTCCGCGGCACTGACACGTTGTCCGTCCTCCCCTGGCTTTTCCTCGTCATCATTTCCCTTCTCTCTTTGTCCTCCTGCCGACTGCGGAGTAGTAGTACCCCTCCTTTTCGACCTGATCTGACACCATTGCTTGCTTGTCTTTACAGCTCCTCCTGAACCAGCGTGCTCTCCAGCACAAACGCAACATCCCCAGTTGAAGCACCACCCAAGCAAACTGCCGACAGGGTGCCGGTAGCACACTGCGCCCTCGCTGCCTGCACACACTTCACCCAGCGCTTCCGGGTGATGTTGATGGTCGCGTCTTCGTCAGTGGCCTTGAGCGTGAACTTTGCAGATCCAGCCTCGCCAGTCGTCTCCTTGGGCGCACCCTTGCACCTCTTTGTTGAGCCCGCCATGCCACCGCAGATGCTCAGCTGAGCGACGTTCTCGTCCTGAAAGACAATTGTTCTGTAACGGGAACACCCGTAAGTTAGCACATCTTCCTTGTGTCTCATCTCTGCTCGTCCCCTGGGCTTGGGTCTCTGCCGCCGGGATGCACGTACTGGCTAGGGTTGAGGCACGTCACTTGCGCCAGCACACTGGGGTCAGCAGCTTCCTCAGCTCGCGTTCGCAGGACCTGGTCGTTCTTGGCAGCGCTGGCGATTCGGGGCATATACGGCACGCTGTTCAACGCAGCGCGGGGCTTGGGAGGCGCGGCCGTCACGGCAACGGCGCTGACGAGGACCAAGACGGCCTTGAAGATGTTTCGAGTCGAGACCATTGTGGAAGTTGAAAGTAAGTTTGTCAAGGTAACTTGTAAGAAAGAGAGGAAAGGGATTGTGATGTGTGATGCAAGTGGTTGACTGAGCGATTCAACAAAGACGTGAATATCTCGAATGAAGAACAAAAGCAACGATACCAGATCGCTGCAAAAGGAAGTAAGGTATGATGGTTCAACCAACGCACACAAGTAGAAACAAACAACGTAGAACGTGGAAACAGCAGACACAGTCGGCACGAAACAGAAACAAGTGAAGAAGAGAGAGGAGAGAAAGACTCAAGTCGGCGACGAAAAGCATCAGCATCAATCTGATACTCTCTCGCTTCCCCTTAATCGTCAGCCCTCCAGCAGCCACCCGAGGGGCCGAACCTCGTGTTCTCGTGTTTGAGCACGCCGATTTGCTGACACTTGAAACGGGGGCTGGCGTTTGGGACGGTTCTGAAACCCTCGTCGGGTGGGGGTGGCCGGGGATGGCGGTCTGGGCCTTGATAAACCCCGTCAAGCAAGGTAAGGGAGAGAAAAGAAGTTCAGATTGGGCGGAGAATAGAATCCTGCGGTGTTTGGGTGATCGTGACGGGGAATAATTAGAATTCGTTGTTTTGTTTGTAGTTGATCCCTGGGATTGACCGGGTATTCGGACACCCTCACTGTAATTGAATATATGTTTCGTAAAACGCCTTCAGCCAAGCAAACCCCCATGATACTCCTCAACCTCTCTAGCAAAAACACGTTAACTCTGCCGTTCACAGCCTCAGCCACCATCGCCCTTGCGTCGTCCACACAGCCCGCACACCCCACAGTCGCCCGAGTTGCGATACGAGCTGTCCTTACACGAAGCGCTGCTACAGCGCCATGAAGTCGGCGTCGGTGCCAGCACGTTGGCGCACATGCTGCAGGTAACAGCCAGTGGGTTGTTGGCAAAGGAGCACATCGAGCAGAATTGCTCTTCAGTTGATACTCTGGGCTGTGAGGTGCTGGGAGCTGATGCTGATGCTGATGCTGATGGTGGTGCTGCTTCCTTCGTCTTGGGCTTGGGCGGTGGTTTGTTGCCCTTCGATCTTTTCGGCTGTGCCTTGGGTGCGGTTCTGGTCGGAGCCGTAGACAGTGGAAGGCGGTCGTCTGGTTCATCTTTGATGTGCCTCCTCCAGTTGTCGTTGTCCTCGCTCTTGACCCGAGCTTCGCTGGCTTCCAAGCTTCCCAGCCCTGGGCCATCTCCGTCTGTTGGTTCCCTCTTGATCATACGTCTGAACATCCCCTGCAACTCTTGAGCCTCGTTCCTCGCGCCCGGATCATCAGCATCCTCGTCTTCGCAGACCTTCACCAAGCCCCTGCCCTTCCCATCAACGAGCTTGTTCCCGTGTGCATCGACCGCATCCTCGCCATCAACTTCCACCACCTCGTAGTCGCTGTCGCTGCCCGACTCCGTCTCTTCGTCCTCGCCTTTGATCACAAAGTCTTCCTCCTCTACCTCGACCTTCTGCTTCTCAAACCTCGCCAACGCCGCCGCCGCCCGCAATTCCCGCCCTCGCGCACTCCCTGCTACTCGTGGCTTGCCCTGCACCCTCTTACCTTTCTCCAGCTTGACCTTCTCCGCCTCGTCCGCGCCCAACGCCTGGCCGTTCTTCCCAAACTTCTTCAGGATCCGCCGTTCCTTTTGCTCTCGGTACGTCAGCTTTGGCTTCGTCTTTCGCTTTCGCCCCCGAGACCGATACGTTCCGCCACAGAGATGCTCTGGCAAGATCTCATCCGCCAGCACCGTATTGCCCTCCCACGCGCCGGTGCCCAGGTGAGCGCCACGGCCCCAGAGTCCGTCGCCCATGTAGCCCTTCAACCAAAGCGTCTGCATTTGCGCCGCATAGCCGTCACGGACGGCCCAGAAGGCGCGCGAGTGGTTCATCTGCTTGCAATGCGCCAGCTCGTGCATCATGACCATCTGCACATACTCGAACGGCAGCCAGCGGCCAGTGCGTGGCGACTTGAGGACAAGCTGGACGACCTCGCCGGCATTGAAGTTGCGGCCAACGAATTCACGGTTGGGCTCATACTCCTCCAAAGATGTGACGTAGAGGTGGTGTTCTTTCATTATAGGCCCTGTGACGTCGTGTCAGTCGGGCCTAAGCTACGTGGCGGCTGAAGGCACTTACGGCATTGTGCTGCTATTCGCTCAAGAAAATCCTGGGCAATCTTCTCGTCTGAGCCCGGGAGGGGTTTGATGAAGACAATGTTAGGATTTGGTTGTGATCGCTTCTCGTTGAGGCGTTGCCATCCTGCAACCATGGCTATGGTGTCTGTGACCAGCTCAACACCGAACACTCAGACGACTTGAATAGAGGACAAAGACACTGTGAAAGTCGAAAAAATGTGTCCCGTACGTATTTAGACACTTTTCTACAGTTGATGGCGTTGCAATTTTGTACAAAACGGACATAAGTTGCAGAAGCAGGTCGAACCGTGAATGAACGCGTTAAGTGGCAACGCTGGCCACACGAAGTCATGTGACTCCTTCCGATACCAGGCATATCAAGTCGAACACCACAAAGACATCATTTCTTGCGAGAAAATTCTTGTTCAGAGTCAGAATGAGATCGTTAATTCGTATCTAGGATCAGCCCTAGTATATATCCTGGATATCCAAGCCTACGGCTTCATGTAATAGTATAAACCCAAAGATCCCAAATCCCAAGTTCTCCAATCCGTCAGATGAAGAGACCATCAACGCCATGAAAATGCCATATCAACGCTAAATCTAGATGGGAAACGGAACAGCGGCCGTAATTGGTCGTCTATGTTCTTGTCGAGCCTCCACGTTCGCAATAGCGCTCTGGAGGGCACTCGTGAGGTCGACGTGGAACATGGGCCTGTCTAGACCATGAACCACAGCACCTCTGCGCCTCTTCAGGCCAGCGGGGGTTCCAGGGGTCTCAGGCTTCTCTGAGCCGCCAGGAGTGATTGTAGCTTCGGGCTCCGAGGGAGGCGAGTAGCCACCCATAGCCAGCTCCTCGTCCTTCGTGCGCTCCAGCTTCGCAGCGAGTTCCCGGTGGTTTGCCTCCTCCTCTGCCATTTCCGCAGCGGAGTCCTTGCCACCAATCTCGGCAACACTGAAGATAGACTTCCACCTGGAGTGGTGGCCTTCCTCTTCGGCCGAAGTTGGGATACCGAAGCCAGCAGAGATCAGAGCACGCTTGGTCCACCTGTTGCTGATGCAGGCAATGTGCCAATCAACAACATCCGGGGCGGCATACAGATCCAGCTGGTTGCGCACATCAATGAGGCGCTGGACAGAAGTGATGTCGACGTTGTTGACCGAACTGAAGTCCAGAATAATGGCCTTGAGAGTCGGCTTTGCCGAGTCCGGATCAGAGTCGGCACGGCGCTTAGCAGACTTGCGGGGTCCCGGATTGTTCCAGGGACGGTCTCCGGGCCGCTCAAAGGCCTCTGCACTGGTGCGCTTGGTGTGGGCAGCAACAAAGTTCGTCAAGTAATCCAATGTGTAATTAGCATTGGGATAGTTGAAACCCTCAGAGAAGCGGTAGATGAAAACGCCTGGATAGGGATGATCCATCTCCACCTGAGGGTTGGATCCGTCGCGGTGGTCGAGCGGCAGGAAGATATTGCGAGACGAGTTGTCCACACTGTCGAACGTCCCATACTCGCCAACCACCTTCCGGTCGTCACCAATGACGTGGTCTCCCAGCACTGAATGGACCTTCACTTTACCGAGGAACTGGCCTCTAGCCTTGAGAATTCGGTAGATCAGGACAGCAGCGGAGATGCAGACGGTTGCGTAAAGTCCGTCCTCGATTGCTGAGAAGACACTGACGAACACACCGATGAAGAAGATGAAAACTTCAATGGGTGACACTCGCCAAAACTGGTAAACAGTGTTTGGCGGTGTGATCAGATCACCCACAGCATGGATGATGACCGCAGACAGTGTGGCGCTAGGGATGTAGAAGAAAACAGCAGTCAAGAGGTAAGTGGCAAGGAGGACGACAGCGCCAGTGACAATTCCACAGGCTGGGGTGCGAACACCAGCCTTGGACTGGATAGCAGTTCGGCTGAAAGAGCCAGTCGATGGGTAAGCACCAAAGAAGGGTCCGAAGATGTTGGTCACTCCAATAGCAACCATTTCTTGGGATGGATCAATAGTGTAGTTGTTTACTCTTCCAAAGGACTTTGAGATAGCAATGTGTTCGACCAGGAGCACGATGATGGCAGCCGGCAGGTGAGAGCCAAACTCTCCAATAAGTTCACCAGAGAGCTCTGGTACACCAATGTTCTTGAAGCCTAGATACAGTTCAATCAGCAAAGTACTTTAAAACTCGATATTCAGCAGAAACATACCCTTGGGAATAGTGCCAAGAATTTTGAACTTGGGGTCATCGCGCGTGTGCATGTTGACCAACCAGCTGATCATCGTGTAAAGCAGAATGACAAACACCGTTCGCATGGTATTGGCGAAGAAAAGGATCCGCTTCCACTTGGGGAATCGATCCGCCGCCCGGGTGAACGTGTAGCGGATCAGGTACAAGAAGAACAAGGCGGAAAGCCCCATGGCAGCATCGAGCTTGGTGTCTGGTAGATGCTGCAAGGTATGGATGAAGACCAAGTAGGGCGAGTCTCGGCTGGAGAATCCAGTCATGCCCATCAGATTCGGCAATTGACCGACAGCAATAGTAATAGCAGAGCCAGTCATGAAAGCCGATAGGGAGGTAATTGAAATCAAGTCAACGATCCAACCACAACGGAGCAGGCCAATAGCCAGCACGATGCAGCCGCAAATAATCGAGAGCCCTGAAGCAATGACATTTGCAGGGATGTCTTTACCAGACGATTGGATATCCGTGACAACATTTCCAACAACGGTCGAGAGCACAGCCACAGGCCCGATAGAGATATCCTTGGAGGTACCGAAGATCCAGTAAATGATAACACCCATGAAGGATGAGTAAAGACCAAATTGGGGCTCGAGATTGGCCAGAATGGCGTAGGCCATGCCCTGAGGCACGACCACCGCACCAATGGTAATGCCAGCAACAATGTCACCAGCGAGCCACTGCAAGTTGTAGTGGCCAAGCCAGGTCAGGCAGGGGAACAACGATCTCCCGTACCTTATAACATCTTGGCGCGAGGGGACCTGCTCGTGGAGCCACTCAGACGAGGTAGGGGGGTCCTCGAAGAAGGAGTTTGCGGTCTGGACCGAGAGGATGGACTCTCCCCGCGTCACGTCATCGCGAGAGGAAGGGGTTGGCTCCTCAAGCTTGATGCCGAGAATCTTGGCCAGGCCATGGCCAATCTTGGTGGCGGCGCCAGGCATATCTGGGGTGCTGCGACGGGCGAGTTTGCGGGAAGGTGTCGATTAGAGGAAGGCAGCCGATTCGTTGTGGGACAACCACGATGCTGACAGCGTTCTAGAAGAACGGTGATGGGGGATGTCGAAGGTCTTGGCTGGGCCTAGACGGCCATGGCTCAATGGGAAGGTTTAGGTGATGAGGTCGATCGAATGTCACAGCGGACGCCGGCTTGATATCGCTGGCGGGTGAAGCTCCCCGGATACCCTAGTCGGAGAGATTGTAGAGGTGTGAGCACGGGGTTGACGACGACGACAACCTCGTGTGATTCGATCAAGAAGCTCTATCCGTCTTAGGCCTACTAGAAGGAGCTCTAGAAGTATCGAGACCAGGAAACAGACGAATGAGACGGCAGTGCCCGAGGCGAATCTTGGTACTGCGGCCGTTGGATGAGGGGTCTCAAGACAGGGTCGATGGCGTATGAATTGGAGAAAAAGGCGACATCGACGACTTATGAGGAACGAGGGAGGGCAGTCTGACAGTCGCAAGGAGTCTCAGAGAGGAATGGGGGGGAAGGGCTCGGGGAGCAGGTCTCGTGCGGGAGTCGACAGGACACTCAAAAGCAATAGCGCGACCACGGTGAGGGATGATTCGTCAACACCCCCATGCCGGAGATGATCAATCTGGGAATTGGGAACTGCAATTGCTGGGGGCGGCGCGGCTCAGGGGCACGGCTGCTGGGATGCTGGGATTGCTGGTGGTGAAGGACTCGAGGCAGAGAGGAGACTTCTCCACCAGATCATCATCGGGGGGCCCGCCATTGCTGTGACAGGGGCATTTAAAGGCAGCCGGTGAGCAATTAGGGCGCTGGGAGCGGCTCGGGAGCAGCGCCAGGGCAGAGCCGAAAGCAATGGTGTTTTGAGCTGGCGAATGTCGCAATCGCCTCGATGCCGTTTTCAGCCTGGCGCACCCGGAGAGCTGACCCCAGCACGTGCGCCGATCGGGGGTCACGCACGGTGACGCTGCTTGTTTTCCGGCTGAATATGCTGTGCTGGACGAGTAGATGCTTACTCTGTACTGTGGTTGCAGAGGAGGGTGATGTCTTCTTGCATATTCCGTCCCCAGAGCGGTTAACGGCGTCGACGATCGAGCAGCTGAGCGACGAAGCGGTGAGCATGGAGGCTTCCCGTCACTCCATCACGGGGAGAGATATGAGGGCACCTGACTTTGGCGTCCGACACTGTGCAGATGCAGAGGCGAGGAGAGAATCTCGTGGTGTTTGGGTCAGATTTCTGGGGACAGGCAAGTACCTGAACGTGGCATGACGTTGCTGCTGCTCCGTTCTTGCCTCCTCCTGCCATGCGACAGCGGATTACGTGATGAAACAGAACCGCTGCGAACAGGCTTCATCAGCACCACAACAACAATCAAATCGCCTCAGAAATTCCCGTCTCTTCGCATACATTCCAGCGACCGAGACATGCCTCCTCCGTACGGCGGCCATCTCGCACTGGGCCAGCCCCAGGCCTGATTATCACCTCCCCGCACACCCGCCAATCACGACGCACGCTGTGCCTGAACTACCGGTGGACCCTGGCTGATGATGCTGCACCTCGTCGCCAAAAGGGAGGGTGCAGGGATGTTAGGCCACTGCTGACGGGGACTTGAGCATCCCCCCGTTGAGCGTTTTGCGCAAGTTCCCCGAAGCTTTCCCAACTCCTCCAGCGGTGCTATTGAGGGGCCGCAAGATGATGTGGCTCTTCTGCGTCGCGTTCGGCGGGTAAAGGCCCAAAAGTCAATCGCAGGCTGCGTCTCATCGTGGCGATCGCTCCCACTCCCGGAGCTGCTCTCCTTGAGCGAGGGACGAGCTTGCAGACTCCAGAAAAGGCCGCGTCTGCTCGCCTCGGGGAAATCGCTGCACGCAATCTGCCTAGGGATGATTGCGGGCGACATTGGCCCACTGCTGACGAGAGCGGGTGGATCAAAATGGATGCAGAGCCTGACCAACTGGCCACTGCTGATGAACTCCCCGTCGAGTCCCCGGAGAGTCCCCGACGAGAGTCTGGCCCAGTTTTCAGTTTCAACGACGGTGCAGAGGCAAATCGAGTTTTCGCCAGACCCAGAAAGCGTCAGGAGTTGTGTCGCCTGATGACATGCAGCGAGTCTATATGCGCGGCTATGCATTCTCCATTTTCTTATCAATCGCAAACATCGCTGTGCCTCTTGCTATGTATGGAATAATATCAGCCCGTCCATCAGCTTAATCTCGCCCGTAATAAACTAGCGACCGCCTCCCCTGCAGGGCCCTTGCGTCTCGACTCTGCACCATTGACAATGCTTCCTTTTTCAAGGTCAAACCAAGTTTTCTTTCATTAAAATCCTTCAACTTCTGAAAAGCCATGCACTTGGATGCCGGTCATCAGAAATTCAAGCGCCCCTCAACCAGAATTCCGTTGAGACGCTGATTCTCCTGATCAACCAAAACGTGCTCTGATAGGCCCTTATAGTGGGCTTCAGCTTCCAGAGGGATTCTACCAGTCAGGCCGAGATTATGTAAGTCAAGTCAGCTCACAATTCAAGCCTGCTCCACCTCAGCCACTCCAAGCGCATGAGAAGCCGAGCCACAACGGTCATTTCCTCCGCGATGTGGCTCAACTGCGGCTCCAGCACGCAACATTATGAGCACCTTCAGACCTAGACAAGAGCAACAGATACCATTTTATTCGACTCTCACTTCCGAAATCCCTTCGTCGTGATTATGCCGCCGTCTTCGCAACCGCCTCGCCGTTTCGACGCCCTCAAACGCGAAACCAACACGAGCCGGCGCGTGTCCTTCAGTTCAGCGTAGAGACCGTCCCACCATCTCCAGCCTCCAGCCTCCCCGCTAAACTTCAGCCTCCCATGGCAAATCGCACCCCAAACCCTCACCATCTGTAGCATTCAGTACGCAATACCGTGTATCGCAATGCGCATCGAATCTGCGTTCCACTAAAGCCGTTTCCTCTCTCTTGACTCGAACCTAGAAAAATGTCCGATCCAACGAAGCAGACGATCCCCAACATCCCCGCGCCTATCCAATCCGACCTCCTCCAGGCCCCGCCATCACCACGCACCCATCGAGCACTTCGTCGCCTCCAGTCCGCCCATAACCTGGGCGCCCGAGCAGGCACAGGGAGTATTGGGCTCGGCAATACTCCGTCGCTCATCTCGCAGCAGCGTATTCGCGATCAGCAGCGCCATGTGTCGCCGACTCGCGCCAACAACGTCAATCGATCGCCGCAGCGTGGCCGCGCCAACAGCGATGCAACGCCGCCGCTGGTCCATCAGATGAATGTTGTCAATGCCAGCAAGAGAGCCGGGTCTAAGAAACCCGTCTTCTCGCATGGCCATATGTCGCTTCAGCAGATAATTCGAGAGGGGCCCAATGACGGTGATTACTTGGGCGCGCTGGAGAGCGCAAGATGGAAGGTCGTCGACGAAGGCGTCAAGAGCGCTGAAGACGGAATGGTATGAATCCTCTTCCTTTTCGTCAATTCTCTCTGCTAACTTGCGCTGCTCAAAGTCAACCCTCCGAATATACGTCTGGCTTGTCCTCCTTGACGCTCCGATCCTCTCTACCGACGACTACCTAGCACTCATCCACCGCGGTGCCTCACCAGCATACTCCAAGATTCGAAACGACACCTTCCGCACCCTCACCACCGATCCCCTCTTCCGCCGCCGTGTCAGTGAAGCCAGTCTCATCCGCCTACTCAACGCCATCGCCTGGAAACTGCACGATGCCAACGAGAAGCAGCGTCAGAGCCGCCCCGGCAGCAGTCGTGCCTCGCTTGCTGCCCACGACAACTTCGCTGGAAGTGTCTCCGGCCAGTCACACACCAGCGCGTCCTCGCCAACCGCTAAGAGCCGTGCTCGTGCGCTGACGCTGACGACCGAGGGTTCTGAGTCGAGTGCCGCGGCCCCAGAACCGGGTACATATGTGCAGGGCATGAATGTTCTTGCAGCGCCCTTCCTGTATGCGGCGCGCAGTGAGGCTGAGGCCTTCGTGGCATTTCACTCTCTGTTGACGCGGGAGTGCCCCGGGTACATACGTGGAGCGATGGACGGTGTGCATAGGGGGCTTGCGCTCGTCGACAAGGTCTTAGCCATCGTGGATCCCAAACTCAGCTTGTATCTCACTGCCAAGGGTCTTTCGGCAGAAATCTACGCCTTCCCCTCGGTGCTGACGCTATGTGCGTGCACCCCGCCCCTTCCTGAGGTTCTCCGACTTTGGGACTTCCTCTTCGCATACGGGCCTCACTTGAATATTGTGTGCATTGTGGCTCAGTTGACCATCATGCGCGCTCAAATTCTGCAATCCCCTAGGTGAGTCCCCTTTTGTTCCCAACGTAAGGAGACAAATCACTAATAGAGCGGACAGCCCGAACAAGGTTCTTCGGTCATTTCCACAGCTCAATGCCGATCTCGTCAAATCAGTCACCATCGGGATCATCAAGAAGATCCCAGATGATGTATATGCGGAGATTGTGTCTCATGCTCTATGAGGGGAGAGACGCAATCCGAGAGCCTGGTCCAAATATCTGAGACACTGAGCTCCCGAAACTCCAAAGGACCAATTCACACACAAAGAGAATATGAAGGAATAGCTTCGATCGATCATCCACTGGTTCAACGGCGACAAGCTGCAAATACAGCTCACTACGGGGAAGCATGATGTCGAAAGATCTAATGAGATACGCAACAGGAAAAACCACCTCAACCAGTCATGCACCATACATGGCTGCGTGTAGGATACAGGAGTCGAGCGGCGTTGGGTACGGTCGAGCATCATCGCGGACACACGCACGGCATCTGGGACGGGTCATGATTGAATGAGTAAATACGTTTTGATGCATTAATGCTTGCTAGAAGGCAAAAAGTTATCTACAGCCATACTTTCAATGGCTACTAATTAATAAATGAGTACTCCTGAACGCGCCTGTGTATGTGTATGGTCCTTTATGCTTCCGTGTCGGCCAACTGGCGGCGACATAAGAACCCAAAACGCCAATCTATGTTAATGCCATGTGGTTTTCTACATCGCAGCAGGACTTCCCCATCAGTTGCTGCTGCCTTCACCATTATCTTCACTTCGTCATCAACATGTTCCTCGATAAATTTCCTGCTGCGTTCTTCGTGACAGCGAAGCTTCGAAGCCAGAGTCCTCCAGCTCATCCCTCGTCTCTGCTCGGCATTTCGCTAGGCGAGGCGGGTGTCCATCATTTGAGAAACGGGACACATCTCACCAGCATCAGGTAAGGGATTTGCCGTTCCTCGTCAGCCTTGTCATCGGTCGAAAGAGTGTCAGAATTTAGGCGGTCCAAATATGGAAAGTGGCTTTGTGACCGCGAAAATTGACCATCCTCTCGAGACAATCCTCAGCCTCAAAGACGAACATTGGGTGAGCGAGCTCAGAATGACACTTGCCAGAGCGAGCCAACAAACGATATTCGGACAGCTGCGGACATCGACCTTCGTAGCCTTCATCGCGAGAAAATGGCATTCTCTTCAAGCATGTCAGTGGTGGCTGATCCAACCGCCGCGGCTATCTTTGTTGTGGATAGTACGTGACCCCCGATGAAGTTACCATGGTCATCACCGGTTACTGCAGCGGCCCCTGGTCTGAAAAGGCAGAGCCATGGAACAGGGCGCAAACTCCAGCTTAGCCTTGACGCGCATCCTGCCACGTTGGTGTCCTGGTATTGGGAGGTCTTGTGGCCAGAGATGACATGGGATGCTTCCCCGGGTAGGTCTCCTGATTGGAGGGGCCGGGATGAAGCCTCACTCTTGTGCTCGGAACGTCGATGGTCCAAAAAGTGGTCGTATCAGGGAGTCGAAGCACGAGATCGCGTAGTAAATGAGGACAGGATTTGATGAGCTCGCTGGGAAATACCTCAGTATGCCGGACATCCCGCCTCGGCGCGGTTGAAAGCGTTGGCGAAGAAGGTCTGCATAGCTGTGTAGTGAAAGAGGATGCCACCGAGCACGGCAGCATGCCAGAGGTTGTGGCTCCCGCCCACGTAGTCGAACATACCGGGGCACCATCGCTCGGGGACTTTGCTGGCATAGACGATAGCCCCTCCGAGGTAGACAAGGAGGGACTTGGTGATAGGCAGATAGAAGCTTTGGACAAATTCGGCGCCATGGGTTATGTACAGTTGCAACATGGGCGTAAACCCTGTCAGGGCCAGGCCAACGTAAAAGGTAACCCGGATCCAGGCCATATCGGCACCGTTAAATCGGGGATGCCAGGGGAGTATCACTCCGCCGCCGCCCAGAATGGCTGTCAAGCTCATGTAGACCCACCGGCTGACAGGGTCACAGTAGAAGGCTGTATATTCGGTAGTCATGATGGAGGCGGCGATGAGGAGGGAGATGCCCGTGTAGTCGACGCAAGCGAAGATGGATATGGCATTGGCGTCGGCCACAGCGTTCATCGTATGCCAGACGCATGAGCACACCAGTGTCACGCAGGCCATGGTGAAGTAGACGGCGGCGATGAATATGTCGGTCTTGGTGCTGAGAGAAAAGTTGGCGCTGCTGGGATAGAAATAGAGGGCGACAGCGAGCACGAGCACGAGGCCTATGGCATGCGACCAGATGTTGACTGTCTCGTTGGAGACGTTGAAAGCGGATCGAACGCACTCGAGCTTCGACTCAGTGAAGCGATATCCGCGGATGATGTGCGGGTTGTTTCTCCACGGCGATGGCAAGTCCTCGTAGCATATCAGACGTGCCTCCTTGGCTTGACTGATTGCCTGTTGAATGTGCTCCTCAAGCGACAAAGCGGCGCGGACGGCTCTCTCAATACCCTCATGGGCAACGCGGCGACCCTCGTCCATGAAAGCCTCAGCAGCATTGGCGGCGTTGGCGAAGCCCTGCTCGCGCAGCTTATACGCGCGGTTTTCGAATTCGGTGAGCATTGTCTCGAGCAGCTCAATTCCCATTCCCGCCTTTTCGTTAAGCGACTCGGCCGCTTCAAGGGTTTCGTGATATCGAGTCTCCAGTGTCTCGACCATGATATGCAGGCGGCGACGACCCGCGCCGAGGACCTCTTCCGACGCTTGCGAACATCGTGTCCGCACAGCCTGTAGCGTCGAGAAGGCGCGGGAGATGCTAGAGTCCTTGCTGAGATCACTGTAATTTTCGATAAAGTCTAAGCGGCGCTCGAGTTCCGAGAGGAACAGGTCCACCTTGAGCAGGAGGCCTTCGTCGCCGTCCATGATGTGGCTCACAACAGATCGTCTCCGGGGGAGGAAGAAGGAATGTCGACGTCTTCGCGGCTCGACGGCGGGACGGAGATCGGAGCCAGACACGGCGGCTACGGAGTCTTCGGCCTGCCCTCTGCGCGAGCAGGTCGTTGTGAAGGCGGTCGTGACGTCGGACATGGTGGGCGAAGGGGTTCTCTTCAGTGCCCCGACGGGCCGTAGGGGTCCGTGTTGGGCAAAGAGCGATGCGGGCGCGGGGACGGGTGCGGGATACGGATGTTGAAGCCTGTGATCGGTTCCTCTGTTGAGAAGAAGCGTCTGGGCCACGGGTTGCAAGAGCAGAGTGCAATTGGCTGTGGCGACGGCTGGATCGAGGGTGAGATTTGCAGCCTCTCGGCGTCGGCGGTTGGCTGGGGCTGGTGGAGGAGGAGAAGGAGAAGGATCACAACAAGGTTTCGGGGCGCTGCAACGGCTCTCTCATTGCTGAGGGACAGAGGCCGAGGATGGGGAGCCGATCTTCACGTGGCGGAGGGGGAGACGAAGACCCGTGGGGGGGAGAAGCAGCGATGGCGACGGTGAAAGCGCTGAGCGATTTGAAGTAGAAGCAATCCCCAGGTGCATGTACAAAGGAAATTCGGATAAGCCATCCTGCTCCTCTTTCTCAACAACAATTGGAACTGGAACCCGCGGAAGGACCCAGACCAGCCAGATTCGCTCCCACGCTCCTTCTCGCTTTGCTTTGGCCGGTCCCTATTTTTCGCCCATCTCCATGGCGGCCCGAACTGGGGATTTCAGCCGCGGCCAGGGCCAATCAGGGGTGGCGATCTCACCCGGATGCAGCCTTTGAGCGCTGTCTTGCAGGTGGCCTCCGCGGTCCAGCTCCACTAAGGGCCGCTATTAAATCAACAATTTAACCACCCGCGAGAGAAAGCCCCTCATCGAGGTGCTGTTTGGATAAGATCCCCGGTCGATATGGAGAGCTGTGAAAGCCATAGCCGAGAGATTGCATTCAACAAGTCACCAATCGGCGTCGATGAGCAATTAATGCGCGAAGCTGCCAAGACGCTTCGGCGGAGTTGTCATGACCGCTGTCTGTGAGACACATCAGTCTCAACGCCTCTTCTGAGAAGCTCGGATTCTGAGGAATGGCATTTGTTCCTGTTCCTCCGAGTTATTGCTTCGAAACACGCTTCGTAGGCAATTAAGCTTTTTGACCTCGACATGTAGAACATCTTGACGAACAAAGACAATGCGCATACTACATACGGCCCCTTTTATTCATACTCCAAGTCACCAGTTTATGTACATGAAGTCTCGCGACGTACTAGTTATCTATCTCCTATTGTTCAACTAAACCTCCCAATTCTTGATTGTGTCCCTCCATAATCACGTCGTCAATTCTTGCTTCGGATATTCGATCCCGAGGTGCAGTGACGCGGTAGGCTTAGGTAATCCTCCTCACCCAAACCGCCCCCACAAGCTTCAACAGCCTTGCCCTTGGATCCCATCCTGTTCAAATATCCATTCCGCAGCCTCGCAAAGCTACAGCTATTCCTCCCGCTCCTGTCTGTCTTTCAAATCAGCCTCTATCAAAGTCCTGCGCCATAATCAACACGGTGAACCCGATCAATCTATCTCCGACGCCTAGTCGAAATGGCAGTCGAGAAAATCGTCTCCGAGCCGAGCCTCGTCGCTGTGCTCCAGGTATCAGACCAGGCGCGTGACCAGGCCAACACGCTCGTGAACCTCGTCGATCGGGCCAGCGACGGCCATCCGGATGCTGAGACTCAGGCAGCTTTAGCAAAGCAGCAGAAGCTCCTTTTCACAAGCATCGCCCACTTGCGCGGACTCCACCGAAACGCCTGCTTTTCCGCGCGAGAGACAAAGGCCGAGACTTCCGGTGCGCGCGCAGAGGTTGACCGACTTCATCTCCAGCTCCAAAACCTATTTTACGAGCAACGCCACCTCCAAAATGAGATTACTGCCTGCGAGTCTTACGAGTACGTGGAAGACCTCGATCCATTCTTCCCCAGTCATGATTGCAATCAGTCCAACGTGTTAACACGTTCGCAGCCATAAATACCAACAGCTACCTCTGATTCCCGTCGAAGACTTCCTCGCACAACATCCCGAACACCAAGACGATGACGAGAATGCTCTAATGGTTGCCCGAATTGACCACGAGAGGGCGGAGAGAGAAGCTTTGGAGCAACAGAGGCAGGAGCTCCTCAAGCGAAAGCAAAAGCTCATCGCCGATAACAAGAGGAGGAAGGATGATCTGGCGAACCTAGACAAAGACCTGGAGAAGTTCATCGATGTAAGTCTATCCTAACCCCAAAATCCTCGACCATTCGTGTCCTAATGTCCTCTAGGCGGCGAAACCAATCCAAAAGCTATTTGAGAAAGCACCTTGAAACATTGGGAGCTCTGCAGTAGTCCAATGATTTTACACAGATTTTGGTACTTGGCACCCAAAACGGACTTGTTTTTTTAGGTGTGTTTCTCCTCCGCCTGCGTTGCTCCAAGACTCCGAGACTAAGACGAGATTCGTGGCAGAGATTCATAGCTCTACGTTTTGAGAACTAAGGCCAAGGGTCTCGAAACATAGCCTTCAGGCCAGATGCATGAGAACCGGCCAACTTGACGACCCAAGAACGAGTCGCAATTATGAGCACGAAGAATGAGATACCCCAAGAGACTGAATTCAATACTATTAAAGATACTTACCTTTCTATCCGTTTGTCTCGCCACGCATCTCATCAACGTCAACTGTATACCAAAAATACATGACTGAGATATCATATTGTGATTTTTCTGGCGCTGAATCTCGACCTTTATTCACTGATAATGCAGCAGGTCCCGAAACGCATCACCGACTTGCTCTGTAACTCTCAAAGCCAGAGAACTGACCATCGACCAGATTATCAAAAATTTTCGATCGCTAATTTCTTCTCAAGTAGGCCACTATACTATCGGATCTACTCGGACATGAAACAGCAGAAGATCGAGACCGCTGCGACTTGGAGGCCGTCTGGAGACAGTGATACTTTATTACCGCAAATCGTTCCAGGAGCCTGCCTTCATCGAGTGGTAGCGAAGTTTCCTCATGACCACATCCAGTGCGACTTTCACCGCTACCGTGGATTCGCTGCGGTAGACTTCTCGTGCAGCTCTGTTGGGCTCATCCGTGCTCAACCCAGTTGATATTGACGATCCGAGGGTCACGCAAAGCTAGGTATCCAATCACTGACGCATGTGGTGAATAGCAACATGACCACATTTGCAGTGCCGGGTTCACATCCCAGCTGGGGCCAGGATGTCTGGCACAAGCGCGATAGCCAGTAGCGCCAACGCGTGCCGCGGCCGAGCGTTACCATTGACGAACTATGTCTTAGCGACGTCTGACCACTCACAATCGAAGCAGCCAGTGAGGAGTCGCCACCAGCCAACGTTGTCTTTCAACGCACAATGACGGCACATCCCGTCAAAGATCCAGCCGACTCTAAGTCAAGATAACCTCGCATTGAGCGTCGCCGAGATCAAGCCCGTGACCTCCAGTGGGGACTAGTGTGTCGGAAACCAAATACCAAAACAGGATCGTGAACTGAATTCGCGCCTGCTGATAACCGAACAGTGTCGGTGTGAGTCCAAGAGCAGCCACGCTGAATTGATGCAACCTGCGAAATTACGGTACCATTCTCTCAGGTGTCCTGGGTGTCGATGTTCGGAATACCTTGCCGCTCTCCCAGAGGGCGGGCTCGCATTAACGATTCGGCCAATTAAGCTCTTTTAAAGGCCTTCACGGCATACGAATATTACATTTCAATGTCAAACACCCTCCATCAAAAGGTTTTGTGCCGACATACAGCAATAGCATCAGATCCTGCGTTTCTCAGAGGCCTATCAAATGCCGACCAAGGCCATATTCTGGACTTCTTCGATGATGCAAAGCACAGGCGTCAACTCACAAATCCACAATCTAGACATGGGCTTGGGTCAAAATTAAGGAACTGATCAGCAAACCACGCTAGTCTGCCGAAACCCAAACGGCCTTTTTCGTATCAGGTACCTATGGTTAAGTCTAGCGGCCGAGTGGCTGCTCGGGGATCCTCACTTGGTCAGCAAGCCATGGACGACATTCTCTAAGTCGGGTCCGTGCCGTTTAGTCGTCCTACCATCCAAGGTACTCTTGTGTGCCTCAGATTGAGAGGGTTTCCGCCTCTCATGTTTCCGCAATTGCCCGCAAGGCGGTCTGGATGCCGGAAGGCTGTTGATCTTGTTGATCACGATGCCCGCCTTGTCCAGGCGCAACGTCGAAAAAAGACGGAACACGTCTAAGACAAGCGTCACAAGCCACACAGCATCCCCATGATATCAGTCACACGGTGTCATTGTCGACGTCTATTGGTGCGCTCCATGTGGATTTGCCGCGGTGTCTTGCATCCTAGCCTTGTCTACGGTAATCTGCAACCATCTACCGCTCTTCACCAGCCATCCCTTGATGCTAGGGGTCCTTGCCATGGCAGCCAGGCCAAGCGAGGCTAGGTGTCATAGGGCGGTCTCTAAGGACCCTGGATGGAATACCACATGGCCATGGTTCGATAGGCCACTGGAATCCTTGGGGCCATCGGTAGCAGACCAAACCTTGAGACTACCTCAAGGCCGAGCGTAGCTTTGTGGCAGAAGATGGCAGGCACTTGAGTCATTCTCCCACGTTCGGATGTTTCCAGACTACTACACGGCTAAGACTTCACACCGTATCTACGGACATTTCAGCTGAGCAGTGCTACGGCCACGGAGAAGGCCTGGTGTATGTGTGCACCTACGGAGACGGGCTTGGAATACATGCCCACTCCTCCCCCGTACCCGTCGGTTATGTCTAGCCAGAAGAGGCATTATCATCTGGTCAATGGTGATCTCCATAGATGAAGGACACCTAAATGGAGGGTGCCAATGAAGCCCTGTGTTGTCATTAGACTTAGCTTTCCCTGGTACCGCTACGTTACTCGGGTGTCTGCAAGGCTAGGCAGTCCTCTACTCTCGTCTGCTTCTTTTGCTTTTCTTCCTGTCTCATGCACTTTCCCATTTTCTTCCTTGATTTTCCTGCTGGCCAAATCTTGTTTTTTTGCTCTTCCTCCTTCGATCTCCCTCCATCCCCGCCTCGCAGTGATAAGGTTCCAATATGTCACTCTTCGCTTGGTGCTCGCGCCGAGCTGGTGGTATTGGCATGATTGCCTTGCTTTCGCTGTGCTACTGGGTCATAAGTCAAGAGTCTAAAGTTCAACACCATCGATACAAGCACGAGCAACCTGACAAGGGCGGGTCGTATTACTCGTCTACAACGACCACGGGTGCTGGGATATGGACGTTTGTCTTTGCCTACTACTGCCTCATCATACATCTCCTCGTCCTCGCTTTCCCTATTCGCGCGTGCTGGAGTCTGTGGAATCTCACGCAGGTCCTCAGGCGATCAGCGCAGAGCAACACCTTAAGCAATCTCAAGAAGCTGGCACACCGTCGCCGCGGATCCTTTACTTCGATCTCGAGTTCCGAGACGCTCATCTCGAGCTTCGATGGCTGTTCCTCGACAACAGCCGAAGCGGGCGACGTCGACCCCGAGACTTACACGGATGGCAGCCAGTCAGCTGCTGACCAAGTGATCCATGCGATCGTCATCCCCAATTATAAGGAGGAGCAGGACACGCTGAAGGAGACCCTGGATGTTCTTGCATCACACCCGCGGGCGTATGACTCGTATGATGTAAGTCGAGACGATTTCATTTGGTCTAAGATTGAAGTGTGGAGAGAAGTCGGCAGATGCTTGCTCGAAATCTATGACGAGAAGAACGAAGCCCATACCATAGGCGACGATGTTACTCGTTTCTTGAAGCTTTCGCTGGTATATGAGTTCCGCTGACATCTGCTTCCAGGTCTATCTCGCGATGGAACAGCGTGAGGCGGAGGCCGAATCAAAGGCGCTTAGACTAATCCAGGACTTTGCGAAGAAGTTTCGCTCCATCGACTTCACGCTGCACCCCGCTGGAATTTCTGGGGAGGCTGCGGGTAAAGGTAGCAACGTTGCCTGGGCAGCACGCAAACTCAGCGCCAAATACTCCATGGGTGTGAGGAAGGACGTTATTATTACAAGTATTGACGGTAAGCTGCGCCCAGTCATAATGTAGAGAATCTCTACTTTACCCAGAGTTCTCAGTAAGGAGGTCATATGAGCTATCACTAACTCGGAGGTTTAGCTGATAGCCATCTGTCGGCCGACTTCTTTGCGCTCATCACCAATATGCATCTTGCATATCCCGAGACAGCGTCGACAACCTTGTATGCGGCGCCTATCATTTTTGACCGCAACGCACATAACGTTCCCGCGGTAGTCCGCGTCGCAGATATTATGTGGTGCGCTGCAGGCATGTCTGGCCTATATCGCGGCTCTTCAATAGCGCCACCCACTTCGGTCTATTCGCTACCGCTGGAACTCGTCGATCGAGTTGGTGGCTGGGACTGCGACAAGGAAGCCATCGGCGAGGATCTTCACATGTATCTGAAGTGCTTTTTTGCCTTGAACGGGAACTTGACTAGCCGTGTCGTTAACAGCCCTGTCAGCCAGTCCAATGTGACTGGAGGTGCTGGAAGCGGCTATCGAGGTCTTGTTGCTGATATAAGAGCTCGTTATAAGCAGGCTCTTCGACATATGTGGGGTGCTCTCGATACGGGCTTTGCCTTGCGCAAGTTGGCTGAGATGTGGCAAAATCGACATCAGACTACGAGGGTGTACCAGCCTCTTCACCTCGCTTTCAACGAGGACTCTGATCTTCATATTTCTGAGACCCAGCTCAGTGATACCGAGTCAGAGCATGGTGTGGAGAACGGAATCTTCTCTAGCATCACTAAGGAGACGATCGAGGAACCTCATTGGGAGTATGTCTTTTATCTTTTCCACAGACTCTTCGAGGCACATTTCCTCCCAGTCCACATGACTATCCTGGTCTTTGCGTCAGTGCTTTATGTCAAGGTCGCAGAGGGAAATGATGATCCAAACGGCCTTGCCTGGATCTTCAACCTCGCCAATATCATCCGGATCGGAGGTTTCTTCCAAGTCGGCTTCTATCTCTTCCTCTATGAGGGTTTCCATCACACAGCAGTTGCAGCGCGTGAGAGGGAGATGACGAAGGCTGGGCTGTCTGATGGCATGCGGTTCTCCCGGCGATCATTCCGGAAGAACATGTTCGACTATCTGATGGTTCCGATTGTGGCACCATTATACGGTGCTATTCCGTGTGCTCAGGCCCAGATTGCGCACTTCTGGACTCTCGACTTGGTCTACACTGTCAGCAAGAAAGTGACGAGACGACAAGTGAAGGGGGCAAACACAGAGCAGCTGGTCTGAAGCAGCACTTGTTTGATTAGCAAGGAGTGTAAGGGGACTTGTTCAGCACTTCCTAGACACTAAGGAGGTGTGTCAGCAAGATGAGACGATGGCTATACGTGCATCCGACTTGCATGAATAGGTCACGCATTGTTACGTGAAATATTCATTGATGGCGCGAATATTTAGATAGCGATGCATTATTGTCCCCGATTCACAAGAAGATACCAAGAGTAGGAGCATTGGTTGGGCAGGTTCATGATTAAGGGCGATTGCATTAGGATTTCACTAATGGTAATGACGCGGTACTTGGAGGAGGGGGTTTTGTGTTGCATTGGACCAGTTGCTGAGCAACTTGGATATAATCTTAATACCGTAATATTTTATATGAAACATGGAAACGAGACCTTAAAAAATGAGAAGAGTATAGAATCCTGGTGGCATAGAACGTGAATGATGCTGGGGAAAAAAGTATAAGATAAAATTAAAAGTATAGGGTAAACTTCATGGGCGGACTTCATCCCCGGCTCGCGGGTGTTCGGACATTCAAAACACACAACGTCCGTTATTCCGAGCCGTAAACCCGACTCTTCTTGCTCAAATCCTCTCAGATATCAAACGGTCAGCCGCGTCACCAGTCGGTGTGAATCGTCAGAGACTGGGTTAAGACCCGAGAGGGTCCGGAACTTATAGCGGCGGTCGGCCAATCAGAGTGAGGCTGCTGTACCGATTCAGTACTCCGGCTCCGGGTGAGGTTGGAACCGTATACGACTGAAGTTCCTGGCCAACACGGATAGAAGGACGAAAAGACGGACTTCAAGCCACGAAAAAGATCACGATGATTTGTATAAGAAGAGAGATGCAGCCCTTCTGGGAGCTGACTGATCTCACCAGGTCTCAGGTAATACCTTGCAACATCAACTCATACTGAACTCTTTCAATCACCTACGAAAAAAAAAATTCTTCTTCTCACTTACAACAATGGCTTCTAAGTCTATCCATATTGGTGTTTTCATCCCTAAGGGCGCGCAGACCCTTGATGTCGCTACCGTCGACGTGCTGGGCGTCATGTGCAAGGAGTATGTCTCCGAGATCCCCTTCTTGCCCGAGGAGATTACCTCGGGGGCTCCTAGCTCGACCATTTCCTATATCACGACGCACGAGCAGGGGATCGACATCCCACTTACATCAGGCATGACGATCAAGGCCACTCACTTTTACGACGATGCTGCTGTGGCACCTGGAAAGCTTGATGTCGTGGTCGTGCCGGGGCCGAACCCGGAGTTTACCTTTGAGGAGGGGGGATTGAAGTGGCTGGCGGCGCAGGCCAAAACGGAGGGTGTAGATATCTTGAGCGTGTGCACGGGGGCGTATGTATGTGCCGCTGCGGGCATCCTGGAGGGCAAGAAAGTGAGCGGCCCGCGGGGACTTCAGGATGATCTGATGAAGAAGTTTCCTGGCATCCAGCTGGTGGGCGATCGGTATCGATGGGTGAAGGATGGCAACATTTGGTCGAGTGGTATGTCTCCCTGGGATGCTAATGAGTGTGGCAATGACTGACATGATTGAATCTAGGGGGCGTCACTAATGGTAACGATCTCATGGCAGCGTATGCGCGCTCGGGCAAACACTGGTCTGCGCCGTTGGCAGAGACAGGCCTAATGCTAACGGAGGTTGGTGATCGGGGCCAGTTTTACAGAGATGTCCCAGCCGAGAAGCAGGTGGCATAATTGAATGACTGATCAAGTGAAGTTGTTGGATGGAGAAAGGAAAGTTGTCATTCACTGAGAGCTGTAGTCAAGATAAATGAATGAGAAATGGGAAAATCACTACACAGAAAATAAGAACATTCAAGCGGAATGTGATTTATGCACGCTTGGATAAACTAAGATTTCTGTCAACCTGATCTTCATAAGAATCTTCATAGAAAGAAAGTTCTTTCTTTTCTTTCTTTAGACACGGCGGGGTCCGTTGCCGAGACAGCGACGCCCGCAGCCGATAAGCCGCTTATCGCGCTGCGCCATTGGCCAGGAACTTTTACAGTGGATCCGCCGAGTGCTTCTGTCCCCAGGCCAAAAAAAATTTCGAAGCTCTCGAGGCTCAATCGCTTTCCCATCGCATCCTCTTCGTGCACGAGTGCTTCCAGCCAAATTCTCTCCGCCTCGCTCGCCACGACTGCCCTGGATCGATCCATTTGCGAACTGATTCTGAATCATTTCGCTGCTTTATTTATCACATTTATTTGTCTGCATCAGTTCTAGATCTCATTCTACAAGATGTCTGCTGTGCCTGGTCCTGTCTACGGGCTCGAGATCCCGCCTGGCGAGATCTTGATCCCCGCCTCTATGGACTTCCCTGCCTCTGTATGATCATCCCTAGGCTTAATAAGAGGCTCGCTGGTAATGCGCTGGCTGTTTGAACAACAGTCTTGCACATTGAAGCGCGCCCAGGCCTTTCCCAGACCGCCCAGTTGCTAACCTTGACCGTCCAGTTCCGCATCACCATGGCTGCCGTTGACCCTACCGAGGAGCCCGAGGCTGACGACGAGGGAAACGTCCCTGCCGTCCCCCGCTCGACTCTGCGAATTGTCAAGCGTGCTTTCCCCGGCCTCGATGACGAGGATTCCGATGATGAGATCTCGGACGAGTACATGCGCGCTCTGCTCGCTGAGGACAGCGACGAAGAGGATGACGATGAGGAGGAAGAGGAGGCCAACGGTGGCCCCAGCGACCCCGCCAAGGCCAAGAAGCAGAAGCAGGCTGCCGCCATCAAGAAGCTCATGGAGGCTACTGGCGACGACTCCGATGACGAGATGGAGGATGCCAAGCCCAACGGTGTCAAGTCCAAGGGCAAGGGCAAGGCCACCGAGGAAGACGAGGAGGAGGAGGATGAGGATGATGAGGAGGACTCAGACGACGACAGCGAGGAGGGTGGTGACCTTGAGAACTTTGTCATCTGCACTCTCGACACCGAGCGAGTAAGATCTCCCATTGTTCGAGGACATGACTTGACCAATTTGCTAACCTTCTTTACAGAACTACCAGCAGCCCCTCGACATCACTGTCAACCACGGCGAGAAGGTCTTCTTCGTCGTCAGCGGCACCCACACCGTCTACCTTACCGGTAACTACATCATGGACGATGATGACGACTACGACGAGGACGATGAGGATGAGGACGACTATGATCTCTCTCCTGACGAGCTCGACTATGCTATGGGTGAAGATATGAGCGAGGACGAGAGCGACGACCTTGACGACGTCGAGAACCCCCGCGTGACTGAGGTCGACTCCGAAGAGGAGGAGGCCCCGAAGCTGGTCCCTGTCAAGAAGGGTAAGAACAAGCGCACTGCCGAGGACGCTGCCGAGGGCCTGGACGAGCTCATTGCCAAGGAGGAGGAAACCAAGCTTTCCAAGAAGCAGCAGAAGAAGCTCAAGAACAACAAGGGCGAGGCTGTTGCCGCCGAGGAGAAGAAGGACGCTAAGAAGGTTCAATTCGCCAAGAACCTCGAGCAGGGCCCTACCGGCACCGCCGCTACCGAGAAGGCTGCTGAGAAGGCCAAGGGCAAGGGCTCCGTTGGCGTCAAGGTTGTTCAGGGCGTCACCGTCGACGACCGAACCATCGGTACCGGCCGCACGGCCAAGAACGGCGACACTGTCGGCGTTCGATACATTGGCAAGCTCGCCAACGGCAAGCAGTTTGATGGTGAGTTGTTCTGAATTGAAAGGCATTTGAGTCTTCGCTGACATGGTTTCCAAACAGCCAACAAGAAGGGCAAGCCTTTCTCTTTCAAGGTCGGCAAGGGTCAGGTTATCAAGGGCTGGGACGTCGGCATTGTCGGCATGGCCATTGGTGGCGAGCGACGTCTGACCATCCCTGCTCACCTTGCCTATGGCTCTAGAGGCATGCCTGGCATCCCCGCCAACAGCCAGCTGACCTTCGATGTCAAGCTCCTTGAGATTAAGTAAACGAAGAAAAGATGAAGCGTGCGGGACGGAAGTGCTCGAATTCGGCATTCATCCGCGTGGCGTATCTCAGCGTCGTGTACTTATATACCCAGTGAGCGGCGGACGACCTTACGAAACGAGGGGTTGACGGACGGTCCGATGGATTTTCCTTTTCTTTTGTATCTCAGTCTCTGAGTTCTGGTTCTATCTGCTCACGGTGACGCTACATGCGATGTTGAAGAGCCTTGGACCTGCGACTCTACTGCGCCTGACCTGTCATCCCCAAGTGGGAGGGAGGATCGGGAAGCACGCACTTTGGCAGAGCAGGGATGATGGGGCGAGGACCTGCTCTGCATGGAAAGGCGTATGATAAAAAAGGGGTTTCTGGTTTTCTTTATAATGTCCGAGGGGCCTCTTCGTCGATTCTGATGAGAGGTTTCCTCCAGGGTCGGTCAATAGGTAGTTTGGGAACTTCCAATAACATAAAGACTGTTTGTTACTTTAAGTTGTGCGTTTGCCGATGCTGGATCTAAACTCCTTAAGTCCTGCTATTATCCCTTTGAAGTTGCCTACCTAAGTAAGGTACCTAATATGAAACATGATGCTGTCTTTGCTTACCACTTTTCTTTCTTGAACTCACGAGGTAAGTAGAACCCACGCACACCTGAAGGCAGGAGCCAATGACTAACCATCAAGCAGACCTCAAAAGCAATCTATCTACTTTGGTTCTCTTGCCTTTTTTTTTCTTTCCTTCAACTTCAAGGAGCCGTCCGAAGACACGGCTTCATCTCTCTTTTTCTCTATGGATATTGTTGCAACTTGCTTATTCATCATCATATCCATGTTGGAGTAACGCGCACGACACTCGTATCTAGAGCAACATGGGAGCGACCTCTGTTAAGCAACGTGGTTCATCATTACTACCAACGTTTTCGGTCGACTCCATTGAGACGCCTATTGCGTCATCTCCTCCACGCTCAGGAGATCTGGAGAGTCCCATCGATAATCATGTTTTGAAGCTCCGACACACAGGCTCTCGGGTTTGGTCCGACATCAGGGGAGCTATCAGGGCTATTGGGAGGAGCAGTCAAGGCTGTAAGGAACTGTCCCTTTAACCTCTCGACCTCAATATAATACATCGTCTAACGCTTTGGTTATAGTCTCTCAAGCTTCCACATATTTTGACACTCGCTTGGATGAGGACTCGCCCGACCATCTCAAACACAAGGCCGTCGCCTTTAAGAGGGCCGAGGGAACCGGCTCTCCCTCACGCAAGGGCAAGACGATTGCACCGAGAGACTTGATCAAGAGATTGCGAATCAATAACCT
Organism: Xenoacremonium recifei; assembly: GCA_012184525.1. Lineage (NCBI taxonomy): Eukaryota > Fungi > Ascomycota > Sordariomycetes > Hypocreales > Nectriaceae > Xenoacremonium > Xenoacremonium recifei. The sequence continues at coordinate 256,689 of WOFQ01000024.1, read as the reverse complement.
TGGAATTACTTCGAGCTCCACTGTGGTTCAAACACCGACATGTGAAAAGAGCTCCTTACACGCCGCAAACGCAGGACCAGCACCTGTGCTCACCGAATCAGACAGTGCACCCTCGACCGAGAGCAGTAAGCTATCAACTGTCCCAGATGCTTCGACGCGGAAGACTTCGGTCGACTCCCGATTTTCTATCTTGTCGAAAGATACTACAAAGAGGCGCCACAGCAGACGAAATCCATGGACGCGCTCAAGCCCCGAAGGGGGAAATCTGGGAACAATCAATGAGACTGGCATTGACCAAGTCCAACCTACTATACAAACCGTGGAGAAGGCAGCTGCATGCAAGATCCATATGGAGACGCACTTCAATGAATTGTTTAGCGCCCCGAGCGTCCGAGAAGTTCGACGCCAATATCTTGAGTCGCAGCTCTACTACAGCCCTCATCTCACCTTTGAACAGAAAGAAGCCATCCGGAGATCGTTTGCCAATCAAGAGACCTGGCACTTGCGTGAAGTGCGAGTCATGAAGACACAAACGCTTGCATTGCGTGGACATGCATTGGCTGCCCCGTATCTGGACAACTACGAGCCCCTGAAGATCCTTGGAAAAGGGAGCTTTGGTGTTGTCAGGCTAGTTCGGGAGAAGCATACCAAGGGCCATACATTTGCTGGTCAAGTATATGCTATGAAAGTGATCCGGAAGTCGGATATGCTGCGTAGTAGCCAGGAGGGGCATCTCCGAGCTGAGCGTGATTTTCTGGTTTCTTCTGAGGGCTCGAATTGGTAAGTCTTCATGTCAACCAAGGGGTAATTGAAGATGGCTGACACATTTGGTGCAAAGGGTTGTGCCGCTTGTAGCAAGTTTCCAAGATCCCTGCAACCTCTATCTAGTGATGGAATACATGCCTGGGGGAGACTTCTTAGGCCTCCTGATTCGGGAGAACATACTTCACGAAGCTGTCGCCCGCTTCTACATTGCAGAGATGATTCTCGCTATCGAGGAGACACATCGACTGAAGTTTGTGCACCGGGATATCAAACCAGACAACTTCCTGATTTCGGCCTCTGGTCACCTCAAAATCGCAGATTTTGGGCTGGCGTTTGATGGCCACTGGTCGCACGATGTTTCTTATTACAATTTCCACCGGTACTCTCTCTTGCGCAAGCTTGGCATCAACATCGAAGGGGATGAAGTAGACCAGAAGGAGAGTCACAAGCTCCACGAACAGCTGCAGTGGTATCGAACCCTTATGGCTGGACTCGGAAGACATGAGAAGGAACCCTCTAAAGACGGCGACCTGGAGAGCCTGCTTGAATGGAGAAATAGGTTTGGAAACCGAACAGCTGCCAACTCAGTCGTCGGAACCAGTCAGTACATGGCCCCTGAAGTAGTTCAAGGGTTGAAGTACGATGGGAGGTGCGACTAGTAGAGCATTGGCATCATCCTGTTTGAGTGTCTGTACGGGCACACTCCTTTCTTGGCCGAGGAGGGGCGAAAAGAGACGAAAAGGAACATCTTGGTAAGTTAGTCCCCGGGTTGGAGACTGATTTTGTTGACCAAGGAACAACAGCAACACAGGACACGATTCTGCTTTCCACAGAGACCTGCCGTGGGTGAAAAATGCAAGGACCTAATATTTCGCATGATCCAAGAGAAGGAGGTCCGGTTGTGCTCGAAGCGATACCAACTGAAGGACCGGAACCAGGTCGATGGTCCAGGGAGAGCCGACCTGTTTGGGCGACATGTCTTTCCTGACGATGCAGAGGACATCAAAGCGCATCGATGGTTCAAAAACATGCCTTGGGATCGTCTGCAGACACTGACACCGCCCTTTGTACCCCGGATCGACAGCGCCGAAGACACGCACTACTTTGACGAATCGGAGATCATCACCGATTGGTCTGACTCGGCACCCTCGCACGGCGGCATCACGCCTAATGACGTGAGGGCGGTGTTGTTCGAGTTCCGAACCGTGGTGCAGCGTACGGCGATAGAACTTGTAGAGACGCCGTACGACTCGACGAAGCTGCGCAAACTGGATCGCGACATTGATGCAAACCCAGAGCTGACAGCAGAGGAGAAGGACGTTCTCAAGCATTTCGTGAGACTGTATGGGCAGAAAGAAAGGAAGCGAGCAAGAGACAGGCTGCTCAGAGACAAGTTGACGAAAGAGGAAGTGATGAGTATCAGAAAGAAGACGGCGTTTATTGGCTACACCTGGAGGAGAATGAGACCAGGGGGTTATGTGACGGAGCGGCGGATAGACTGATTGAAGTGAGCCAGACGAGATGCAGAAGACATCTCCGGGAGACGCGAGTAAAGTTGCAACAAACTCTGTTCGTACGAGCAGAATAGTGACATTGATATTATTACTAGACATTATTACATTATTCTCTAATAGTAGTAGAATAAGATACAACATGCATTATTCGTCTTGAGATATCCTGATGCGTGACTCGTGGGCAAATGACAAAGGGGGTGATGATGAGAAGGAGCCGACGAATATACCAAAAAAAATGAAATGGGGTAGAATTTCGCAAAAAAAAAAGAAGGGGCAAGACACAGCCATTACTGGACTTTACCCGTCCACTCAACCTCCTCCGACACCTCATGCGCCGCCAACGCCACGAGATCCCCCGCCGCAACAGCCTTCGCATTCCGAATCTCCCACTCAAACTCCTTGAGCGCGCGGATCTCGGCCGAGAAGAACAGCAGCGCCAACAACCCGTCCACCACGCCCGCCACGAGCCACAGACTGGCCACCAGCATCAGCGCAAAGGCCACGCCGTTGACCGGGCTGAACCACACGGCGATCAGGCAGGCCAGCCACACCAGCAGCGCGACGAAGAAGTGCGTGCCGCGCCAGCGACGTTGGCGGACTTCGCGCGCGAGATACCGGTGCGTGAGGGCGATGATGTCGTCGTAGACGCTGGGGGGGAGGGCTTCGTCGTCGTCGGGGGAGGAGGGCGAGGAGTCGATGGAGGAGCGGCGGCCGTGGCGGTGGTAGCGCAGTTGGGCGTCGGGGTCGGCGGTGCGGGGACGGTGGCCGCCGGGGGAGCCGGAGCGGGTGCTGCTGGCGGGGCTGCTGGGCGCGAGGTAGGCGCCGGATTGGAGGGCCGTGTCGGAGGTTTGTGGCCGGGTTGGTGATGGGGGAGCTGGGGTGTGGCGGGTGAGGGTGGCGCGCACGGCGAAGTGGTCGGAGAGCGAGACGTGGAGGGTTGGGTGCCGGTCGGCGAGGGCCACGGAGGCGGCGCGGACGACCCACCCCGGGGTTTCGGGCGGGTCCTCGGGGTGCACGCCGGTCGACGCGAAGATGTAGTCCAGACGCTTGCCGTTGGGATCGATGGTATCCGGGCTGGGCTCGCACGAGACAGGCTTCCCGGCTCGGAGTCTGCGCTGCTCGGCGCGGGGCCAGCGCCAGGTGTTGTACACGGAGTCGCTGGTGGCGCCGTTCTCGTGGAAGTTGAACTCCGCCGTGGGGATGGGCCGGCGGCGCGCCTGCTCGGTGGGGTGATGCGCAGGGCCGAGAGCGCTGTCGGGATGGAGTACGCGCCAGGCGTCGCGGACGGGGGCGTGGGCGGTGATGAGGCGGTGGGCGAGGGAGAGGGGGAGCATGTTGAAGTCGCCGAGGGCGACGACGAGGTGGCCGCGCTGGGAGGCGGCGCGGAGCAGTTTGGCGAGTTCCCAGGCTTGGGCGGTGCGGTGGCACATGTATGTGTCGTTGGGTTCGCGCTCGTAGGGGGCGTGAGTCTGAGGTGTTGGTGGTTAGTGTCTAACGGTGGTGATGCTGGGGCGTGGTGTTTAACTTACATGCGTGTTGAACACTTCCACCACATCCCTCCGTCCGGCGCCAAACCGGATCTTCGCGCACGCCACGCCCTTGCCCACGTACCAATCACCCCTCCAGAACGCCGTCGGCCGGCCATTCAGCGGATACCGAAACATGGTGCTCTCCTCAATGGGCCAGCGGCTCAGGATCGCCAGCCCACCCCCAAAGGCACCGCTATGGTAAAACTTCCCATACGGCAGGATCTGGCGCGTCCGCCGACGAATCGCGCGGTAGTCGTCCTGGCACCAACACTCCTGCAGGGCAACGATGTGCGGCGCGGGGGCCATGACGGCGAGCTGGCGGCCGATCTCGTCCAGGCGCTGGGTGCGCAGGTCGGAGATGTGCAGCAGGCCCCAGCAGTTGAGAGTCAGGAGGTGGATGGCGGAGGGGGGCTCGCCGGGCGAGGCATCGCTGTCGTCGGGAGGCGGCACGAGAGTTGTAGAAGCGGTAGTGAGGGTCATGATGATTTGGTGTTGAAGGTGTCGGAGGAGCCGGGACCAGGAGATCGACGGGTCTGAGCTGAGATTCGGGTATTAGATGAGATGCAGCATTTCACGCGTTACAGGGCGTTTCAACGAGAGGTCTGGATATAGCGAGGCGGTAGAATACAGTCGCATGTACAATGGGAAAGTGATGGTGAAGTCGCATAATCGGATGAGGTTGAAATTACATGCCCCCTTTCGCATGTACATGGACGTCGAGCTTGCCTGCATTAGGTGCTGTCTGGATCGGGAAGGCGGTGAGCCAGGCCCCCTGCAGCTCTCCGCCCGAGATCCGGTGGGGCCGTTCCTCTCCGCTCCGGCCGGGCCCCGATGCGGCAATGCCAGTCCTGATGGGATGAGCGAGCGTGTAATGCTGCCTAGAGATCTGTGCGATGAACAGGAACGCCATGGCTGCGTACAAGATTGTGTGCTGCGTCAGTGGTGGCACCTGTGCCCGAGTTAGTGAGCATCGCCCCCCCCAAGGTCAGACCGCTGATCATTGCGGGGAAGCTGTCGAGAGCTGTTCTGTGCTGTGCAGCCGCAACAGCAACGGGGCATCGAGTCTGGGAAGAGGAATATTCGCGAATGCCCTGGACCAATCCAGCCGTGGCCCGATTACTGCTTCTGGCCAAGTTGGCTGACGCCCGTCCCGTCTGAGGTGGTTGCGTGACGTGACAGGACACTCCATTGCGAACCGAACCCCACCCCGGCCGCCACCACTTATACAGCTCCAATTCCCGGACACTCTCCTCTCATCTCTGCTCACCACCAAACCTCACTTCACAATGTCTCTCCTCGAATTCTACCAGCTGCGCTTCAAGCCCGCCCTCCTCCCCAATCCCTCCTCCCCGCCGCTGTCCTTCGCATCCACGCTCTCGCCACTGCTCGCCACGCCCGGCGTTTCCGGCGTATACATCGGCCCCGCGCTCGAAACACCAGGCCTATTCCTCGCCGTCGTGCGCTGGGCCTCACCGTCTGCCCATGACGCCTTTGTAGCCTCCTCCGCGAGCACCGAGTGGTCTGCGTCGCTGCGCGCGCTGCTCGTGCACCACCCGCTGACGAACCGCGCCGAGTTTGCGGGGGATGTGGACGCCGTGCTGGGGGCGCCGACCATGGAGGTGTGCACGGCTTGGGGCGCGGATGATGGTTTCTTGAGGGAGCGGATGGAGCCGTTTGCGAGGGCTGTGGATGGTGGGCGGTTGGAGGGGTATCATGGGTCGGCGTGGGGGGAGTTTGTGCAGGATGAGCAGGATGATAATGAGGTTGTCGCGGGGGCGGCGGTGCGGCTGATTCTGGGATGGGATAGTAGGGAGGCGCATCTGCAGCACAAGGGCACGGATAGTGGTGAGTTACGAGAGACAATCAATCTTTCTCAGTGAGTGTACTGACAGTATTGCAGTCATCGACCAGAACATCGAATACATCAGGGGAGGCCGCAAGCAGTTTGGCATGGTAAGCTCAAACGACTGATTCTATTACAAAGACAGACACTGACAAGTCACAGTTTCATGTCAGCTTGACGAAACTGTAAGCCATGTCCAAGCGTGCAGCACATCGGCGTTTTCACATAAGAATGTTTTTTCCTTTGCGGCTACGGAATTGTATAGCTGTTGGAAAAGACGGATTTTTGGATACCATCGAATACTTCCCTACTCACCTCATGAATTACAACTTATACCCTTCAGCATAAAGTATCACAATGTCCATCGAGATATCGTCAAGGCCCATTGAATCAATTTCGCCGTCTGATAAGTTTCTCCAGGGACGAGATGTCTATCGGCTGTTACATATTGCCGTCGACCTCGCCTGTAATTCAATTTCACTCCCTCACCCGTCTGCCCAGGTAATTTCAAAATCAAAACGATAACTGTCAATTCCATCCCCAACCGTTTGCTCCGTTTCTATGCGATCCCATTCCTTTCCAGACAACCTGTTCGCCGAGAGTCTCCTCTGGCATCGCCTCGCTCAGCATCCGGTCGAGTCGCGTTTTCCATCAATACGTCTCGCTCGTTTGACGGCCTATTCGGCGAATCGCGCGTTTACCCTCGAAATGAGTGACCAAAAGTCCCTTTTCAGATACACCGGCCGCCTCTGCCTAGCAAAAAGACCAAACCCAGTTTTCGTTTCCCCCAGCACAAAGGCCCCTCGGCGTCGTCGTCGTCATCGTCTTCCGAATACCTCGTCGTCGTTTCGGTTTCTTCGTTACGTACGCAATACGCACGGTTTCCTAGATGCGGTGCTTCTCCGATTCTGTTCAAGTGTTAAAAATGGTTAGAGCGTGTGGGCTTCTTAGGTGTTGGATTTTCTCTGTTGCAGGTCTCACCAAGTCGCGAGTACAGCATGTACAGTGCCATCCTGTTGCATTCCTCCGTGCCAGTGATTGTGACCAATCGTTCGTTGCTGTTGTCCTGTGGTTCGTTAATCTTAATCACACTGCCACTGATCTGGCGGATCTCGTTGATCTTCTGGCCGCCCTTGCCGATGATGGCGCCGACCATGTCGTTGGGGATATAGATCTGCTGTGTGATGGGACCGCCGGGCATCGCTCCGCCCATCGGCTGAGCCTGTTGAGCTCCGCCGTGAGGCTGAGGACCGGTGTGAGGCGGCATGTGCGGTTGAACGTGAGGAGCCGCACCGTAGGCACCACCTTGAGCACCATACTGCATGGGCATGGCGGGATTGGCCTGGGCTGCGGCGTGAGGGTACTGCGGCGGGTAGGGCGCCGGCGGCATGTGGTGGCCGCGGCGATCGTTGTGCCGGCCGTAGTTCTCGCTTCGTCCGTAGTGGCCCGACGCAGGCTGCGGGCAGTACGGCACCACTTGCATACCGCCGGGGATTGAGCCGACAGGGGCGCCGCTTCGAGTTGCGTAGGCTGAGGCGGCAGGCCCCCCGAACCGGTCGTTGAGCTGCTCGAGGAGTGTGCTTCCAACGTAGTATGTGGCAATGTGGACGGCATCCGCAACGCCCATCACCACCAATGACCGCTCGCTCGACATGGGCAGGCATGAGTCGGAAGCATTGAGCCGCGCTCCCGAGGCTTCTTGGATCTCTCGAATACGAGCTCCACCCTTGCCAATAATAGAACCGATGAGGATGTGCGGCACCAGCAGGCGGAGAGGGTAGGTCTTGGAGGACGCCGTCGACGCTTCGCTAAGGGGCTCATTGTTGAGCGTTCGGATAATCAAGCCAAAGGCCTGGGAGTTGGGTTAGCAGCGCGCATTGAGAGACGATTGATGCAACAAACCTTGGCCACAGCATCTACTATTCCGCTGACGGTCAATATCCGCTCGACTGCACCCTTCTGGTAGTCGCTGACGGTGCACTTGGCGTTTGACATCTTTCGGATGTTGGATACATTCTCACCGCCTTTACCGATGATGGTGGCCGCTTCAGGGCTCGAGATGACCGCGCGGATATGGATCCAGGCTGTTTCGTCGTGGGCCGACGCCGACGTGGCCGCATTGGCCGAGGTGGCAGCAATGGTAGCGGTAGAGGGCAGAGTCTTTGTTTCAGAGCTGTCATCCGCTGCCGGAGCCTCGTCCTCTCTCTGCTCGCGGCTGCTCTTGTCGTGGCCGTTCTGATCCTTGGTAGCGATCGTAGGAGCCTGAGCTTCGGGAATCTCTACATCGTCGTCATGGTTCATGACCTTGTCGAGAGCAGGTCGCTTGGCTTCGGGCTGATCGGTGGCCCGAGAAGGAGATGAAGCCTCCTCGAGGGGGCGCTTGGCCGACTGCGTAGGCTGTGTGGGCGAAGCAGACATGATGAATTGAGTTATTTGTGCGTTTGTTTGTTTGTTCTCTTTATGAGTTTTTCACAATCGATAAATTCGGCGCGCGACGTCGATGTCAATTTGTCTTGTATATTCGTCTTATCTACACTCAGAGGGTTTTCGAAGGAAAACGTGCTGGTGTAGTGACTTGGGTCGCTGGGGTCGGGCTTCGGTGAAATATTCGTGAAGTGACTGAACTGTGTCGCGAGGGGCGCTGCTCAGGAAGATGGACGAATTTGAGATTGAGATTCGGGCTGATGATGCTCAGACTGAACTGAGTGAGGTTGAATGAAGGAGAAGGTGCTCGAATGGGATCCTATCTCGGGGTCTCAAGGCGCGCTCCAGAACTGCTGCAACGGGCGTCGAGGTGCAAGCAGGTCTCCTGTCGCAATGGATTGGAGATTTGCAGAGGAACGTGACGAGAGATGGTGGTGAAGGTCGGAGAGAAGCTGGGCGGGCGGACGAACGGTGGCTGATGAGGAGAGGAGGTGAAGCGATCGGTACTGGGGCGGATAGAGAGAGAGAGGTCTCAAAAGCAGAAAGGAAGAGTCAAGTGCTCAGCAACTCAAACCTTGTGTGGCCTGGACGTTGTGGGAGGGAGTTTCGTTTCGGAGTCGGTGACGTCGCAGTTGCACCAGAGGATAATCCCGGGGCGTTATTGCTGCGCGAGGCGAGAGCCGAAAGAAGGCAGGCCGGGGAGCGAAGCGGACTCGATCGAAAGACTTCGAAGAGAAAACCTCGCCGGGTGATGAAAGATGGATGGATGGGTGGATGGAGCCTGGAGCTCTACGTGGGCTTTCGCAGGGCAGCAGGCCGAAGGGAGAACTGAGGGGGCGAAGGGGCGGAGCTTCTGTGACCGGCCAATCCAAGCGACAAAAAAGAAGGGCAGCAGACAGCAGAAATCGATCAATGTCTCAGGACGCGACTGGGAAGAAGCGATGGACGGCGATGCGAGGAGAGGAAGAAAGAGACGGGAGAAGGGGAGGGAAGGGGGAGAGGACAGAATTGCGAGACGTGGACCAGGTCTGCCTGCGCGTCGCGGGAGAGTTTGAAGGAGAACGGAACGGAAGCTGGCCTGGGCAAGAAGCGAAGCTGAAACCACATCTCACCACTTTGGGCACTGGAGGCTAAGAGTCACGTGAGCAACACACCGAAATTGCAGAGCTTGGGCCATTGCGGAAGCGGATCGAGTACAGTGCGCAAGTAGACTGCTTACCCGCCTGGGGCAGTGGGGTGGGGAAGCTTCAGCAAGCTCTGATAGGGGAATCCTCCTCTGACTCGCCTGAAATGGGAGGTCAAGGCCTGCTGTATCGCACAGTGCGCATAGTCCGACTTCGCGAGTGTAGATGCTGGGTCGGGTCGCGTCACGCATTCCATGTTGCAAGCCTCGATTCACCTGCGGATTGCACTGTTGAAGACCGAGGTCAAATTGTTTGTGACATCAATTCGAGTCGAGTTGGATACCGCTTTGATCTCATTTGCCACGACAAGCTTGATGCTCAAGACCCGTTTCAGGGACTTTGTTACTTCTGCCTAAGCTCTCCAGGATATACATAATCGCGACGATGGATGACAGCGCGCAACGCGCCGAGGCCCAGGCTTACAACACGAACCTGGATTTCACGCTGAAGGAGTTGCAGAAGAAAGTCCAGGAACACGAACATGAGCTAGAAAAGGTAAGACTCACAATGGTTATCTTTCTGGGAGCGCATGCTTATTATTATAGATTCGTTCACGTCGCGGTCATGACCACTTTCCCCAGTCAACCGCAGGACAGGCTCGGTTGATCCAAACAGCGCTGGAAGATGTGACCGACTCAGAGCCTTTTCTTCCGTTTCAAGGTTCTCTCCTGCCGGCGCTTCTCGCGCTGAGAACGTCCCACCAGACTATCCAGGAGTCAAAAGCCTACTTGGCCTCACAAGCATCAACGCAAGAACGCGAAAAACGGCAGCTGGAAGCCGACAAGGCCAGACTGAAGGATCAGAATGTGCTTTCAGATGCTCTCAACGCACAGATAATATCCCTGCGCGAGGAGATTGACGGCAAGGCTGATGTCACCCCTGAGGATGGCGCAAGAGAGCGGCTCGAAGAGCTACGCAAGAAGAAGAAAGCCTACGACAGAGAGACGTCCAAGCTCATGAAGTCGCTCCTCAAGTTCATCGACAGCAACTTGGCGCCTATGCTAGCCGCAGAAGAGCTCGGTGGCCCAGTCGTAGGCGACATCATGGACATCGACAGCGAAGACCTGGCAGCCGGCTTCAACGCGCAGGGCAAGCTCAAGAAAGCCAAGCCCAGCGTCGACCAGGACGGCAAGCGGCAGCAACGGCTCGACGTGATCTGGGGCATCGGTGACCAGGGAGCGGACGCGCACGACGATGAGATCTCGGCTGCGGGCACGGAGATGAGGCAGCTTACGGAGGAGCTTCTCAACCAGCTCGTGGAGGCACGGGGCGACAACTCGACATCGTATGTCAAGCTGCCGCGAGAGTCCGCTGCTGCGAGGTTTCTTGTGCGGTCCAAGGTGGCGCAGTTTCATCCCAAGGACGCTACGAGGTTGAGGTTGGTTGATTTCGGGCGGGAGTTGGATGCGTGAAGCGGTCTCTCAGCAGGTTCATTGGAGCAAATCTAAGGGCACGCTTTTCCAAGACATTTTACTGCTTACATAGCATGGAAGTGAATGAATTAATGCAATATCGACTTATATATTGTTCTGAAGCTGGCATTTACTCTGACTGCAATTACATGCTGGACGGGAGATAGTTCAATATTTGATAGTCTGATCGTACCGAACTCGTAAAGACAGGAAAGCTCAACAATTACCCCAAAAAGCAAAAAAAACGAAACCGTAATAAAACAGTGATGCTCATCTCGTCGATCACACTTCATCCTGCTGCGTCTGGGCTGCTACCCCCAGAAGCAAGCACTTAAGCTCCAGCCTCCCATTGGCCAATTCCCCACGCGTCTTCTCCCTTCGCGACGCGTCCCCCAGACGGTCCTCCTCCTCTTCTTCTCCAGTCCAACCTCCTTCATCTTCTTCAATCTAAACCATCAACTTCTTCTACCATCATGACCACCGCCGACTCCATCGCCCCCGAACCCGTCGTCACCTCCCCTCCCGCCAAGCGCATCAAGACGGCCGCCACCATGGACGCTCCCGCTCCCCTCCAGATCAAGAAGCTCTCCGAGAAGGGCCGTCTGCCTACGCGCGGTAGTGCCTTTGCTGCTGGTTACGATATGTACGCTTCGCGCGAGACGGTGATTCCCGCGCGTGGCAAGGCGCTGGTCAGCACCGATATCAGCATGGCCGTTCCCGTAGGAACCTGTATGTTCTCCTTCTCTCCCTATCGTTTTCAATCGCACTGACAAGACGCGAATAGACGGCCGCATTGCGCCTCGATCCGGCCTCGCTTCCAAGCACTTCATCGATACGGGCGCGGGTGTCATCGACGCAGACTACCGCGGCGAGGTCAAGGTCCTGCTGTTCAACCACAGCGATGCCGACTTTGCTATCCAGGAGGGCGACCGTGTTGCGCAGCTTGTGCTGGAGCGCATCTACACTCCGGACGTGGTTGAGGTGCAGGAGCTGGAGGAGAGCGTGCGCGGCGCGGGTGGCTTTGGCAGCACGGGCACCAACTAAGATGCGCTGCTCTGTAAAATTACGACTTCATGATGGATTTCTTCCAAGAGGGGGAAGCTGGAACTAGACCGCGAACCGCCATATGGACATGGATATTGGACGAATGATATTCGACTTCACGCAAGAAGACTCGATTTCAATACAAACAGGTTACTGTGATTGCCCTAAATGACCTCTATAGATGCCCTTGTCTACCCCATTTCATGCATGCCTAGGTATACTCCGTATATGGCCGTTTATCCTGCAACTCATGAACCCCTGCGCCCCCTTTAGCCCATATCATATCGCCTTGGCCTTAAACTCCACGGTCGGCGACCGCAAACACCCCAAGTTCCGCACCAACTGCAGCTCCGCAGCCTTGCTCTTAACAAGATGCACCTTATTATCGTCACTCCGCTCCGTGGCCGTCATCTCACCCGTGGTGCGCTCCACGACCGTCCGCATGCCCTCGCACGTGCGGCTCAGCACCTCGTGCATGCTGGCCAAGACCCTCTCGGCAGCGCGCACCAGCGGTAGGTCTAGCACTGGCACGTCGTCGGCGCTGAGCCAGCTCTCGGTGTTGCGCAGGTTGCGGTCGGCGGCGTGGTACACGGCTTCGCGCATGCGGATCACCATTAGGGCGGCGAACATGTCGCCCGTGCCGCTGAAGTAGCAGTCGATGGAGGGGAAGACGATCTTGAAGAGGCGTGCTTGGCCGGTGGATGTCATGGATGAGCCGACTACTGAGAGGTGCGAGGGCGGGTGGTCGGGGGCTTCGAGGTTGACTGAGGTGATGACGATGTGCGGCACCTTGTAAGTGTTGTGCATGACCTGGATGGCTTGGTGTAGGCTGTCCATGTCGTGGATCTTGCAGCCGGAGAGTAGTCTGGACACTGTAAGCGGGATTCTTTTCACTCTGACATTGAGCAACACTTACTCGGCCTCGAACTGGTTGGGCAATATCAGGTCCGCGTCGTGGATCAGTGTCTTGTAAGCCGGCACCACATCCTCCGCCACGTAGATCTTTCCATTGTCTCCCATCACCGGATCCAGCACCCAGAAGAACTTGCCTGGCGTCGCCTTGGACTTCTCCTTCAAGTCGGTGCCAATCTTGCCAACCGCATGCACGGCCTCCGCGCCGGGGATGTACCCCGATAGCAGCATGTCGAAATCATCGAGGTACGACTGCCGCAGCCCATCGTATAGATCTGTAATCTCCTGTGCCGACACCTTGGTGCCCTTCCACTGCTTGTATCCCGTGTGATTACCTACAAAGCGTGAGCGTTGGTCATTGGCATGGGCTTAGGTAAAAGGCCTCACTGAACTGCACGGTGTTGAGCGCCGCGACATCACAGCCCATCGACTGCAGCACGAACACAGCGATCTTGTTTCCCACGTAACTGATATCGCTTCTGTCAGTACGCTTTTCTCAGAGGCTGTGCTGCGCACTGTCATTCATTCAGTTTCGTACGTACCCTGACACAACCTGGATGACAAATTCGGGTTAGCCTTGCGGTCTCAGACAGCGATGATGCCATGGCAGGGGACGAGACGACTTACATGGCTCGCAATGGCGAGGACCCGGGTGTCGGGCACGGCGAGCGGATCGGACATAGTCATGATGGATGATGTGCGGCTGACGTCGCGCGGTGATGCATGTATTGATGCCCGTAGAATCTTCGCTGTGAAGGCAAGGCCCGTTTTCGGTCGTCTTCATTGTAATCACGTGGCTATCGCCGTCTGAGTCACGGGCATTGCGATGGCAAAAAAATCTAGGTCGCGAGCACGAGTCAATGCGATGGAAGATTCAGAAATAGCTTCATTGATGGGGATGAATGAAATTACCCCCGATTTCATCGTGGTAGGGGTGGCATTTGTGAGCATCCTGGGATCCTGGTGTGGCATCCAATTGAATCAATCATACCACTCACGCACGCTTGCGGTGCCATCGATCCTAAAACCCCGTCATGGCACCTCCAAGACGATCAACATCAGGAAATGCCAATCGATCATGTAAAATCACAAATGGCCTCTCTAATCATCTTATCCTTGACCTTCACAGCTTGCGCGTCCATCCAGGGGCTTGGTGGTTAAATGTTCATTATCGTCAAGGTAGGTAGACAGACCAAATCTCGCCATGTATCCATGGCGCTTCTAGTTACAAAACCCTCGACGGCCCCTCATGTCCCTGGTATCCCTTTTCTCGACACGGTAGACTCCTCATCTCTCCAGCCCGTCAAGTGGAAAAATGGAATCACCATGTCCCCTCAACTCCAGCTGAAAACAGGTAGTAGTAATATTGTCTTGCGAGTTGCGTGATTCATGAGTTTACTCTTCGTCGCCAATCTGCATCGCAAATGATTAGCATGGAGTCTAAAGGTTGGGACGAGAAATCGCATACCTTGGGGGCGAGGTAGAAGCGCAGGTAGCTGCTGCCAATGAGGTTGTACTCGACCAGAAGAGGCACCTCGTTGGACAGGCAGATCCTGACCTGCTTAGACAGCGCCGCGGCCTTGCAGAAGTTGACCAGATACTTGAGGGAGAAGGTGAGGTCAACGGGCTCCGTCAGCTCAATCTCGACGTTGTTCTCGGGTTTCTCCAGGGCGGTGTGGCTTCGCAGCGTGACGGAGCCGTTACCGATGTCACCGTTGCAGGCGAATTTCACACCGTCCTTGGACGCCTCGATTCTCACTGTAAAAATACGGTCAGTTTGACCCTGGTGCAAGCGTGGTCAATCTACAAAAACCTACCCGACTCGGACATGGCAGAAAGATCAGTGCAGATCCTTCGGAACTCGGTTGAGGGCAAGGTGATGGTGGCAGCATACTCGGTGTCGGGGATTCCGAGGTGCTCCTGGTCGATATCCATGAGTTTCAAGTCGTACTCGCTCATGCGGTCGTTCTCGGCGTTCTCGAACATCAGGTTCAGGACATCGGGACCGTCTCCCTTGAGGGTCAGGATATCCTCGTTCTGGGCGGCGCGCAGAACCTTGGTCAGGGACGTCAGGTTAACGCCCAGGGAGATGTTGCGGTCACATCGGAAGGGAGAAAAAGCTTCGGCCTTGAGCATCATGGAGACAAGAGCGACGTGGGAGTTATCCATCGCCTGCAGCGCGATACCAGTGTCATTGCAGTCGAAGTTGCAGTCCTGGACGAGGTCCTTGATGGCGTCAACGACCTTTGGAAGAATTAGCAGTTAGCTTAGGATGTCGAAAACGAGACCAAGAGACCAGTACACACCTTCTTCAAGATCTCGGCCTGCTCAAGTCGCGCTTCCAACATTTCTGCTCGACGTTAGCTGTCAGCTCGTTCCCTGGCAAGGTGCGGGGTGAGGATGGGGAAACGCACTGGCTGTGGTTTGTGGGAGGAGAGGATGATATAGTGAGAATGGGAAGGTAAAGCAAGAAGGTGTCGAAATGGGATAGATTGGGGAGAAAAGACGTAGAGGTGAGGTGGGATGGAGGTGGAAGATGAGGGAGGGAGAAAATGATGTAGCAAATAGCTGTCGAGGGCTGTAGGTAATGGGGGACTTGCCGTTAATCACTGAACAGGCACTTAACGCGCGGGCGGGCGAATTGGTGGGCGGCTTGGACGCGTCGTGACGCCAACCACACGCGGGGCAGGAAACCGCCCTTACCAAGTTTGGCGTGGTTCGCTTTGTATGAACTCGCCCTCCCGGAGCAATCGGTGACATTGCAGTCGAACAATTCTCAAGATTGCATGCCAAACATGACATGGGTTGGGGCTATTTCCTGCCTGATCATTTCCTAACAATATACAAATCCCTTGCCCAAACAAATGGTAGTGTACGTGCCTGTACATGTGCCCATATCAATCTTGTCTCCCTCCCTTTTCTGCTCTTCCACCATCATCGTCGATATTTGCCTAGAGGCCCATCATCTGCCTCCAACTTATAAAACATTAGATAAAAACAAGCAAAAAGATACACAAACATGAAAACAGCCAGAGCCAGGCCCATCCAAATAATCCATTCCCGTACCGATCCTGTCTATGATGGAATAAAGTCCTAGGAAACCGTAATGTCGTCGTGACGCTTCTGTAAGTTGGTGCCGACACTGGGGGCATGAGCTGTGTCGGAGAGTAGATACAAGATCGGTAAAAAGTGTAAGTAAATGACAGAGGTGGTGGTGTGTTGATTTACATCGAGACAATCCGTCCTGATGGAGCGCTCGTGCGGGTTCGTGGTCGGAGGTTGATGACCGTCTCTAGTTCTCGAAGCATCCCTTTGGTGGCGTCGATTTGCTGGCGCGCAAGGGCTTTCTGCTCTCGCTCCTCTCGCATCTTCACGATTCTCTCTTCTCTGGTGAGCATACTTCGAGGACGCGGTCGCGCAACGGCCTCAAAGACTTCAGGCGCATCTGGCTCAATAGAGCCATTGTACTCCGAGCTTGGGGGAGATTCTCCCGTGAGTGCTTTGAGGGCATCTGCGGTTCCCCCTTCATCCACAGTAGTCAGTCCACTCAGGGAGCTGGCAGGTGATAGCAGGGTGCTAATCGAGGAGAGCCTCTTCTCGTTCCTATCGATACCAACAGCAAGGGCGGCTTTGCCCTCCTCCCAAGCTGTCATCAGCTCTTTGAGATCGACGCCAATAGACTCGTATTGAGACATGAGGCTCGGTCCAAGCTCTGAGACGTCGTCCGAATTGTTTAGAGCCCTGTCGGATTCCTCTCGGAGGAGTTGGAGCTTAGCCTGAAGGCCACGAATGCCAGTGGATAGTGAGTTAAGTTTCCGTAGCTGAGACCGCCAGCGTTCCCTATTAGGACTTAGAGGATTTTTTGGCGTCGGAGGTGACGGAAAAGCTGGGAGCAATTAGCAAGGGCTAGCCAGAGAGAACTGTAGTGTCGGAGAGATCATACATTCTTCTTCTCCAAGTATATCCTTGAACTTGTCGTAAACAGAGGCGGTTGACGTATTGAGCTGCCGAAGAGACTCGACTGCCGTCGTCCATCGAAGAAGGTCGTTCGCATCGCCGCTTGCGTCAAGGGCCAACAAGGCACAGAGAAAGAGCTTGCGAACGGTGTAGAACCGAGCTGCAAGGATCTTGAGCGTCCGCAGAGACTGGTCATCTTCGAACTCGTCCTCGCTGAAGCCGCGCAAAGCATCTGACATGTCGAAGTCGCTGATATCATAGATGTCGTAGTACTTCTCCAGATCCATCTGCTCCGCGAATCCTTTCACCACTGCAGACACCTGGTTGTATTCGGACAGGACGTCGGCAAAGGCGTTCTTAAGGGCTTTTCGTAAACGAACGCATTTTCGGGTTTGTGACCGGTCTTCAATCCGGCTGATCGGGGGGAGCGGTGCGCTACTGTTTTCTGTCAACCCATGGGTCACAAAATCTCATAGAACCTCATAACCTACATTCTGTAGCCTCGTGACACCAGTTCAACCTCCTGGATTAGAGACAAGGCGGCCCCTGTGGCACTGTCCAGATTGTGGGAGTTAGCAACAAAGGCCGTAATCTCGGAAATGGACTGTTCCCGTCGATAACGCAACCATTGCCGCTTCATGTAAACCTGCCCCAACAAGACTCCGGCCACACATAACACCATGAGGAAGATGAATCTCTTCCGTGTGACACCACTTTCAAGAACCCAACTCAATATCACAGCAACAGCCAGTGCAGCTAGGATAGAGGCAATGATGCCCTCGGTGGACAGGAGCGAGCGCTCATCGTTGCTCGCGGAGGGTGCGTCGGGGTTTAGATGATGCTGGCCTACACCGGAATGACCGCTGAGGAGCTGAGACGCGATGATGGTGTATCGAAACTGCTCGAGGAACTTTGCATTATCGGCACGATCGATACTTGCTGCTACGGCGGCCTGGAGCGATCATGCGGTGTCAGTGGACAATCCCTTGGGCGGCATCAGTGGGAATACACACAGAGTAGGTCTTTCGGATGGCTCGAAGCGACGACGGTTTCGGAACATCGAGGTGAAGAGTATCTGGTATTTTGTTACGAAATCTCGCCTTAACTAACGGTCGGCCTGTAGGTGCGAACGGCGAGGGACTGGATGGTGGTGACGGGCTGCGTGAGTGGGCGCTTGACGAGTCGAGCTCCGGCGTGGTCGCAATAGCAGGCGCCCAGTCCTCCTGCGATTCGTCTCCCCCATCTAGACAGTTATTAGACTGGTTACAATCAACCAAAACGCACAGCTGCCTACCTCTGAGGTACTCTGCTAGAGGCGTCTCGTCATAGATCACAGGCTCCATCTAAGGTGGTTTACCTTGTGACGTCGTTGGGGTCGATAAAGGGGGCACGCAAAGCCATCGAGCAGCTAGCGGCCAATAGTGAAGAAGGAGGGGGAGCGGGAGCGGGAGAGGAAGAGCGAAGCTATGTTGTTGTTGATTCTAGTCGGCGTCGGGGACAGAGGCGCAGATGAATCCCATGGTCAGGAGAAGCCGACAAGGACCGGGACCAGGAACAGGCTATGTTGGTCTCGTCGCACTGCCTGGGCTGTCCGTTTGGGGACACGCCGGGACACCTTCGAATTCCGGTAGCGCTGGAGGTCTGCGACAAGGATTCAGCTTGGGCGATCCGCCGCGCATAGACGCGTCCCAGACGAACAATTTGGGGGCTCAGCAAACGGAATTAGCCAACCATGCAAGGGCGCTGGGGAGCAGCTGGGACAGGGTCCAGTAATGATCTGGAGAGGATGGCAGAGCGGAGATTCATAATCGGATGGATCATGCGGGTGAGCATGCACCTGTGCGCCGTCTGGTTTCGTCCTGTCTCGTGCTCGCTTGCCGCCGAGTCCGTCCCGGCCCCGAGAGACCCCCGTCATTTCGTTTTGGGGAAGTCCGATCGGCTCGGAACATCGAGACTCCGCAAAAGTGTCTTAGCTCAGCTAGAGACAGAAGGCTCCATTGACCAATGGGAAGCGGGAGAAATCACTGTCCTCTGGTTGGCTGTCTCGGCAACAACAAGTGGGGAATCTTGACAGCGCGAGACCTTTCTTCACCTCCAGACTCGAAGAGCTTCCAACCACAGCTACGCGGAGCTTCTCTCACCACATAGCACGTGCACCAGCATCTCAGCGAACATGGCATCGATGAACTAGGTCTAATCACCTGTTGACGCCCTTCCTCATGCCTCCCCGTTGCGCAGTGCCGTGCTCTCGCGCGGTGCTGCGCTCGGGGCCTCTCGCCCAAGATGGCATCTGGATCACGGATGCCATGCTGCTTCGAGCCATTGAGCGATATCATCGGCTTTCAGCAACATCGACTCGACACCTCAGCTCGACTCCCGGACCCCTCGAAAGTCGACGACGGCTGGGGAAGCGGCACATGACGGGAATCATGCCCGAGTCGCATGCGTCTCCTCCCCCCTGGTCTATCGAGCTTCCCTGGCAGCTTGGTGAATGGCAGTGGGAGGCACCCACCGCTCCGGAAGATCGAAAGAACAAGCAACCAAAGCGAACGATGATGGATCGCTTGATACAATGGCTGGAAAATTACGAGGATACGCCAATTACTCACTCACCACCTACCGCCGAACCCCTTCCCTCAACGCGAGTCCAACAATCTGTCGCCACGATTCGACAACAAGTCAAGACTCTCGGCACAGAAGGCCAGGCTTCGCAAGTGATTAGTCTTGTGCGTGGCTTCCAACGGGATCTCGAACGCGTCATTGGCATGGGGATGGCTACTGCGGAGGATCTAATTCTTGCACTGAACCTCTTGGATTCAGACTCGAGACGATTTCTGCACAACACGCCATATTGGGACAGAGTCACTGCTTCAATTGGGCAGACCATTGTCAAGGGAATTGTCAGCAGTCGGTCCGAATCTAGCAACGATGCTTACGGCAAACGTTTCTGGCTCTCCTTGATCCAGGAGGTTTGCAAATTAACACCACAGCGGGAGACTTTTGAGTTATTCGCATCATGTGTCAATGCTCTACCGAGATCACATTTTGAAGTGCTCAGCCATTACGATCTCTTTGATATGGGGAAATCTTTCATCGCTTACCAGGTCAAAAGGCGCCAAAGTAAGCCATCGGATGTTCTGCAGTTCACCAAGGCCCTGAAGAGAATCACCCCAATGCACACGGCCCAATTATGGGATAGTATGGTCAATTTTCTCTGCAATCTACCAGAAGAAGACGTCCAACAGCGATTTTACGGCGCACTCTTGCTTGCTCATGACCGCCATATCACATCTGAAGAGTTCATGTTGGCATCGAAGCAGCTTTGCCGCAACCAGAGCTGGAGTGAAGCTCAGGCATTCTCGCTACTAAGGGGTCGGCTCTGGTCGCTGGGCTCTTTTCGCCCCCAGGACGTAGGATGGCTGTTTTCCCAGAAAGCCGACGAGCAAGGATGGTCGAGCCTGGTCATGACGACATGGCGATCCCAGGGAAGCAATAAGCGACAAATTCTGAGAGAGCTGTGTTATGTCAGTGAAAAGCTTGAGTGCCTTGACACACTGTCCAAAGCCTTGCTCTCAACCACAGCACAGGGCACCAAGGTGCTCGAAGACGTTGCTATCGCGGCTGGCGATTACGGACTGGTTATGAAACTTTGGATGGCGTTCAACAAAGCCAATAAAGCAGCTGGAAAATCCGAGCAGTGGCATTGGTCGACATGGAGCCCGTATGTGCACCAGATGATCAGGGACGCCGACATGGATGCCGGCATTATCTGGAAAGCCTTGGCAACAGGGAAGACGACGGATAATGTCGCCTCGCCAGACAGAGTGTTTCGCGGTATCAAGACGAGAGACCAACTCTTTGAAATGGTGGCGCAGTGGTTCTTGGAAGCTCCCCATCTCAGCGACCGCCAAGCCCTCCGACGGGTTGAAAGCTGCATCAAGCACTCCAGGAGGTTGACGGGAACAGTGTCGAAGAAGTCGATCGAAAGTTTGGTTCAGGTCGTGCTTCGCGACATGGAGAAGGGAGAGTTGGGAAGCATTGCGCGGCTCGAGTTTGTCGTCTCGGTCATTCGACGACATCTGGGCGATAAGGAAGCCGATGCAGCGCTGAAGCAAATCCGCGGATGGCGTTGGACCATTGAGAATCACGCTGTGACGGACGGATCAGCAATACAGACAAACGGACAGTTCCAGAGAGCTGTTGCAGACAAGGTTACTGGAAAGGAGATGCAAATTTTGCGAGCACAAAGGACACGGGAGATGACAAAGAAGGTTTCCCAAGAGACGGAGGTTGGGTTGACAGACGATGTGGCTCGCCAGATGACACTCTTGAGGCGAGAAGCCGTTTGAGCAGGGAAGATTTAGGGATATTTCGTCCACCTACCTATGTATTAGTTATTTAACCAGACAGACAAGTCTGCGAATC
Organism: Xenoacremonium recifei; assembly: GCA_012184525.1. NCBI lineage: Eukaryota > Fungi > Ascomycota > Sordariomycetes > Hypocreales > Nectriaceae > Xenoacremonium > Xenoacremonium recifei. The sequence goes on along the minus strand of WOFQ01000024.1, from coordinate 235,680 downwards.
TTGAACGCTTTCATATTCAGTTGCTGTGATGATTGTACCGGACTGACCGAGCGATCTTTCCCATCTCCCAAACGGTCGATCCTGGACGCCTAGCCCGAAACGTGATTGGACAGCGGGCTCCCGCATCCCCGTGATAGCTGTTGGTTCAGCCATGCAAGAATGCAACCATTCTTCCCCCTCTCTCCTCTTCACCTAAATAAGCAGCCCAGCTCTCCGCTCCACCGACTGGCCGTGTTTCTTACGGACGTAACAAACGCGGGCGAAGCAACCAGTCGGCGATCGGATTAAGCCGCCTGCAGATCGAGCGCCGTGTTACGGTTCGGTCACGGTCACCACATTCGCCAGCGGAGCACAAACGGTGACCAATTGCGCCCCTTTGCTGAGCTTTTCTGGTGGCTGTCCGTTGGCTGACTTGTCTCTTGTTTCTTGCAGCGGTGAGCTGGGAGAGAGATGTCGCATGGGAGGCGGGGGAGAGGAGGAGCGGCTTCAGGGGTAGGAGGAGGAGGAGGTGGTCATGATGATGAGGGCGTCTGGCCCGCGACGTCTTACATGCAAGACCCCGGGATGGACATGAATCTCGACATGGGCCTCGGTCTGGATGTCGGGGTTGGCGTGGGCGTGGATCTGTCGCCGCCGCTGCCAGTGCACCCCATGTCCATGGCCGCATATCCGCATCACCAGCCGGGACTCGCCATGATGCCGCACCATGGTCACCACAGTGCCGGGCCTGGTGGAGGAGGAGGAGGACTTGAGACATTGCAACAGCCGCGGCTGTCTTCGTCTGCAGCATCGGGTCCGGCCTCCGCCTCCGCCTCCGTGTCAGCTCCGGCGCCGGCCTTGGCCCAACCGCATTACCAGCCGCAGCAGCAGCACTTCTCACAACCCCAAGGACATCCTTACGGCCACTTCTCCGTGTCTTCAACACTAACGGGATCGAATCCGACTACAGCCCCGAGCACCGCAGCCCCCGCCACCACTTCCACCACTGTCCCGGGGCTATCGTCCGGCATCATGCCCTCCTCAGCCACATCTTCGGGCCCGGCCTCAGACCCGGACACCAGCGCTTCCGGAGGGTCTACCTCTGGCCGTCCCATCCGCCGGCGCATGCGCATGATCACCAGCTGTCTCGAGTGTCGCCGCCGCAAGCTCAAGTGCGACAAGAGCCACCCCTGCACCAACTGCGTGCGCTTTCGCCGTGATTGTTTGTACCTAGGGCCCAAGCTCGATGAAGCCGGCCAGCTGCGCTTGACGCAGATCAAGGAGAAGGTCGGGTCGCTGGAACGTCAACTTGAACAGGATGTCGTCCGCGGTGGTAGCGGTGATAACACTCCCTCCCAGCAGCAACGAATCTTAGCAGACGAGGTCGAGGGTCAGTATGCTGACACGCAGGGCTTGCGGCCGACAGAAATGGCGGGTCTGGACCACACGTATGATGATACGGTGGATGAGACGGACGAGGTGATCGACCTCGGCGTCATGGTGGGCAGGATGAGGATCACGGACCGGATAGCTGGGTTCTCACGGCCCCGAGTGGCCGAGGAGGTAGAGCTTGCTTTCCTTCACTTTCCAATACCTCGGTTCTGCTTCAAACAACTAACATGATGTAGTTATCGGCTGGTATGCCGCCAGAGTCACCGGCAGGGCCTCAGCCTCCGATGTCCTCTCAGCCACCGCCATCCTTCGATTTCACCATGGGCACGTCTGACCCGGCCTGGCCAGACTACCTGCGCCCTGGTTCGACATACATCGCGCCCCCAAGCGGCCTTTTGATGGGCCAGCCCGGCGCCCTGCCCTCGCTCGAGACGCTGCTCCCTACTCGGGGCGCTGCTGACCGACTTATCCAGCAGTACTTTGATGCAGTCCATCCAATTGTTCGCTGCGTCCATCAACCATCGTTTGAGGCGGGCTACCATGAGTTCTGGAGTCATGTAGCTGAGAACATCGAGCCACGACCGTCGCTGCAAGCCTTGGTATTTGCTGCCATGTTTAGTGGCGCCGTGAGCATGGAGGATGAGACGGCACGGCGCGAGTTCGGCAAGACGCAGCATGACCTGCATGAGACGCTGAAGCTGGGAACAGAGACAGCACTGAGCAAGGCTAACTTCTTGCGAACGACGCGAGTCGAGACATTGCAGGCGTTTGTCATGTACCTAGTGAGTAGTGGCGCACCCCTGAGCTATCATGACCACATCCCTGTCCTCATATCTGTGCTTGCTAACATGAGTACCTCGTCCAGCTCCCCCTCTGCCGCGATGAGCTTTCTCGAGCCCACTCCGTCCTCGTCGGCGCGGCCATCCGCATGGCAGAGTGCATGGGCTTGCACCGCGACGGCGAGACATACGGCTTAGATCCGCTTGAAACACATGTTCGCCGTCTCGTCTGGCACCAGCTCTGCGCCCTGGACATCCGAACCTGTGAGGCTCATGGGCCGAGGCCAGCCATCCGCCGCGACGACTATGACACTCGACTGCCCCTGAATGTCGACGACGATCAGCTGCGGCGCGACGGCCCGGCCCCGGTTGCCCCCGAGCACTGGACGTCGATGATGTGGCCGTTGATGCGCTTCGAAATCAACGAGATGATGCGTGTTGTCTGGCTTGACCGTCGCCGCGTCGATGCCCACACCATGACGCTGACCGAGGCCCTGGCCAAGATCGAGAACTTCCGCCGTGCCATGTTGGCCAAGTACAACCACCATCTCCGTGACGACGTCCCGTTGCAACGCTATGCACGCATGGTCATGCACCTGTTCCTCTGCCGTCTACGCGTCATGACGCTGCACGTCTACCGCTTCACCTCCACGGGCCCTCAGCTACCACCGCGACTAGCCACCGTACTCATCGCGTCAGGCATCATGGTGTGCGAGATTGGCATCCAGCTTGAGACGAATCCGCTGTTCCGCCTCTGGCGCTGGTACTCGGGTGCCTACCACCAGTTCCAGACCGGCCTGATGCTCGCCGCCGAGGTACACTTCCGCCCGGCTACCCCTGAGGCCGACCGCATCTGGGCCTGTCTCGACTATGTCTTTGGGCTCGATCCCACGCTGCAGCCTTCCACCAAGGGCCTGATGCTGCTTCGTGAGATCGTCGACAAGGTCACGGCATATCAACGCATGCGTAAGGCGAGGGCACCTACGAGTCTCGCGCAGGCCGTGCCGAGCCGAGAGGCGTTGTTTGGGAAGCCGGATGCTGAAACTCAGCAGCCTCATGGGGTCTCCATGGGACATCATCCTCCACCTCCCATGACGATGCAATCCTCCGCCGCGGGCTCATCATACATGACAATGCCTGATACCCAGCAGCAGCCTCAACCAGCCTGGAACATGCCCCAACCCAAGGTCAACAACGATCCATCTCGTCCAGGCGGTGAGACGGACCCTGTTGGCACTGCACCGCAAGGCATGATGGGCATGATGTCCGATGCTGACACGAGGCCTCTAATTGGAGTCGACTGGGTGAGTTCATGTGCATGTACAATATTCCGGTTATGGACGATATTAACTGGATCGACAGGATGTCATCAACACGCTCTTCACCCAAGATCCAACAACCGGAGAACTGAATATCCCGGGCTACGATGACCCCATGCTGACCATGCCCTGGCAGCCCTGAGTATTTAGCACATCACGAACATATTCGCATCTGATTCGATATTAAACCTCTGGTAGGTATAGACAAGATGAAAGAAGCCATTCTATCTGAAGCTGTATATAATTGAAACTAGACAAGACAATACAAATTCCAAAGCTCGCTAGCTATGAGACACTACCCCTCCAATGCGTGGTCATAACGTGTGGAATGTCATTACAAATTTACATACCAAAGCCAGATTCGAAACAAAAACACAACATAGAGTACAAAAAGACCAAGACCAGAAAGCAATTTCGCAGATCGAACAAAAGAAAACCCAAGCAGGATATCATCATAAGCTTTCCCTTCCCAAACACACAAAAACACACAAAAACACACAAGGAAAGAAACCCGCTCGAAACATCATGGTCGTCATGACATGAGAACCAACCAACCAACCAACCAACCAACCGACCAACCATTCCAAACCAAAACCTGCCCCAGATATATCCCTGTACTGTACTGTATGTAAAATCCTCCCTGTCCGTTTTATACTCCCTTCCTTTTGATATTTCTTTCGTACTCATCCCCATTAGATGCCGCCCTCGAGATACTCGGCCTCGGGCTGCTGAAGCATGCCCTCCGTCACGACACTAAGGTGACTCCGAGCACCCAGCGATGCGCCTCCGGCATCGCTCGAGGTGGCAAAGTTGCGTCCGCCGGCGCCGGCCACGAGGACCTGGGCCGGACAGACGACGATCTCCTCATCGCCGGAGCCGTCGTCCTCGCCCTTCTTGACCACGAGCGGGAACAGGACGACGCGGACGACGGCTTCCTGGCCTTCGAGCTCTTCGTTGGTCAGGCCGGTGCGCCCGCTGCGCTCGTTCATCGTGGATGCGTTGAACTGGACTGTAGCCGTGAGCTCGCCGTCGGCGTCGTACTCAGGCTGCAGCGGCGGCAGCATCATGTACTCGGCCTTTTGGATGCGCATCTCGATCGAGAGGTCGACGGCCTCGCGCATGACGCGCCGCAGCTGTGATTGGATCTGGTCCTCCATGTTACTGGGAGGCGGCAGGATCTTGCAGAGCGTCTGGAAGACGGCCTGGACGACGGCCTCGGTATCGAGATCGCGCTGACGCTTGAAGCTATCGCGCTTCGACAGCAGCGTCAACGTCACTGCACGCCATAGACGCACAGCCTCGGGGGGTCCGACCTCGGTCAGCAGCTTCTCGAGCGACTTGAGCTTTTGTCGCTGTTCTCGATCCATGCCGAAGAGGTATCGCGTAAAGACGAACTCCCAGACCATGTTCATGGTCATGGCCATGAAGATGTCACGCCGCTTGACGCGGTCGTTGAGGTATGTGTCGACGTCGGAACCATCGAGGACGGCGTTATCGAGTCGGTCGATGGTCTTTTCATCGTTGAGCTCGCTCGTCAGGCGGCATGCGCGCATATCGGAGAACTTGGAGAAGCGCAGCACCCACTGCTGGACGTGCGAGCAGAGCTGTTGGCAGCGGTGGTCGAAGTAGTCCTCGTCGCGGACTCGCAGGAACTTGGCGTCGCCGGCCTTGGACTCGAGGATCTGGCGCTGCATATCGCGCACCTTCTCGCGGGCCTCTTCGAGCTCGGCCTTGAGCTGGGCAATCTCGGCGTCCTTGGCCTGCAGCGACTGATCGAACGTCGCATGCACGCCGCGCGCCTCGACCAGTTCGCGGGCGACGTCGGCGTGGCGCAGCTCCATCTCGGAATAGCGAGTCTTCTCCTTGCTGGCCAGCTCGGCGTTGGCGCTGGTGAGGCCCTCGTTGACCTCGGACAGGCGCGAGACCTCCTTCTGCAGGAACTGCAGCGACTGCTTGAGGTTGTCGATCTCGCTGTCGCGCTCGGCCAGCGTGGTGGCGGCGCGCTGCGTCAGCGACGACTCAGCCGAGGCGCGGGCATCGTGCAGCATGCGGTTCTCGGCCATCAGCTGCTCGACGCGATTCTCCAGCTCCAGCACCTGCATGCTCTGGCGGCGGCGCATGCTATGGGGCCGGGTGGGCGAGCGCGGAGAGCCGATGCGGCCCTCGCCGGCGCCGACGTACACATCCGTCATATCGGCGGCGTCTCTGGCCTTGGCACGGACTCGGCCCTCATTGGCAACGGGGGCGGGTGGATGAAGCGGCGGCGTTGAAGTCGAGGTCGAGGCGCTGGGCGAGATGCTGCTGGTGGTGGTGATGTTGTTTTGTTGACGCAGAGCCCGAAGGTCGCCGCTCATTCGCCGGTCAACCCGTCGGAGCTGAGGTGGAGTCGGTGTGGGGGTGCCTGACGGCCTGACGAGGCTGCTGGTGCTGCCGCCGTGGATGCCTTGCACGCCGCCATGGATGCCTGGGCTCTCAGGCCGCAACCGCAGCGGCTCGGGCGTGCGCTGGCGGGAGCGGGAGAGGCTGGTGTTCGACAAGGAGCGTCGAGCTGCCAGGTCCATCAACGGCGACGATTGGCGCGCCATACCACCGGCAGCTGAATTGTCCGACACGCTGCGATGGCCGATGCTTGAGGCCGCGATCGGGGCGCCCATGGGCGACTGCAACTGCAAGCCTCGAACCGCCGAGCGAGGCGACGACAGCGGCGCTCCAGACGGGCCAGGGGAAGCCACCGAAGATGCTCGCCCTGCTCCGAGAGCTCCCGCTGCAGCCGCTGCCGCAACTACTGCAGCGCCCGTGTTAGATCCAGTAGCAGGCACTGCGGATGGAGAAGATGGAGATGCAGACGCCAGAGCTCCATAATGCTTTGGTCGCTGCTGGGACCTCCTCTTCTCCGGTTCCGGCGTTGCAGGTGCCTGAGCTGGTTCGCGAAGGATAGGCGTCTCGCGGAGAGTCGGCGTGTCTCGCAGCACCGGAGTGCCTCGAGGAGATCGTCGCAGTCGCCGCTCTCGCGATGGCTCTGGCGTATGCAGCACGCCAATATGCTCCCGACTGGCTGCGGCGTCACTCCAATCGCCCGAGTGCACGCCGCTGTCGCGCTGTGGCTCCTCCGGCTCTGGGAACGTCATGCTTCGCCGTCCAGGATGAGGAGAGCCGCTGGCGAAGCCGCTGTCACGGTTGGCGGCCTCCAGCTTGTGTGCAAAGTGTCGGTCCAGTTCCAGTTCCATCTCCGCCTCGGGAACCTCTTGCACTGGTGGCAGGCCGCGCGACGGCGTTCGTAGCACGTCGCTGATGTCTGATGCCGAAGCCACGCCCCCGTGCACTGTAGATACCTGGCTCTCTTCCCTAAGAAGACCGCCTGCTGGTTCCGAGACCTCGGACCCCATCCGTAGAAGCCCGAAAGGTCCTGATCGTGACAAGTCTCCCCTTCCGAGGACAGGGCTCTCGTCGAGATCTTCTGAGTCTAGTCGAGCACCCAGACGAGACGTTTCCTTCCAGCCAGCATCAGACTCTGAGAGAACTGAGCTTGCCTGTCCTAGATCCACCTCCTTGCCCTTTCTTCGCATCTCGGGCGCCAGTAGACTGCCGCGGCTGCGTTCAACCGTCATGTTAGATTCCTTGTCGCTCATCTTGTCCGAGTCGTCTTCACTCGACTTGTAAGAATCCTTATCGTCCTCCTTTTCGACCACAATACTCATCCTATCCGAGTGTCTGTCATCCTCGGAATCGGAATCCGTATCGCTCCTCTTGACGGAATCTTTGACGGCAGCCGCCTTCTCCAAACCTCGTGTCTTGACATCAACAATCATTGCATCCGAGTCAGAGTCCGTCTCGCTTGTCTTATCGGACTCCTTGCCCTCCGGCTGTTGTAATCCCTTGTCGTGTGCCTTGCCCAAGTCCCTGACACTCAGCTTGTCAGAGTCTGAATCGCTTGACTTGTCAGACTCCTTGGCGCTCATCTCGTCCAGATCCTCGTGTGTAATTTTCACAAAGCTAGAGCCGCTCGACTTGCCAGAGTCCGTGTCACTGGGTTGTTCTGATTCCTTGTCTCGTCCCGTGACCTCTGGTAGTTCAATTTGATCTTGTGACCCTTCGTCGCTGGATTTTTCCGATAATGTGTCGCCTGACTTGTCCAATACCTTGATAGATTCCTTATCCTCGTCTGAGTCGGCTGGCAAGACAATCCTCTCCTCGTCCTTCTTGCTCATATCCTCAGAGTCAGAGTCGCTAGGATGTTCAGATATATGCCGAGAAGCAGCCTCGCGTGCTCGCTGGCTCATCTGACCTGACTCTGAGTCGCTTGCATCGTCAAACATCTTGACATCGTCACCTTTCCTTGGGGTGGACGGCAAAACGAGCTCTTCGTGAGCTTTCTCGCTCCTCTCGTCTGAGTCCGAGTCCGCAAGCTTGTTGCTCAACTTATCCGAATCTTCGTCTTTGATCGGCTCCTCAAGAAGGTCTATTTCTTCCCGAGGTGCCTCACTCTCTGCTTCGATTTCGCTTGACTTGTCAGAGAGGTCTTCGCTCATCCTCCTTGTTGTTTGTTCTTGAGTAGACTCTTCAAGTTCAACATCACTAAGAGCTTTGTCGCTGAGGTTGTCTGTGCCTTGGTCGCTGCTCTTGTCTGAATCTTGACGCTCTTCCTTCTCAGTCTCCTTATCGCTCTCCTTTTCTGTCTCCTTGTCACTCTCCTTGTTAGAGTCGTCTTCTTGAGTCGACTCCTCAAGTGGTTTTGCTTGACTTTGTGCCTGGCCCTGAGTCCGAGAGACAGCTGTCGTTGCTGCCTCGTGTTGTTCATCTGACTCCCAGGCAACATCCTCCATCTTAGTGTCAACCTCTCTCTTCGCCTCTTCGTGGTCATCACCGCCCATGAAGTCATCCTCCATAGTTGTGTCAACCATCTCTCTCGTCTTTTCTCGTCTGTCATCTCCACCACTCATGAAGTCGTCATCAAGATCTGACCCTTCGGCCTTCTTTTCATCATCCCCGGACTCTGCACCCCAGAAATCGTTGTCGATCTGCGCATCGAGCCTCTTTCTCTCGTGAAGAGAGCTGTCTCCTTGTAGAACATCATTGTCGTCCTCCACGGCCTTCTTGTCTGCGCTCTCCCACAGTTCCACGTTGTCGAACAAGTCGTCATCTTGCTGTGTTCTCTTGTCGACAATCTTCTTCTTGCCCTTGCCCTTCTTTTTTCCACCAAGAGCCTCGGCTGTGGCGGCGGCGGCAGCAGCCACTGCGGCGACATCACCCGATGACATTTTGTGAGAAGACGACTTTGACACTTCTTGAGTCCTCGGCGCGCTTGGTGTTGACACAGTAGAAGGCCCTCTACCAGGGGCAAGCCCTGCAGCGCTTCTTCCTGCTTTGGATTTCTTCGCCGCGGATCTAGTCTTGGCTTCTCTGAAGCTTGGCGACGTCGACCAGTCGCCCATGAAATCGCCATCATCGCTGCGAGGACTGATGCTCCCTGAGCTGCTAGCAGATCTTGACCCTCTGTTCTGTTCGCCCCTTCTAAATGGTGTTGTGATCTGCTCAGATGAAGATTGTTCCGAGTCTGCGAGGTCAACGCCCTCTGCTTCAAAAGCTTGGGGCGCCTCCCTTTCAAGAGTAGAATCTGCTGGAGGAACATCGTCGTCGCGGTCCCTGTCGTGGGCTTCGTCCCTGCAAGTGATGTCACCAGAAGCCTCCGGTGCTTCTTCACTGGCGGAGATTTCACCAAGAATCTCCTCTGTCTGTTTGTCAGACTCAACACCAGGCTCCGGTGTAGCTTCAGGAGTAGGCTGCTGAACAACAAGGGTATCTCCGGAGGCCTTCTCGTGCACATCTGTGTCGACATCTATGGGAAGGGGTTGATCCCGAGTCTGCACCGTTGCAGCAGTAATCGGTTCGGCCATAGACTCAACGGGAGGTAGCTGCTTCTCAGTCGGGAGGTCTCGCGGTTCCTCTTCCTCCTCAATCGCCTCTAGGAGCACAGGCTCGTCGGAAAGAGTACCTTGCAGTGTCTCTGGTTGTTTGCCCTTTCTCTTGACAGGTAATGCCCAGTCATCGTCATCGTCCATTTCCGGGGATCGAGCAGTGTCTTCGATAGCGACAGGCTCAACTTCCTCAGATTCTGGTGACGGTCCATGATAGATATCTTCCGTTGGCGGATCTTCTAGGCTTGCGGAAGGTACAGTGACGACAGGAGAAGAATCAGAGCCCTCAGTGACAGGCGTCACATCGTCGCTTTCAGCCATTCGCTTTGCTTGTTTTCCCTTCTTGCCCTTCCTCTTAACTGGCAAAGCCCATTCGTCATCCTCATCCACCAAAGTGGAAGGCTTTTCTGTTGACTCAGATGTCTCAGTGGGTTCTGTAATGATATTTTCCTCTGTAGTCATGACTGCGGAATCGGGTTGATCAAGTGACTCTGATTCAAGAACATCAGGCTCTGGGGCATCTTGGACCACCGTGCTGTCATCAGTGGCTGGTGTTTGGGTGCCAGATCCCACCTTGTTTTTGCCCTTCTTACCCTTCTTCTTCTTTTTCTTTGAGACAAAGCCGGAGAAGTTATCGTCCTCTTCTTGGGCAGGCTCTTCTTGAGACGCCTCAGTCTCTGGGATTGGGGTAGAGTCCTCTTCCTTCTCTTCAGATGATGCGGTGACTTCTCGGGATTGAGCAGATTCGTCTACTAGCTGAGACGACGAAGGTTCTTGTTGTTCCGAAACGCTGGGTTCGGACTCCTCGACTGGTAGAGACTCGGCCAAAGCCTTCTTGCGGGCAAGTTTCTTAGCCTTCTTCTTATCTTTCTTTGACATTGCTGGCGAGGCCCAGTCGTCGATCTCCTGTGTGGCTTCTTCTGAGACAGGATCGGATTCAGGAACTTGCTCCTCGAGGGGAGTGCTTGACTCCTCTGCAGTGACCGGCTCCTCAATTGACGCTGGAGCTTCTTCAGATTGGCCTTGATCAAGCTCTCGAACAGATTCAATGGGCTCCTGAATGTCTGTAGCCGTCTGGACAATGTCTCTTGTAGATTCATCATCCTTCTCAGCACTTTCGAGCTCTGCCTCAGCTGTGTCATCGTAAACAGGCACAGGCTCGCTCATCTCAACATCTTCATCTGCTTCCTTGGCGACGATAGCATCCGCTTCAGTCATTACGATGTCATCGTCGCCCGTCTCAACATGAGCGATTTCTGGGGCAATTGCCTGCTCTAAAGCCAGCGCTTGAGCTCGCGCTTGCTTCTTGCTCTTCTTGTTCTTCTTTGAGCGTTTGGTAATGCCATTGTCGGGCCACATGTCTTCTGCAGATGGGTCTTGTTCGGTTGAGATGGCGGCAGCCGATGTTCCACTGACAGCTTGCTCGGTTTCTTCTACGTCAGTCGACGATGGTTCATTGGAGTCATCAACTACAGAAGAGCGAGGGACATCCGGAGCTTCTTGAGCTTCTTCTAACAGTTCTCTAGGAGTGTCCTCGAGCTGATCGAGCTCCTGTGGGTCGTCTGACGCGCGATGCTTCCCCAGACCAGGGTCTCCGGCTTCGGAGGATGCGGACGTTGGACTGACCGCTCCTTTTTCCTCGCGTTGCAGGGAATCCGGTGGGTTTGTAGGCTGGGCATCTTGCTCGTTGAATTCGTCATTGGTCTCTTGTGCGTCCTTTTTGGTCATCTGCATGTGCTGTTCAATGCTGTCCTGGGGCGTTGTAAGTCCCTCGGCCTCCGGATCCACAGACGGATCAAGAGCAGCGTCTAGCTCCCGAGTGGCCTGAGTCGGCTCTGTGGGCTCCGGAAGCTCGACGGACTTGTTGAGAAGCTCAGCGGGTTCAACTTCTTTGGGATCATCGCTGGCCGAGATCGCGACTTCGGGTGTGGCTTCGGTGATATTCGGCTCCCCCTGTCGGGTCTCCGACGACTCATGGACGGACTCGACCACAGGTGGAGGTTCTCTCGTAATAACCTTCGAGGATTCATCGAGCTGGCTCAGTGCTAATGCGGGTGCAAGTGCAACTATGGGCTCTTCCTCTTTGGCCGGTTCATCAATGGCAGGCGGATCTTCCGTGAGAGGTTCATCCCGGTCTTGCGAGGCCTGGCTTTGTAGTTCTTGGTCGTCAGGCGTAGACTGTCCAGTTTCTTCAGCTTCCGGTTCAGCTTCTTCCACGCTGGAGACAGCCGCCTTGCCCTTCTTAGCCTTCTTCTTCAACTTTTTCCTCTCTTTCTTAGAGAGAACAGGCTCAGGTTCAGGTTCAGGTTCGGCTTCGTCCTCCTCCTTGGCATCCAGGTCAGGCGCAGCTGCAGGCTGGACTTCTGGCTCTGCAAGTAGCTCGTCGGCACCAGTTGACGCCTCTTCCGTTGATGGCAGAGTTCCTTCTTCCATGAGATTTGACGCAGGCGTTGGTTCTGAGACTGCCTGTTGTGGTTCATCCGATTCTTGCTGAGAAGTAAGTTCCCGATCCAAGGTAGGTTCAGGCTCTGGTGCTCGTTCAACAGGCTCAGTCTCAGGCAAAGAGACCTCAGCTCCAGGCTGCGCTTCAAACTCGGGTTGAGTCTCGGCAAGAGCAGGTTCAGCCTCAGAAGTCTCCACGGAAGGCTCAACAACGGCTTCGGAATCCTCAGGAGTCTCTTGTTGATCTGCCACTGCTTTGCCCTTCTTCTTTTTCTTCTTGTTCTTCTTGGACTTCGGCGCTAGAGTATCCGCAGCCGGTGTCGTCTCGAGTTCAGGTTCAGGTTCGAGAGGAGAAGACTCAAGCATGGGCTCGGCAGATTCCGCGGGCAGAATAGAACCGCTGTCATCGACGTTCTCGTCAGAGTCGGCAGGCTTGTCTGACTCTAGCAATTCCGTAGAAGCGATTTCCTCAGTAGCAGCTAAGTCAGTAGACTCTTTGAATTGAGAGGAAGAGTCCACCAAAACAGGCTCCGTTGGTTCGGGTGGGATTTCCTTTGTCGTCTCAGTAGTCTCCATTTCTTCTGGATTATCTTCAACCTCTGGGAGCTCAGCTGTAGCAGCGATCTCCTGGTCATTCGACTCAGTAGGGATCTCCGTCGAAATGGGCTGGGTTGGCTCTTCAGTTGTCAAAGTCTCTTCAGCACGCGTAGGCTCGGTTTCTTCAGCGGGCTCGGTAGGGGCATCGAGTTCAGGAGTTTCAGCAGGTTCTGCTGGAGAGTCGGCCTTAGAGCCTTTGCCCTTCTTTTTCTTCAATTTTCTCCTCTCCTTCTTCGACAAGTTGGCCCAGTCATCTTCCTCTTCAGGCTCAACTTGACGGTCGGTAGAGGCTTCGGCTTCTGGTTCAGGCTCAACAAGGGGCTGTGGTTCGTCCTTCAACTCAGGAGTGACATCCGTAGGTGCAGTAATAGCTTGAGCCTCTGTCGCCTCGACCTCATCCTGAGGATTTGATTCGGATTCAGGGACAACCTCTGGGATCAATTCGGCCTCGGGTTCTTGTTCTTCGCTTAGTTCCTTAGGCGTAGATTCAGCTGCTGCATCGACGACCTTAGAACCGGGGATCACAGGCTCAGCCATAGTCTCAGTAGGAAGATCTCGAGTCTCTGGCTCGACTTGAACATCAGGTTCTTCGGCCGGCTCGACCGAAGTCTCCTTAGTTTCCGAAACCTCAAGTTCAGGAGCGGCCGTAGCCTCATCGATCTGCTCAGGCTCGCCAGGCGATTGGAGAGCGGAGGCCCTGCCTTTCTTCTTTTTCTTTTTCTTCGCCTTCTTAGACAAATTGGCATCAGCGTCCTCCGCTTCCTTCTCGGTCTCTGGTTCGGGGATGCTGGCTGGCTCAGCGGTGGTCTCCGGGGCGTTTCCAGACTCTATGATTTCTTGCTCTTCCTGTGTCTCAGTCTCGCGCTCCATGATTTTTGTCTGAGACTCTAAACCACGTTCGACAGTAGTCTCGGGGACTACAGTAGAGGAGAGGGATTCTGGCTCGGCCACGTCTTCAGCCAGCAGCTCGGACTCTTGTTGCGACTCATGCTCCTGCTCAGGTTGAGGTTGTTGTTGAGCGTCGGGTTCCACCTCAATTGTTGGTTCATCAGCTGGGGGGGTAGCTGATTCCAGAGCAGCCTCATCCGCACGTTCATCTCCAGCTTTAGACTCAGCCTCAGCCTCAGGGGCAGGCTCCTCCGAAGGTAAAGTTGCGGGTTCTGCTACTACCTCAACAGCAGCTTCTTCCCCGGGCTCAGGAGCAGTTGTGGCCTCCTCGGGTTTTTGCAACTCCTGCGACGACTCGAGAGCCTTACGCTCTTCCTTCTTCTGCTGCTTCTTTCTCTTCTTCTTCTCCTTCTTTGACAACCCAGCCCATTCATCTTCGTCCTGTACCTCTGGCTGTGCTTCTTCCTCAGCAACAGATTCAGGGATGGGGTCTAGTTCAGCGGGAGCAGCAGCGTCGGTTTCGAGTTCGGCGTCGCGTGCAGGTTCTGACATAGGCTCAGCTTCAACTGGAGGGGTGGCTGTAGACTCTGGGAGCTCTGCCTCAGGCTCGTTGATGGGCTCAACGACGGGCTCAGGCTCTTTCTCAACAGTGTCTGCTGGCGCATCGACGATGGCTTCAGCTTCAGCTTCAGGCTCTGCGGGTGATTCTGTGCTTGGAGCGGCCTCTTCTTCCACGTCATCCTGAGATTTGCCCTTCTTCTTCTTCTTTTTCTTCTTGTTCTTCTTTGACTGTGAAGACGCAAGATCCTCAGAAGGTTCAATCTCAGGCACTGGCTCGGCATCCTTTTCGGGTACAGTCTCAGCTAGCTGGGTCTCCTTGTCAGGCGCCGATTCAGCTTCAGCTTCTTGCTCAGAGGTCAGTTCCTTTGCAGCTTCAGTCTCGGTGACAGGTTGTGGTTGACCATCAGCGGACTCGTCAAGCTCCTTGACTTCTCGCTCGGCCGTCTCATCGGGCATAGAGACAGGTGCATGTTCAGATAAATCTTTGTCAACAGGCTCAACTGTGGGCTCGACTGGGGTTTCGATCTCGGCCTGCTGCTCTGACTTGGACTCAGTCGCAACCTCTTCGAGTCGATCTCCATCACGTGTCATTGATAGTTCATTATCAAGGTTGAGCTCTGTCTCGGGAACTTTGTCGGGCTCGGCCGTTGCCTCCGCAGGAGTTTCCGGCTCGAGATCCCTCACATGCTCAACACTGGGCTCAGTGACAGTGGTATCGGTAGCTGTAGTCTCAGGCTCCGTTTTGGCCACGGATTCGACTTCCGGCTCGACCGCGGGGGAAGGTACAGGCTCAACAAGAGTTTCGGTAGCCTCAATATCAGGCTCAACTTTCGATTCAGGTTCAACAGTAGGTTCAACAGGTTCCATGGGTTCCTCAGCCGCCGTCTCGGTTTCCTTAGCCAGCTCTGCCGCAGCAAGAGCTTCTTTGGCTGCCTTGGCCTTGGCCTTCTTTCTCCTCTTCTTCTCCTTGTTTGAAAGACCCGCCCATTCATCAGCCTCCTGCTGTTCGACCTCCGGTTGCGTTTCAGGTTCCCGTGCAGACTCGGGCTCGACGGGAGCTTCGGATTCGGCGGCAACATCCTCCTTAACGCCTTCTTCTGAAGGTGCAAGGTCTCGGACATTAGCGTTTGCGTCGACGTCGTCCTGCTTTTCCAGTTCCGGCTCCGGTTTGAGGTGTATCTCGGGGTCCTGCGGATTTTGATAATCGATCTCTTTAGCCTCTTGGTTCTCTTGCTCCTTCTCGGATGTCTTCATCTTTAACGCACCCTCCTCGTCTTCAGGTTTGGCTTCGGGTTCCTGGCTAGAAATGGGTAACTGCTCAGGTTCGGAGGGTTCGATCGTGGTGGGTTCGTCAAGGGCGGTCGTTGCAGCATCAGGGGTAGCCTCTAGAGGAGTTTCCGTCGTTTCGGGCTCCTGGACAGTGATCTCACTTGGATCCAAGGCCTTCTCGTCGGTTTGTTCTGCCAGGTCGGTAGAGGGCTCGGTCGAGACGTTCTCCGAGGGAGTGACGATGCCAGAATCTGGCTCTGCAGCTTCACTCGCCGCCGCCTTCTGCTTCTTCTTCAACTTCTTCTTGTCTTTCTTGGAAAGTTTCGTAGGGAAGAGAGATTCCGCATCTTGCGATGGGGTGGGCGGCTGAGTGGCCTGCTCGTCGACAGGAGGTTCCGCAATGGTATCGATGGCCTGAGTCTCCTCGGGTTCCTGAGCGGCTGGAGTGTCTGTGGAGGGTTGGTTATCAGCCGCTTTTTCCTGTTCATCTTGTGGGGAAGTGTCAGGATGAATATGAATCTCTTCGAGATCCAAGGGTATGGCAGACTCATCAACCGGAAGAAGGGCATCCACGGGTTCAAGGTCGCCTTCTTCCGGTTGAGATCCTTCAACGGGTTGATCCAAGGTAGGGGCCTCCTCTTTCTCCTTCGGACTAAGCTCACGTTTAGCTGTGTCCTCTTGCTGGACACCATCATCTTGCTCTGTCGATGTGGTTGCTTCCTCCGAATTGTTCTGGACAGCTGATGAAGCATTCTGGGTTGTAGGAGGAAGAAGTCCTTCCTTCTTCAACCGTCTTCTCTCCTTCTTCGACAGCTTCGAGAGGTCGACGGTTTGTTCCTCTTGGGGAGTTGGCTCTGGTTCACCAGCTGGATGAACGGTTTCATCGATCTTCTCACTTGACTCAGGCGCCTGCTCGGTACTCTCTTCGACTGGGAGCTCTTCTTTGGGTGTTGACGACTCAGCTTCCTCCACAACGGGTTGTTCAGGTTGTTCACCCGCTGTTTCCTCACCGACATCGGTAGGCTCCGAAGGCTTCGTCTCCTCAGATTCTTCCAAAGATTTGGCAGCTTCGGGGACAGCTTCATCTTCCTTGACTGGCTCCTCTTCTTCTGCTGGAGTAGCTTGTCCCTTCTTCTTCTTTTTCTTGCTTTTCTTCTTTTTCTTTGAAGAAGCATCTTCGGTGTCCTCGGTAGGCTCCACGCTTTCGACAGGTTCGGGAGCAGGCTCAGTAGCAGGCTCAGTAGCAGGCTCGGTCGATTCGATGGCTTCAGTCGACTCGGAAGGCTTTTCTTCGATTGCAATATCCGGGCCAGCATCTTCTGCCGGTGCTTCTGCTTGACTAGGCTCGGTAGGCTCAGAAGACTCGCCAGGCTGGTCCTCTACTGAGATATCGCGAGTGACTTCTTCAGTTTGGGGAGATTCAGTGATTTCAGCGGCTGGTTCTTCGACTGGCTGTTTGACTGGCTCTTCAACTGAAATATCGACCGGTGCGTCCTCGATAGCTTGAGTGGTTTGCGCCGCCGCCATTGCAGCTTGTTCAGCCCGGAGTGCAGCTTGCTCAGCTCGACTGACAGCATTTTGGGTAAGAAGATCGAAACGAGCCTTGTCCTTCTTCAAGAGCTTGCCACGTCGTTTTTCTTTCTTCAGGGTCAACGCAGCAAGCTCTTCTTCCTCAGCTGCGATCTCTGCCCGCTCAGCTTCAGTGAGCTCAGGTTCAATTGGCAGAGAGGAGTCGGCAGCTTCAGGAGGGACCTCTTCAGAGCTAAATTCAACTGGGGCGGGTATCGTTTCCTCCGGAGCTGAAGTGGATTCTTCCGTCAAAGGCGTTGCTTCTTCAAGAGCGGCGACAGGCTCTTTGGCAGCGGTTTCGGACTGGTCCTCGTCCACTCTCGGGGCAGACTCTTCGACTGAAGGAGCAGCAGTGTCCAAAGAAGGCTCAGCTTCGGCAGAAATAGGCTGTTCTTCGGAGACTGGGTCAGACTCTTCGTTGACAGGTGTAGCCTGACCCTTCTTCTTGTTCTTCTTTTTCTTGGCCTTCTTCTTGGAACCCGAAGCCTCAGGCTCGGCATCCTCGTCGACGTCTTTAAGCTCAGAAGCTTCGGTAGTTTCAGCTGGTGCATCGGTTGATACCGCAGGTTCAACGGTCTCTACTATCTCCGGGACAGTTTCTGACGTTTCCACCTCAGGAGGTACAGCTTGGTCGGAAGTCTCTGCCGCTTCAGTATTGTCCTTGGGCATTTCCAACTCAGTCGATGTCTCAGCATCAAGGGGTTTATCTTCAACAAGCTCCCGGTCGACAGGCTGGATAGATTCAGCATCTTCTACAACATCAACAGTCTCCGTCGGTTGGGCGGTCTCAACTGTTTCGGCGGCGTTCGAGGGCTCGTCGGAAGGCGACTCAGTTGTGACCTCGCGAGTCATATCCTCAGTGGCCACCGCAGGCTCTTCTTCATCTGCAGGAGTGGCTTGACCCTTCTTCTTCTTTTTCTTGTTTTTCTTGCCCTTCTTCTTTGTTGTCGTTTCAGCCTCAGCCTCTTCGGTTGGTTCAGCATCTTCGGTGGGCTCCATAGACTCGGTAGGTTCAATCAACTCTGCTGGTACAGGAGCCTCAGGCTCGGTTGTCATGGTCTGTTCCGTAGATTCTTCGACAGAAGCATGCTCTTCCAGTGTCTCAGAAGACTCGAGAGGTTTATCGACATCCACTTCCTCTGAGGGTTCAATGATCTCAGTAGGCTCTGTTACTTCAAGTGGCGTTTCAGCAGACTGAGTAGCTTCAGGCTCCTCGGTTGTTCGGGAGGCATCCAGAGTTTCGGTAGGCTGCTTATCCTCTGGAATATCACGAGTAGCGCCTTCAGATACTGGCGTAGCCTCCTCTTCTCCTGCGAGGGCAGTAGATTCAGATTTGTCAACGATATTGGCAACCTCAGTCTCTTCAGCAAGCTTTTCTTCAGTTTCAACATCAGGGCTGACATCTTCGACGACAGGAGCTTCCTCTTCCTCTTCAGCAGGAGTTGCTTGACCCTTCTTCTTCTTTTTCTTGTTCTTTTTCTTCTTCTTTGACGTCTCAACTTCGGCTGTTTCTTCCTCAGCAGGCTTGTCATCAGACTGAAGGTCGCGTCCAGAATCTTCCAAAGATGGAACAGATTCATCTAGCTGAGTCGAGCCGAGGTTGAAAGATGTGGCTTGAGTATCAAGGAAAGAAGGTTCGTTTTGAGAGAAGACAGGTTCTGAGAATTCGGGTACCAGTGAGCTTGGTGATCCAGGCTCGGCTGCAGCCTCGTTTTCGGTCTGTGAGGGCGAGATATCAAGGCCCCCTTCGACTTGACTATCTTCAACCGGAGCCTCTTCCTTTGGCTCTGAGAATTCTGCAGCCAAGGAGCTAGGTGATTCGGGTCTCTTTGAGACCAGCTCCTGGGCGTCTTGTTCGTCGTGGACAGTTGCCTCGCTTGGAAGGGTGACTTCTGTCTTTGAATCGCCGGTATCGACAGTGGGCGCGATAAGCGACTTGGGGACAGGCAAAAACTCTTCAGTCTCCTGCTGCCCCTCCCGTGCTTCAGATTCCTTGGGTTCGGTTTGCTCTTGTGGTTTCTTCTTCGAACCCCAGAGGCTGCCCCAGGCAGAGCCCGCAACTCCCGCAAGGGCAGATGCGAGGTATCCCTTCTTCTCTGCTGACTTGGGTTCTTCAGCAATGTCTTTCGACTGAGGAGGAGTCTGTTCTTCTTCGGACGGGATGAGGCCAGGGGCAGAGTAGTCATGAGATTCAACTTGTTCAGAAGCAAATGTTACTTCAGAAGGGCTCTCCTCCTCAAGAGTTCGAGCCTCAGATGAAATGATGCTTGGGGCAGAAGGGTAGTACTCCCGGGCCGTCTCTCGAGAAACCGACGTAACCTCAGAAGGAGTTTCCTCATCTAGGGTTCGTTCACTTGAATGAAGACTAGAAGCTGCAGGTTCGAAGGGCTTGCGGTGAAGAACAGGGCTTGATGGGAAATATCCAAGCCGCTCCTCCAGAGTCTTTGGCTGCCTTTCTCCGACCGCAACATCAGTCTCGACAAAATCATCCTCATGTTGGTAGGAAGTTTCGGGGGGTTCCGGCGCCTCCCAGTGGACTGACTTCCGTCTAGGCATTGTTTGGCTCTCTGAACCTCTGCGCATCCATGAATCATCTGCTCGAACCCCCTTGACCCTCATCCTCTTCTCTTCGGTCACAGAAGCAGAGGCACCCCATGGTTGGTCATGAGCTGATTCGTGGGTATATCCCTTAGCTGGTGCAAACGGGTTGTCGTGCTCACAACCCATGTACTCCTTGGGCATCTCCCCAGGTGCAAACATCGGCATAGGCTGATCCTTTGGCATTGGGCCCATCATGGGCATATGCTGCCCAGGAAGCATGGGCGGCCCTTGCATGGGGAAGTAAGGAGCCGTCATGGGAGGCATCGGAGGAGCAGTCATGTGCATTGTCGTATAGTCCTGGTTCATCGGCATGAAAGGATTCGGTGGCTGTTGCTGCTCTTCTCCCTGCTGATCCCGATAGCCTGAAGGACCAGCTTCTGCCGAAGGGTCCCATGAGCCTTGAGGAGCATTGTCCCATCTCGACTCTGAGTAATCTTGGAAAGGCGCATCTTCGGAAGCGGGTTCTTGCTCTTCCTCCTCGGCGATTGTCTCGGTGGATTTGCCCTTGCCTTTACCCTTCTTTTTCTTCTTCTTGGTCGTGACGGCGAGAGGATCCCAGCTTCTTGGTTGGGTCTCTTCTTGAGTCTCTTCTTGGGTTTCTGCTAATGCTTTCCCCTTGTCCGATCTCCGAGAAAGCTCAGTGGGCGCAGTCAAGTTCGTTTCAGTGTCCACGTGCTTGCCGCGAGTGTTGACATCGTCGTCGTCAAAGACTCTATCTTGAACGACGGATGATGTTTCCGAGTCTGACATTGGGTCCAGCGCTCGCTCAGCTTCCGCCTGTTTCTCGATTTCTTCTTGGTAGCGGAGAGCATCGTTGAATGGGTCGGAGAATTGAGGCTCTGGTTCGGTTGACGAAGGGACATCCTTTTCGACAACTTCAGGTTCCGAGACATCAGCAGATTTGGGCGGTTCTGCGCTTTCCAATGGAGCAGGTGACTCTTCGACCTCTTCTACCCAAGAAACAGATTTCTTCTTTGCCTTCTTCTTGGCTTTCTTCGACTTCTTAGATTCAGCGGCATCTGTCTGGGGTGCAACATCCTCGCCGGGTTCGACAATCTCCTTGGTAGCTTCAGCGGTGGTAACTTCGTCCTCCGGAACGATCTCCTTAGGAATATCGGCCTCAGTCAGATCTCTTGAGACCTCGGTCTCACGAGACTCAACCTCGGGTGCCTCCTCTAAGATGGTCTCAGTAGGAACCTCCTCTTTTGAGACAGTAGTATCCAGAGTCTCGTCTTTAGGGAGTTCCTTGGCAATATCTTCGGCAGGAGCCTCAGTGGAAGCTTGCTCTTCTGAAACAACCTGCGCCTTCTCCTTCTTTTTCATGGCTTTCTTGAGCTTCTTCCTCTCTTTCGCGGAGAGCTTGCTCAAGTCAGGTTCAGGCTCGGCCACTTCAGGCGTTTCTTCCGGCGCAGGCTCGACTTCAGGCTCAACTGTTGCTGCAGGGACTATCTCAGGGGTGGCTTCTTCTGAGATAATCTCACGCGATGATTCAACCACAGGCTCATTCAAAGACGCAGGTGGTTTGTCAGCAATGATCTCAGTCACTGGCTCGGTAGTCGTGTCGTTTAGGACTTCAATTTCGGCTTGATCAACTGGCTCAATGACCGGTTCATCGACGGTATCCTTGACGATTTCAGAGGCCGGCTCGTTTATGTCGACAGGCTCTGTAGTGATTTCATCGACGCCATGAAGGAGGATATTGTTGAAAGAGGGCTGTACTGCCTCGATGGGAGACTCAGGGGCATCCTCAATCGTAGGTCTGCGTGGTCTCGTGAAGGGCGTTTCTGTTTCAAAATCTCGAGTTGCCTCTTCAACAGCGGGCTCAACAGTCTCGGTAGCCGATCCAGGGACAACATCTGGAGTCGGCTCTTCAGAAGTCTGGGCAAGGACAGGTTCCTCGGTATCAGCCGGGGTAGCCTGTCCCTTCTTCTTCTTCTTTTTGTTTTTCTTGCCCTTCTTCTTCGACTCCTCAGCTGCTGGCTCTTCTTCCACCACAGGCTCGGAAGTAATCTCGCGAGTTGCCTCTTCACCAGCTGGTATTTCTTCAATGGCTGGCTCGTCAACGGCATCCAGGGTCTGTTCGACAACGGTCGGATCGGGAGCGACTTCTCGAGACTCTTCCGTTAGAGGAATTGAAGCAATCTCTTCAATAACTGGCTGCACAGTTGTTTCCTCCACTGTAGTATGGGCAACAATCTCAGGCTCCGGCTTCTCCTCCGTCGGCTCTGATACAATCTTAGGCGCCACAGCTTGAGCAGAGACCTCTTCGTCAGCTTCTTCAACAGCAGGCGTGGATTCGTCCTCCTCCGTAGCAACGCTCTGGGCCTTCTTTTTCTTCTTCTTATTCTTCTTGCCCTTCTTCTTCGGCTCTTCTGCTAAGGGTTCGGAAATGGCCTCTGAGATAGCTTCGGTGATTGGCTCTTCGAGAGAGGTTTCAACGACAGGCACTGGAGCTCCAGTAGCAGTGACTTCTTCCACCACGGGTTCAGAGACTTCCCGAGACATCTCTTCAGTTGATGGCAGGTGGGTAGCTTCAGTCGCCGTAACCGGCTCTAGCACGACCTCGCCGGCAGGCTCCTCGACAACAGGCTCAGGAGCAACAATTTCCCGCGGCACATCCGTCAAAGAAAGTCCCTCGATAGGACCATCAGACGGAAGAGCAACGGCTTCAATAACAGGCGTTTGCTCCTCCGAGTGTTCCTCCCTGGCATCCGAGAAATGCTCATCCGCCGAGGTCAAGTCCTCTGGGATCTCAGGCGGCATCTCCGCTAGACGTTTGGGTTTAGTAGGCGTGGTGTCTACGGGACTGTGCGGAACACTCTTCTCCGATGCCGACTTGATCGACGGAGGCGTGTTGAGAAGGTATGAGCTCCTGTTTTTGGACATGGCATCAATAGGCTCAGGTTCGTCAACCACTGGTGTTTGCGAGCCTTCCATTCCTCGAGAAGCTTCGGCAGAAACACCTTCAGTGTCTATAGGTGCAGGTAGAGGGAGATCTGGCATAGTGGTTGCCTTGGGGGTGACCTCCTGAGAACCAGCATCCTCAGGGACCATCGCCTGCGCAGCAGCAGTATCAATTTGCAAACCTCGCTCCATCGGGAGAATCTCCTGGCCAGGATCAAAATAATCAGCACGACGAAGGTAATCGGCCTCTGGCTCCGGAGATCCGCGTGATGGCGGCTCGCTAGGTTCGCTAGGAGGGAGTTCTGGTAAGGTGGTTTCGTCCAAAGACGGATCACCAGCCGGTCCATGGCGTGCATGCTCCAGCAGATAAAGAGGCTTTATCTCTCGGCTGCTGTCCCATGACATAGGCCGCGCTGGTCGTCTCGAGGCACTGTTAATGTCCGGACTCGCAACTGGTGATCCTGAAGGGGAGGATTTGAAAGCCGTTGGGGAAGCGGGCATGCCGGCTCGACCCATGCGAAGTTTGATGGGAATCGCAGTATGGCTGGGTGACTTAGTGGGCGTCTCATGGGCACTACGCCGTCGCTGGTGGTGCATATATTGCTCCCGCTTCAGGGAGCGTTGCTCAGGCGGAGTGTCCGGTCGACTATCGGGGAGAGAGGGCAACTCCTCAGGGGCCTGAAGGGGGCTCCCGGGGTTACTAGGGGGTAGGGGGAGTAAATCGCCATACTGGGGGTCAATGGCAGGCTTGAATGCTCTTGGTGCAATCTCGGGGTCGAACGTGTCGACATCCCGGGCACGGTCATGCTCCTCCTGGTCAGAAGGAGTCTCAACGGCTTTCGAGCTAGACGCGAGGACTGCCGCAGCAGCCACCGCGCCCGCTAAACCGACACCCGCGCCGTCTAGGGTGCCGGGACTATCTTTTAAAGAGTCTCGGGGCTTAAAGATGCTGGAGAAGAGGCCGCTCGACCGCTTCTCGTCTCCGCGGTCTCTGCTCCTGTGGCGGGATCTGCTCCTATGGCGCGAAGAGGACCCTGGCGCGGACGCGACGGACTTGGTATCGTCATCGTACCGCAAGGATCTACTGCTTCGATGTCGGTGCTCGCTATGTCGGCTTGAGCTGCGTCGCCTATCCTCATCGTGGTGGCGATGCTCGCGATGGCGGCGGTCGCCTCGAGACTCGGAGACTACAGAACTAACGTCCCGGTCATCGAAACGATGCTCACGTTTTTGTTCGCGAGGAGAAGCTTCGTCATCGTCTCTTCGCTTCGACCTTCTGCTCCCCTTGCTTCCAGAGCTGACAGCTGACACTTCTGACGCGACAACCGACCTGGACGGAGAATCGTGTCTTGAGGACTGGCTCTTCGAGTGTCTCGATACTTCAGAGTAATCCTCCCAGTCGTCATCAGATCCTGCACCTCGAGTCGACGACTTCCGGGCATGTCGATCAGCATCCACCAAGGCAGCATACTTGGACCGTTCACGCTCGTGGTCATAGTCTCGGCTCTTGGTCTTTTTGTGCTTCTTGGCTTTCGACGGGAGATCTTCCCAGTCCTCATCGTTTTCGCGCGGCGTGTCAGCGCCCCTTGGCGATCGGTTGCGACGAGTGGAAGCCTCCCAGTCATCTGTATCACGACTTCTCTCTTTCTTTTGCTTCCTAGATTCGTACTCGTCATCAGATCTGACGTCTCTAGAAGGGACCTCTCTAGGAGATCGAGAGGATGACTCAATGGGCGCAGAAACTCGAGAACTTCGGTCATCATAGTAGCTATGAGTTCCCTTCTCTTGACCCTCATAGTCCTGGGCGGGTAGGTTTCTGAGTGTCGGTTGGCCATAAAAGCCAGCGGCAGGGTCAGAAACTCTCGAACTCTGAGCATCGTCAAAACCGTGGCTCTTACGATGCTTAGAGTTCTTGCGGGCAGTTTCTTCCCAGAGCTCCTCGGCCACCTCACGCCCAGGTTCAGCCTCTGCGACATGAGCCTGGCCATCGTCCTGAACGACGATAACCTCAGATTTGTCTCTCTTGCGCGATTCTCGTCTGCTGGAACTCGATACTTCCGAAGGTTCAACGGCAGCAGCGGACTCTGTTGAAGCTTCTACCATGTATTCAGCGGCCTCTGCTCGCTTCTGAGCAAGCTTCTCCTGCCGCCGCTTCTCTCTCCTGGCAGCTCGTCCCGGCGATTCTGGTTCTTGGGTGGAAGCAGAATTGTCCTGTGGAGTTTCGATCTCGCCGATTACGAAGCCATGCTCGGGCAAAGCCTTGGAACCAGGAACCTCGCTAACATCAGAGATCGTCTCCGCATATGGTCTCTGGTAATCGCCAGCGGCCTCGTGGACACCAGGAGGGGAGTCTCGTCGTCGGTAGGTCTCATCATCAATGACAATGTTAGGGTCGAAACCAGTGTCCTTTAGACCGGCCGCAAGGGTAGCTGCGAACTCGATATCATCCGCATAGTTCCCAGGCATCTGGTCTGGTCTGGGGCTGGCAGGCTTAGGGCCGGGAACTGGAGGCTCGTCATGCGGTACTTCCACGGTTCCGGGAGGAGCCACATTGCGAGTTTTCTCATCATCAGAGTAGTGACGTTCTTCAATCTCCTTCCGTGAAGCCTCGGAGACTTGGACGTCAGGTTCATTAGCAGGCTCAGCACTCGTGCCAGCTATCGCCGCTGCCAAGATACCCCACCGACTTGACTTGCTGAGCTTCGGTCTGGGCTTGTCTTCTCGGAAATATTGGTCGGAGTCGTGATCAGGGCTCTCGACCTCGAAGCTCTTGGTCTCGTTCTCGCCCCATGTGACAGACTTAGGGGCGGGTGGGACATCTGTAGGCACGACATAATGGACGTCGCCGTTAGGTCCGATGGTAAACTCAGGCGTAACAGCAGGCGCAGCAATAATTCCCTCCTGCTCTCGGGACTTCTCCTGCGCATCGACAGATGGCTCAGCGTGAACTTCGACAATTTCGGGCTTCTTCTCCTCTCGGTGTTCAGGAGTCGGCGTAGGTTCACGGCTGGGTACAGGAGTAGGATAGACCAGGTTCAGGAGTGGCCGATCGCGCTCAGCCGAAGGATCTCTTGACTTGAATGGTACAAAGTCAGGATCAGTATGTCTTCGACGGAACCGAATCTCCTCATGGGGGTATATCATGTGATCGATCCGAACGTCAGCGTTGGGTCCTTCATAGGGACTCTTTTCCGGGTGCTTCTCCTCAATTTCGTCAGGAGCCTCAATGATGAATGGCCCAGGAGCGGCGTCTGTGTCCGAATACTTGTCCATGACAGACCCTCGCTCCGGGGAGTTGCTTCGAGATCGGGCTATCTTGGCATTCACTTCTCGGTAGTGCCGATCTGCTTCTTCTTGCACAGGGTCCTTGTC
Source organism: Xenoacremonium recifei (assembly GCA_012184525.1). NCBI lineage: Eukaryota > Fungi > Ascomycota > Sordariomycetes > Hypocreales > Nectriaceae > Xenoacremonium > Xenoacremonium recifei. The sequence continues at coordinate 210,093 of WOFQ01000024.1, read as the reverse complement.
GGTGGGTGATCGTTCTCCAGAGCTGTCTTTCGATCGTCCCGCAGCCACAACCGCAGCAGCGACAGCTGCACCAGCGGCCACGGGGATAGCGGCCTCCTTCACCTTGTCCAAGATGTCTCTATGGACATCCTTCTCCGTCTCAACAGTAGTTCGAGCATCCTCATACGTAGAAGTTGCCTGGGATCTCTGCTTGTACTCCTCGATCATGCGCTCAATCTCAAACGAGTCGCGTCGACTTAATCGAGGATGATCATCCGCATCTTCAGCCGGGGAATCATCGAAGTTCGGTTCACGTTCGACCGTGACTACTGTAGGGGTCATTGGCCGTACAGGAACCTCATGTGTTTGAAGTGTGTCGATGACCTGGTATTTGAAGGGATCGACAAAGGGCGCGGGCAAGGGCTCACTCGACGAGCTCTTTTCCACAACAGCGACCTCGGGCTTCTCAACCGAGGTGCGAGGTTCAGACCTGCGGGAAGATTTTGACACGGCGCTGCGGGATTCCGAAGGCTCGATCACCACCTCCTTGCCCTTGCCTCGGTCCTTTTCATCCTCAATCACAATAATCTTGTCCTTGCGCCTTCTCGAGCTGTCATCGTATTCGTCGCGCTTGGAGGATTTCTTATAGTCTCGGTCGTCGGCTGGTCGTGAAGTTGATGAGTACGAATCTCGTTTGGACCTACGATACTCCTTCTCACGGTCCTCCTCACGTTCACGAGCCTTCCTCTCCGCACGCTCCTCGGGGGTCTCACGACGCTTCGAATCTCGCTCCGACTTCTCAGACCGTCGCTCACGCTTCTCCTCAGAACGGTACTTATCATCCCTTCGATCATCCTTACGCGACGATGAAGAGGCTAGTGCAGCACCAACAGCCGCTCCTGCGGCACCAGCAAGAGCAGCATCGCCCCAGCTAGATCCCTTCTCCTCAGTTTTCTGACGAGAGGACCGCGAATCTCGACGACTACTATAGTCGTCGGACCGCTGCCGGGACTGACGCGCCTCTTGTCGGCTCAGCTCCTCGATCTTCTCGGCGTCGTAAATCTTGGAAGACACAGGGACCTTAGGGACAGGCTGTTGGAGCGGTACAGGGGCAGGGCGAGCTCTTCTAGGCAAGTCCTGGCGTGAAGAAGCAGCGGAGGCACGGTCCGCATCAAATCGGTTGGGATCAGACGTAGGAACGGCATAGACCTCGCGCATAGGGGGCAGACTGCTCGAGGTCGTAGCCGAGGATCGTCGGTATGCAGCAGCCTGTCGTTCATCATCAAAGCCACACGGAGTATTAACCATACCACGGAGAGAGTTGTAGGGCCCAAACAAACGCGGATCGACAACTGAACTCTTCCGTCCGTATCGGTTATCTTCAGAGGCCCGGTATTCCTCGGAGGACCGGCGGTGGGCGGCCATGGCGGCAGCAGCGGTAGCAGCCCCAGCGGCAAAGGCAGCAGGTTTGATCGCACTCGACGCGACCGAGCCATATCCAAGCCCTGATGGCACCTCCGACCGCGGGGGTCTCGGTGTCTGCCTCAAAGCCTCTGGAGCAACGGAACCGTACGCGAGCTCGGAGTCGACAAACTCGGACTTGGGCGCGGCAGGCCGGGGCCGCAACGCCGCAGACACCACGGTGCCGTAGTCCAGCCCCGAGGCCGCACCGTCAGAGGACGTGGACTCGTCGTCCGAAGCGTCTTCCCAGTCCGATTCATCGTCCGACGAACTGCGGTGCGGCCTCGACTGGCCCAGTCCCCGCATGCCCGGCGGCCCGTTGTGTTTGCGCCTCCGATACTCTCCGTACGCCGTCGCCGCACCCGCCGCCGCGCCCGCCCACGCCGACGGCTTGATCTTGCCAGCCCTTCGCAGATCCTCCTCGTTCTGGCGCTTAGCAAGATCGGAAAGCTGCCGGCCGAGGGCCAGGATCTCGTCGTCCGTCTTGGTGCGATTCGGGGGGCCGAACGGTCCCGCATCCGGCGCGTCTCGCCGCTGTTTATGCTCGCCGGACGCGCGCCGGCTGCGGTTCCGGGGGCTGAAGCTGCGGTTACTGTTGGGGTTCTTGATGTATCCGGCACCGTACGCCAGGTCGGAATTGACCGACGACGACGACGAGTTGCCAAAGTACAGCACGCGGCGGCGTTTCTTGTTCCGCCGCCGCTGTCGGCGCCTCTCTGAAGGCGCCTTGAAGAAGGTGTTGAAGACGCCGCCATATTCTTTGATGTTTTTGTAGCGCGATATGTCGAGTAATGATGAATCTGTCGAGCTGCCAGACGATAGCGAACTCGAGGGGGCCCGCGGACGACGTGTCTCGTCCCGGTCTCGGTCCATGTCCATGTCCATGTCCATGGCTCGTGGCGATTCGGTGTAAGCAGGCATCGCGATGGGCGGCATGTTGGCGAGCTGCTCGCGCGAGTCTCGTCGCTCGCGTCGCCGGCGCCGGGCGCTCTCGGGGCTCCGGGCTCGGCGGTCTCGCATCGTGCTCGTGACGACTCTGCCGCTCGATCGGGGGGCGGGCAGTGTCTCGTGGCAACGATAGCAAGAATGTGTGGTGTTTTGGAGTGACTCTGTTTTGTTTTGAGCTCCCGGCGGAGCTTCCTCTAGGTATTATGGGGGGGTCACCCCGTCGCCTCGGGCCGCTAGTAAGGGTTGAAGCGGTGGCTGGGGATGGAATGGAGGCTTCTGCCCAACGCTAGGCCCGTTCGCTGGCTCGTTCAGAGGCCTGGATGGTGGGGCTGAGATTGCTAGACACAGAGGCCTGGGCGGTAAAATCTCCCGAGCTGGCACGCGTGGAAGCCGTTGCGAGTTTGAGTTCTGGCGGTCGACGATCACCGTTGCGCGATGCAAAGTCAGAGTCTGCTCTGCGAGCGAGAGCAATCCAGAGTACATAAACCCAGCGGTCAGGCCATGCGTCTTTACTGGCTGGCCATCGCAGCCGCTACTGGACGGATACGCGGTGGGAGTGGACGTCCTCAGCTGAAATCGTGATAAGTCGCTTCGGCTGCTAACCTCAGGTCGCCACAACAGCGTCCAATGAGTGGAGATGACGCACGCTCAGGCAGGCCAGCTGGCACCGCAGGAAATCAACATCAGTCACATGCGGCGACACGTGCGGGTGGCCGCCGCTGCGAGGCCAGCGCCATAATCCAGTCGATCCTACCCTGGAGATGCAGAAGTGACACATCGCGCAGTTAATTGTCCAGCGAGTCGGTGAGGGTTCGTCGATGCAAAAGAAAGACATTGTCTTGCATTTTGTGCCTGCCCTATCGGCCGGGTCGCGGGAGGCCCGAGGAGCGGTGCCACGGCTGTCTCAGCGGCCTGAGGCAGATCCCGTGTTCATTAGTTTCCGTCCCGCGATAGTCTCTCATTCCTGCCATTGCAGCGCTCTTACACCACACCAACCAACATTAGTAACTCCCTCACCCAAACGTCCAAAAATATCATTGCATTTCGGTTCAGCGGTTAAGATCCATAAACCCGCCAACTTCGACCCATAACTCATTACCGCCCAGCCAGCTCACCATGTCCAATCCTCATTAACCAAGTACCCCCATCAATATCCACCAATGACTCTTACCTTAACATACAGCCCCTTGGCCGGCCGCGCCGTCACAGACCCCTTGATCTCCAACTTCTTCTCGTCAGCATCTTCCGGCCTCGCCAGCTCAAACGCAAACCGCCCGATCCACGCCGCCAGCAGACACGCAAACTCGGCCCTCGCAAAGCTCGCTCCGATGCACCCTCGCGGGCCATGCAAAAACGTCAGGAACGCATAGTTGCTGTTCGCGCCGCCGCTCGCCGACACCTTCTGAGCATCCTCGCCGCCGGCTAGCCATCGCTCCGGATCGAAGACGTCGGCGTCGGGCCCCCAGAGCGACTTGTCCAGGTTGGTCGCCCATGGCACCATCATAATGCGTGTGCCCTTGCGCACGGCGTGGCCCAGGATCGTCGTGTTCACGGCAGCCTCGCGGATCGTCACCGGCACGGGCGCGTAGTACCGCAGCACCTCGCTGCACACGGCATTGAGATACGGCATGTGGTCGATGTCGAGGCTCGTGATATCGCTGTCCGAGTCCAAGGGCGGCAGCCGAGCACGCACTTCCTCCCGGAGCCGTGTTTGCATATCCGGGTTCCGGGCTAGCATATAAATAGCCCAAGTCATTGCCGCCGCCGTTGTTTCATGGCCAGCCGCCAGGAATGTCATTAGCTGGTTGACGAGGTTCTCGTCCGAGAAGCCACCGCTCTCCAGCGCAACAGACAAGATATCGACATCGGGCGCCTCCTTGTTCGCCAGCCGGGCCTTCTTCTCGCGGATCAGGTCACGACACACGTCACGAATCTGATTCGCTGCCGTGTTGATATCTTCATTGCGCCGCACAGGAATCGCGGCAATCAGCCACAGCGGCAGCAGCAGACTCAACAGGCTCAAGATGCGCTGCTGCGTCGACTGCTGGAAGACGATGCGATAGGTGCGCGCCAACACGCTGTCCGGGTCCTGGATGGCGCCAAAGTCTCGCCCCATGCCCGCAACGCCGATGATGTCGAGCGTGGCGCGCGACGCCCACGAGGAAACCTCTGTCTCGGCAACCTCCGCGCCGCTGAAGGCCGCCGTCATGGCCTGCGTCACCTCGCGCGCCTTGCGCCAGAACACCGGGTACAGGTCCTTGATGTGGCGGAAGGCAAAGGCTGGCGCGAGATTGCGGCGCTGCGTCTTGTGCTCGTCGCCCTCGGCCAGCAGCACGCCCACGCCCAGGATGCGGCTGAGCGACCACCGCACCGGGGCTGGTTTGCAGAAGCTATAGTTGTTGGTGACGAGCACCTCGGAGATGGCCTTGGGCGAGCAGATCAGGAGGCGCTCTTGGTTAAAGAGGCCTTTATATCGGATCAGGCCATCGTGGGGGATCTCGTTGATCCTAGAGCCTCACTGTTAACTAACGTCCCAGATCGTGAATACATGCTTTGAAAGAGTCCATACCATTCCCGCATAGGGATTCCCGAAGGCTCCTTGAGGATCTTCTTCCCTTGTCCATGAAGCCAGTGGTTGTTCGTAGGTTCGGGGAGGTGTCTCAACGGCGACACCAACAACGGGTATATCAAGACAGCCCAAATGATCCAAATTCCAAGACAGACCACCCAAGCCCCGGCAAAGTAACCCAGCAGCGACCAACGCGTCCACGCATGGCGGTACCAATTGAGCAGCGCGCTGCCCAGAGCGGCGCTCACTGTGATGTTTTCCCACGGCAGGCCCATGAGACTGAAAATCGACGTATGCCTGAAGTTTCGAAGTAAAACAGGGCAAGACTCTGGAGAAAAGGATCCAAGTTGAGATGCAAGGTCGAACGAAAATCGCAGAAAGCGACACCTAGATCAGATCTCTGGAACTGGACAAAGGTCCGCGGCAGAAGCGTCACACGAAACCGACAAAAGAACCCAAGTGTCCCTTTTAAACTTCACCACGTCCAACTCGCACGGGGTTAGTTTCTAGCCCTCCAACTCCGTGTGGGGGAGTATCAGTTCTGTTAGAGGGCCAAGGATCCATGGATGGATGGCTCGACCCCCTCCTCCATGCCACCCTTTGTTGCCGTGCTAGCGGATCAATCGGGCAATGGCTGGGCCTGGCCTCGTCACCACCTCCCCCCTCTCTTGAGACGTCAGAGATTCCTGGTCGGCGAGATCTGTGCCGAGTCGGCCATCCTGATATCGCCGTTCCCAGCGGAGTCGCGGCTGAAACCCCGCGGAGCTTTGACACATGCGCTAACAGCCCCAAGTTACATCACCAATCACCAGCCTGCGTATTGTAATCTGGCCTCCAGGAGGTGGTTTTTAGGTATTTCATGTACAATTAATTATCCGCTATTTATCAAGCGCTGTCCTGTCTGTCCTACCCTCTCTGAATGCAAATGCAAAGTCCTAACCCAGGTATCCTTGATGCGGGCGGTGCCTCTCCCGCTGCATCTTCCAAAATCCCGGTAGTTGAAGTGGTCGAGATCCATCTCTCTCTGTAGATACCACTCATCATCAAGACCGAAAGACCCCTGGTAAAAAAAAAAAAAAGCCGGATTCCGAGTGCAATTTCCATCGGCTCGTGCATAAGAAAACCCCAAACTCCCTGACGCCGTACGATTGTTTGTGGATGAATCATCTCATCATGTCCTCGTTGTGTCCGTTCGAATGCTCCTTGTCCATAGGCTGCATTATGAATATCGGCTGCTCAAGGCCGCACCATCTCTCTCGTCTCAAAACCGATCTCAGCAATTGTCGCTGGTAACTCCAGCTCTCTAACCGAAATCTCCATTACTAGTATGTAAATGGGTCATCGTCCAGTTCGGTATCGTTCAAGAGCTCGTCGAGGAATCGCCCTTCATTTTCATAGTCAAAATCTTCAAAATCGTCGCTTTCTCCGTTGTTAGTGTTGCCCCCTCCGATCAGTGGTTCGAGAGACTCCATTGCCGATACTGAGAGAGCCCGAAAAAATTGAGTCTGCCGTGCTCTGCGTTGACGCCGATTTGCTCTCGGGGGAGGCACGTTCTCATCTTGGCGTCGTGGTCTCTAAGCATTGGGAAACGATGCCTCGTTTAGGAGAATGGATCTGGCGTCTGCCAGAAAATCGGCCGCCTGGCGCTGGGTCTGGCCCGCGGTTGCAGGGTAGAACTGTGCAGCAGCTGGCGAAAGGGTGGTGGCCGTGGCAGAGCTGTGAACTTGGTTCCCTGGGCCGCGGCCGGTCGGACCCCTCGATATCGCAGCCGTGGTCGAACTTAAGCCCGTCAACGGAAGTCCATCTTCGCCAAAGTAACGGAGGACATCTTCGCGGCCAGCCCAAATGTTGTTGAGAGGATCCGGGTCGGCCTGACGGGCGAAATCTGCGCCCATTGACGACTGATCCTGCTCTGCGATGGGGCTCTCATGTCGGGGCCGCCGTCTGCGCGGGGGCTCGTCAGCATCCTCGGAAGCCGCTCGTCTCTCACTCAATAGGCCTCGGTTCAACGCTTGTCGAGCGGCCGTCGCTGTGTCCGACGAACGTGCCCCGGTCTGCGATGCATTCGGGGTTATCCTAACCACTATGAGCCTTCATCATTCGATAAGAACAGGCGAGAGGGCGAGCGACGTTGATAGCGACGCTTACTTACATTTGAGAACCAACGAGCCCCCGCATCCTCATGAGGTTGATAAAAGTCCGCGCCGTAGTCCCCTTCTTAGGCTCCGAGTGTAATTTATCACGACAGTAAGGACAAGTGGCAGAGTCAGTCAGCCACTGCTTGATGCAATGATCGCCGAAGACGTGTTGGCACTTAGGCAATCGAACGGGCTCCTCTTGGATGCCTTCGGGGGTGGTGACCCCAAACTCATTGTAGCAGATGCAGCATTCTATATGTCATGATTAGCTATCATCGACTTGATGAACAAAGAAGAAGAAGAGACTGTACGTACGCCTATCAGATTCGGGAAGCTCCTCAATCTTGACGCGCTGGAGCGTCCTGGTAGCCGGTTTGGACGTCCCTTGAGCCTTGGCCTCATTTCTCGCTGACTGAACCTGGTGCATGATGAATTCTTCTGTTGGGGGCAGCATACTGTACGGCAAGCCCAACTGCTCCACGGCCATGCGGCGGACTGCTGCATAATCTCGCATTTCCTGGTCGTCATCGGGCTCCGTTGGAGCAACAAAAGCTCGGTGCCTGTGAGCTCTCGACCTAACACTACGTCTAGGCGCCTGGCTGGATGGCGATTGTTCTATCCCCAAGATTAGTATAAGCGCTTAGAAGCGGGAAAAGATGGCGGGATAACGTTGGGCATCGTTTTTTAGGGAATGACTTACGCGACGGCTGCTGATGAGTATTCTCAGTCGCGGAGCCTCTACTGGGGCCCGCATGGCGATGGCGATGGGCCGTAGGAGCTGTAGAGCCGACGGCCGACATCTGGCTTTGAAACTGCATGGCCGCTGGATGGTTATTAGAGTAAAGGCCCATATTGAAATCGGCAGAGTACTCGTGGATTGCGGAGGATGGAGCGGGGGTGGGCACGGGGGCGGACGCGGGCGCTGGGCCTGGGGCCGGGGCCGGGGCCGATACGGGCGGGGCTTGTGCCGGGATGTTCCCACGCATTGGCATGGCATCTGACGGAGTATACACAACAGCCGGCGGAGCTGGGAAGGGGCCGTCCGCGAATGCCGCTCCCGCCGTGCCGCTCACCGCCAGCGGGTTGGTGGTCCGATACGCCTGATCGGTCGCCTCCGCTAGCGATGCCAGCGCCTGATGCGACGTGGGAGGAGCCACGGAGATCGGTGGCAGAGAATTGCTGAACTGGCGCTGAGGCACGGTGCCATTCAGCATGTCAGACCCTGGAGCTCCCTGAAACCCCGGGTGTGGCAGGGGAAGCCCTCCAATGCCCGGGTGGTAATGCGGATGCTGGTGACGAGAATGTAGATGACCACGTGGCTGAGGATTAAGATACGGATGCGGATGCGAATGTTGATGTTGGCTCTGGAAGGTAGCTGGGAACGAATCCACCGGGGCGGGCGGCGAAGTCAGCGGTGAAGACGCAGCGGGAGTCGCGGGGTACCCGAAGAGCTGCGGCGGCGGATGCATCCATGGCATAGTTTCAGCGAGGTTTGGAAGCCCTTGTCGGTGTGCGGCTCGCAAGCCTGGGCCTTGTCGAGAGGTCTGTGACTGCTGCAGTTGGGGCATCTGTTGCGGCTGAGTAGAGTGGGCAATCGGGTGTGTATGGTGGCAGTGGCAGTTCCGCTGAGTGAGGTCGTTATTCTCCATGGCCAAGATCAGGAAGTCTGCTTGCTTGCCGGGTTGGAATCGTGGTGGTGAGGGTGAGATGGAGGTTGGAGGAACTCCGGGGGCGGCACCCGCTTTGCAAACGACCGGTTTGATTGCCTGACCGCTATAGAGGTCGAGGGACACCCGATAAAGAGCGAGGCCGAGAGGGTGAAGGTGAAGTGAGGGTGTCTGTGAATGAATGAATGACTGCAGGAATGAATGATTGTATGGATAGGCCGGGGTGGGTTCTGGGCGAGATAAGGCGTAGGGTCTGCCCGACGTAAAGTATGAAGGTGATAGCTATTCCCAATAACGATGCTGCTGCGGCGCCGTGCTGCGGCCCCTCGTTATAATAGCTGCTGCTGGCGCTGACTATCGCTGCGATCCCGCCGGTTGAGATCGGGAGTTTCGGAGGAGGAAGAAGAGAGCAGCCCGTCGTCGTTGTCAGTCATGGGACCAGATCAGGGAGTCCTGGAGGAGCGGCCTGGACTGCTGACCCGAGGCGAGGCCCAGCAGCGGGAAACGGGAGTCGACGACGATGATGATGCTGCCGTCGCGCGCTATCGAACGGGACGCTTTCAGGTTCGCTACCTTATCAGCTGGAAACTGCGTGATAGTGCCGATGACGAAGGTTAGAGTGCCCTTGGCCGTCTCTAGCGGGGCGCTGGTGCTGGTGTTGGTGCGATCAGCAGGGCCTGGTGGGCGATTATGATGATACTCGAGGCGAGGCGAGAGGGGAAGAAGCGGCAGAGGGGGGCGGGAGACACTGCAGAAGGGTGACTGGCGGAGGATGCAGGTGAATTTTTTGGTCTTTGGTATCTGTCACCGGCTGCTTGCGACCCAGCTTCCTTCACAGGGCAAGAAATAAGAGTAAAAAAAGAGTGTGAATAAGTGATTGATTGACTCGGTCACCAGGTGGAATGAAACGGTAACAAAAGATGAATAAAACAATGCGGTCTGGGGCTGAGGCCGTCCGTGCTGTAGGGGCTTCTCTGCTGCGCTTGTCTGGTCTGGTCGCCGATTGATGCTGATGCTGGAAGCCGGCTTCTGGAGAGCTGAGCCGTGGTGACCAAAGTGAATCTTTCCCTTCCCACGAAATGATGGCCACCCCGTCTTGCCTGCCTGTTGGGCTGCTCTGCTCTGATCCGTTACTGTACACAGGTCCTTAGGTCCAAATCCCCGAGCTGGCGCTGATGTGCCGTCACCGAAAGCCGACAAGGCAAGTCCAGGCAGGTAAGGCGGAGAGCGAGAGAGAGCTGGCCGAGCCGGATGAGAGGCGACCAGGGAAGACGGAGAGCGTCGGAGCTTGCCTGGATGGAGCCTTCTTTTCAATCAGTTGAAGTTGCACTTGCACCTCAGGTCGGGCTTGACTGGGCTGGGCTGGGCTGAGCTGAGCTGGGCGGGTGGGAGAGGGTCACGAGGAATCCAGTCGGGGCGCTCTTTCTTTCTGGCTGCGGCTGTCTTTCTCTCGGGCTGGGCTGGGCTGGTCTGGCGCTGCGGATCTCTTCTGACGCAAAAGGCGATGACAGCCAGATGTGTGCTGGCTGGAATGCAATGAAGGAGGGGAAAGAGGAGAAGCTGAGGAGGAGCTGGCTGGAAAGCAGCTGGAGGAAAGGCGCCGGTTAGCGGGAGGCGGACGGGCGAGCCAGACAGAGCTGGAGCAAAAGCAAGAGCAGGAGCAAGAGCAGGAAGCAGGGAAGGAGAGGAGGAGGCTCGACTTGCCTTTAAAGACCCCCGACCCGTGCCTCACTTACTTACTCAGATCAGGTAATCCCTCTTCTGGCTTCTGACCCTGACTCTGCAAGACACGGACGGGAGTGAGCGAGCACGGGGAAGACGACATGGAGCCGTCGAGCCAAGCCAAGGCTTTTCTTCCAGCGCAGCGCGCGCAAAGCTCCGTTGCTCTGCGTTGCGGCACTTGCACTTGCACTGACGACTGGATGGGGATGGATGGGCCTGCACCTCACACGCACGCTCACACGGTCCGTCAGCAGGGTTGGCCGGCTTGCCGTTTGCTCGCCTCGGGAACGGCAGAGCAGCAGCAGCAGCAGCAGCAGCGCTTGGCCGGGCCTGGAACAGGAAGAGGGTGGATGGCCTGCGGCGTCGGCATTGGCGGCGGCGGCGTCGTTCGTTGGGGCGAGCAGAAGCAAAAGCAAATCAAAGCTAAAGCCACGAGCATGGGCCGCCTTCTTCTTTGCTTGGCTGTCGGTTGCCGGTCTCTCAGACAAGCTGGCTGATGACCGGGACTGGAAAACGTTAGACTTGGGCTGGGACTGGGTTTGGGATTCTCACGCAATCGGAGGAGTGTAAGTGCACTCAGAATGAGGCCCCGCCATCTTCGTCTCGGTTCAGAGCAAGAAGAGAGAAACACCAGGCCATCTACGCGGACATCACGAATATATATACAGAATACACGACGGAGACAGGCGAGGGAAGAAGGCAGTTTTTTTTTCTCTTTCTCTTTTCTTTCTTTCCACCAAAAACCACCCAACCCAAGTGAACCTTCACAATGTGTCTCCCTACCCACCACCGGACGGAGCTTTGGTTGCAAATTCCTCGAGCAAGCCTCCTCGAACGATAGCTCGTCGAACGACCACCTGACCTATTAATATCCTGACTAAGCCCTCCAGCATAAATCTCGACCGCATCTCCTCTCGTCCCAACTCTCTTCTTCATCCTAACTCGAATCCTGAACAGCTTCGTTCCGTCCGCTCGACTCGACTCCTCTTCTTCCCGTCCCCACGCCTCCGCCGAGCTCATTGCCCGATTCGGTAGCTTGCTGCACATTTATTATGGCCTGGGACTTCTGATTGGACGCCGAGGAGCCCATCGCCGGGCTCTGTCTGAGCTTCTTCTTCACACTGGCTGGCCGGAGAGCTGACTCTCTCACTTGGAAGCTTCCTCTCTGTCCACCGTCGTATTTCCGACATTGAGTGGCGCGTATACACATACAAGGAATCAAGCTCTCATCGATGCCGTGCCGAGGCACGGATGTCCGTCAGACTCATGCCAACTCGGCGGCATTCCCAGGCGCCCATAAGGGTTGCCCGAAACTGGGCCGTGCAATTACCAATGAACTGTGTGTGACACTTCTTCAACTCATTTCTTATCCACCTGTTTGCTTGAGTATTTTGGGTCTTATTTATGTACCCGCCCGTCGAGCCAAGCCGACCCTGATGGGAAAGCTGAATACCTCTCTCGTCGGTAGACTCCGCGGACAATTGTTCCACCTATAATACGGACGCGAGTCTGCCTCGTCAGCCCGTCGCAAACACTCGGAAAACCACCTGCGACTGACCGGAAACGGTAGTGGCTCGTCTCGTCGCTCTGCAAACTGCAGAACAAGTCACCCGTCACTTTTCTCTCCCTCGAGCTCTCGCAGCTGCAACGCCGCACTAATAACTTGCGCCATCCGAACGAGCTTCGCTCAGCTTCTGGCCCGTGTCCTGGTTGTTTGCCTCCCACCGTCGTTAGTCGCTGATTCACCCCCAGCCAGCTTCTGCTGCTAAACCATATCGCCTACACCACCAGCTGGTCCTGTCTTAACAAGCGCAACCGTCCGGCACCTCCGTCTCGACACCAAGCAAGCCCAGCTGACTTTCCGCTCCTGTTTGCTTCTTCTCGCGGTCCAGCCACGCGACGATCGATCGCCCTGGCCACCAGCTGTCTCATATTTGGCCAACGCATCCCTCCCTCGCTGGCTCCGCTGCATTGCACTTTGTGTGTCCCACGACGCCTCGACCCCTCTCGCATCCAGCTCGGCTTCCCCTCTTCTGGGCCTCCCAAGCCGTCTCGACTCTTTCATTTGCTGTGCTCGCTCTGAGGTGGCGGGCATCTCGCTGACCGTGTAACCGCCCTCCGGATATCATCGCCTGATAATTGGCTGGTCTCTGCTCTCCCTCTAGCTTCCCGTCACTTCTTCTAGCTCCTGGTTACTGCGCTTTATTGTGTTGACGTTGTACTGCTTTGCGTGTCACTTGCTCAAAGAACGGATGCTTGTCCAAGGTTTATGCTAGGGCGCGTAGTGACTTTAGTTTGAATTTGGAGTTCTGTAAGCAAGTCTACCGAGTCTCCAGAATACGAGTCACTCAAGTTTATAAGCTTGGGCCTGATCATGGCTAATGTTGGGGTCAACATAACGGACGGCTCCGAGTTTGAGTGAGACACTTCTGCGTACGACAATACATACGCTGCGTGTAGTATATTGCCACGGTCGTTAGGGTTGGGGGCTGTGGAGATGTATCCCATCCCCGTACACTGGCTGAACGAGTACATGCCTTTGTTGGTGTGATCCAGCCCCCAAAACCCAGCTGCTGCACTTCTCTTACAATTTCGTGGCATTTTGTCGGACGTGTACTGACCTTGATAGCGTTGATCTCTCATCAACGCATCACTCGTACTCATTCCGACATCCCTTCTCTTGATGATAATGATGATGATGAGAAGCCAGGTCCGATTTGCCAATTTCGCTCGCCGCATGATAATATGATCCGTCATTCATCATCGTCTGGCATTGGCTTGCGTGGACATGTCCAAGTCATCACCCAGTAGCCCTGACCGGAAAGTGCATTATTGGACATCGGCCAGTTCCATGGTATGCCCGTCCCTCCCAACAGAAAGTGTACCTCATGGATGACCCCTCATTTCTTGCAAAGTCTGTATTTTCCACCCGAGAGTTCCAACTCTCCCTCTGCGATCTTTTCTCCCAAGAATTCCTGCAATTCCTCGTTGCTCCACGAACACCCGCTGGCGATGAGCATCTTCATCATCATCAAGATCTGACCCAAGGGCATGGCTGGTGCTGAGTTCGTCAACATGCCTACGATGAATTGCCAGTAAACCGTGCGCTGCTCCTTCTCCTTGGAATCGATATTCTTTGGCTTCCGTGGCGAAGGCTGCTTGTTCTCCTCTCCTTGTCGAGCTCCTGTCGAGTCTTCCGCTCTCGCTCCTGGACTGGTGTCGTCAAGTCGTTCGATGACGACGTAGGTCTGGTTCCCAATGTCACGTAGCACGCGTTGGCTTATCCAGAAACGCAGCGCAAGCTCTAAGAGGTCTTCGTCGATCATAAGGCTCTCCCAGATGTCGTTAAAAGTCCTTTGTCGCGGTGATGTCGAATCCGAAGCTTCATCCTCTTGAAAGGCGTAGATGACCGCCGCCTCATACGTCTTGCACTCCAGCTCCAGGGATCGATCTTCGAACTCGAGTTTGACGGTTGCGGTCCCGAGGCTATTGAGCCATGTGAGCTTTCGAGACGACTTCAGCTCCTCGAAGCCATGCTCATATTCGGTTTGAATGTGAGTAACTGGCTCGGGAACCTTGAACGGGTCTTTTGGCAGACTAGGCCAGAAGAGACGTGATAGAATCTTTGAGTGGAAGACAGGAGGCGCAGCCTGTGCAGTCGTGCTCTTGGGAAGGCCTTTGAGTAGTGCAGCATCAACTCTCCTGGAATCCTGGATGTCCTTCATCATCACATCGCAGTTTTGAAGGGCGCCCTCTCCAAAACGTTTCTTCAGGAGACTCAATACCTTGGTTTCTTGCACGAACAGAGTCTGGTTCGAAAGGAGACGCTCCGAAATTATCAGCTGAAACTCCTTGATGAAGATGTCTTGAGACCCGAGTGCATTAATCAACGTCCCGATCACGTCCTCGCTCTTCGGACGTTTGTAGTTGGCGCCAGCGTCGACGGGATCAGGGACCCAACTCATGTCGTTCCAATCAAGATCCTCATCGTCAGCCTGTCGGCGCTGCTGTTGAGAGGCCGTGTTCAACAGAACCGCCAACTCTCCCAGATTCTTCTTCCCTTCCTCAGTGTCAGCGGTATTGGGGTTTGAAAGCAGACCAGATACCACGATCCGGATGGCATCGTCCCTTTGACACAGGTAAAGCTGCAGTGCATGGGCAACTCTGTCCAGAAGAACCTTGGAGTGATCTATGGCATGGAACGTCCTGATCATGGAAATGTACGTCTGCAGAATATCCAGAGTTGAACGTCCAGGATGTAGGAGCCGTTTTTGTAGAGTTTGTGAGAAGGTATCAGTCAGTTGAAGGCGTCGAGGTGGTGTTGTCACTGACAACCGAAGGTCCTCTAACGCGCCTTTGGTGTTCGGCCAGCTGCAAGAGATATCAAAGAGCTCTTGGATCCTGAGTGTTGCCAGACGACCAGTGGCGATCTCTTTCCATCGCCCAACATCAGTCCAGGAAATTGCCAAATCGAGACGGCTGAAGACTTCAACAGCCAGTCGTCCGTAATGATTCTCAACCCAGTCAGAAAGGTGAGCTATACAACCGGACGACCTCGACGAGGACGCTGGCTCGGTTGCATTCCATAAACCGGCATAAGATTGCTGAATGAACGTATTCATGCTCTGATCCATGACCTCTGCGAAAACAACCTGGAACTTCTCGCCGGCCAGGCCGACCTTCTGCAAGGATTCGAGCATGCCTAGAAGCTCATCCCGCGCCATGGACACCTGTCGATCATCAGCAGACCTCTGACCTGGCGCTGAACGCTGACTGCCGGAACCAAGAATAACACCAACGAGCTGCTGCAAGGCTCCGCGAAGGGCATCCATAAGACCACTTGTCAACGAATTTCCGATAATAGCATGCAGATCTCGGCGGAACTTGCCCATCGCGGCTATGGCGGCTGGCGAATCCTCCGGGAAGCCGCGCAGAATCAGCGACAGGCCATACAGGTACTGGCGATGCGCAGCCTCGAGCGTCTGGATGCTGCTGAGCAGCACCTGGGTCTGACCACCGTGGCTGGAGCACGCGGCTAGCAGAGGCATGACATGGTGGATGAAATGCTGTCGGACCTGCTGCGTGTGCCAGAGCAGGATGTCGTCGGTGTGCGAGGCCTGGGGCAGTGCCACGCTGGGGTGGAGGATCAGAGCCAGGGCCTCGTAGAAGCCATTGTCCAGGTCCTGCGATTCTGGCGCCAGGGTGCCGAACGAGTCCTCGACGGCTACTGAAGACGGGAGCTGGATGCGGCTGGTCACGATATGCCAAGCGCGGTCCCATCTGACCTGGTCGGTAGGGAGATGCGGTGATGGGCCAGCATAGGAAGACGCGTTGGGCCCGCCAAACGGCTCGCCCTGCTCGGGAAACGCCAGCAAGGGCGTCGACCGTGGCGTTGGCTGGGAGACATCGTTCTGGAAGACTGAGCGGAAGATGTTGTGCTTGCGAGCCCGATACCTCGAGACCGAAGCCGTGGCCGCCATGGCTGGCTGGGCTGAGAGTCGTCGAAGTGTGGTTGCTGCGATGACCGATCAGGCGCGCTTGTTCGAGGTGTTGTTTGTGTGGATTCCAAATGGAAGGCGCCTGCCTCGCATGCGGGTAGGTGCGCATGGCCTGTGCTGTGCCGTCGGTACGTACCTTTACCTTCTGGAACCCTGCCCTGGCTTAAGTTAGGTTGTAACGGGCACAAGCCACTTTCGCAGCACACGCCCCCCCTTCTCTCCGCCCGACTCAGCCCCGCCCCGTCTCCGCACGTGCAGCCGTCGGCTCGGGTGCGAGCTTGCCTTATGTGAGGTAAGCGAGCTCTTGCGCTTAGTGCGCTAAACAGAGACGCGCAGACGCCGTCTAGAGCCCGCGCAGAAAAGCACGAACCTTCGAGCGAGTGCGAGGGGGGGCGTGTTTCCAGACGTTTTGTCTGCCCTGTCCGTTCGCCGCAGTCGGGCGCCCGGGCAATGGCCCCGAGGGTAGTGTCTCGCTACAGTATGTATGTACCATATCGTTTACCTTTCTGAGACTCGGCGACTTTCTCTGCAAAGATTCCGACTCGCTCGCGTCCAGAAGCTTGTCTCTCCCGCTCCAGGATCCTCAGTTGCTGTCGAGATCAGGCCTGACCGCCTCAACACGACCGCTACTGCGTTCGAGACTGACAGACAGCGGTCTATCGCCCTTAGTTCTCGCGATATAGGTAGCAAGTCCTACATATCGGTTCGAACCCTTCCTAGCTATGTATGTACCAGACATACTATCCATGTTACGTCGCATCGCGGACGCGCGCAGGGTCTCGGCCGATGACGTCGCGTCCGGCGCCGGCCCCCTCCCCCTCGATTTCCTCGAAGAGCAGAAACCCTCCGGCGACCCATTCCAGTAAGAAAAACTCCGACCGTTTCCTGTCTCAACGCCAACGCCCGCCGGGGATGGCCGGCTTTTACACGTCGGAACTCCGCCGGATACCACTGCAAGCCGCTACAGGCAATCGAGTACAGCGGCGTGTTGCATAGTGGCACTTACGAATCAGGCAGTAGCAATCTCCTGCTGGCGCCCGCGCGAGCTCCAGCTTGGTTTGGATACGGTGTACTTTGGGAGTACCTGACGGCGTGGCTCGTTGTCTTATAGCACGAAGCACGAAGGCAGCAGCGTCCGGCAAGATACCGCCCAAGTCACCGAAGCCACCAAGTCACCGAGCCCGCCACGCCGTACCAAGCACGGTTAAAGGCTATAAGCTTCTTCACGCTGGCTGGTGGGCTTCCTGACTCTGCCCCTCCCATGCCCCTGGGCCCTACGCCGAAAAGGGTCCTAAAAGGCCCCAAGCTCCAAGCTCGCCTGTTGTTGCCAACTCCAGCTTGGTCCTGACGTGCTCCGGACTCCGTGGTCTTTGCTTTGTCGACGTCGTCGGCGGCGGGAACCCTGATCGAACCCGATCCCGGCCTTCTCCAGTCCAGCTGGGCTGGCATCTCCATCTCCTCCTCTCCCTAGGAGTGGGGAGCTGTTGGGTTGGGCAGACGGCACGTTAAAGCACGGTTCAACAACCATCCGATTTGAGACTCCACGCCTCTCCACCCGACGGTCCTCTCCCACTCGGTGCTTTCCACCTCGCATTCGGCCTCCCGCCCAAGTGCCAGGATATCCCGATCTGGCCTTGTCATTGGTGTCGCAAACTCAACGGCCACCTCATTCCTGGGCAAGGTCTCGAAAGAACGCCCTCGCAGGCGCCTCCTCCTTCTGCTGCTACTGCTGCTGCTGCTCTCATCACGTTGGCTGGTGGCTGAGGTTGTTGTCTCAGCGTTGTGACTGGTCGAGAACTCGAAACGTATTCACACGCAAGGCGCATCTCCACCACCAATCTCCCACCTTTCAGGCTGTATCCACCGCCTTCCCGTCACCATGTTTCTTCGGCTTCTTCCCTCCACTGCCACCTTTCTCGAAACCGACATGCCGCGCGCTGCAAATCAGCGACTTCCCCAAGGTAAGCCAGAAAAGGCTGAAACCGGGTCCCGTACGGCATGCCACGGTGCCAGCGAGAGCCAGAACCAGCCCGGCCAGGACGTAACATGACATCGACAGCCCCCCCGGGCGTCCAGTGTGACGAATTGCCAGAAACATGCAGACGGGCATGCAAGCTGAAAGGTGGTGCCTGGGCCGCCGATCTGATGAATCGAATCTGGCTGCCGAGTCCTTCATCGTTCGGCGTCCCCGGGCATCGTTTTGACTTGACACCTCACCAAGGTCCAAAACGGCTTGGCCTAGGACTTTGTTTCCTTTGGGGTCCGCTGGGTTCGCTATCCGGACGTGGTTGTTTCCGGGGCTGGTCGGGACTTCCACGCAACCACGTTCCTGACGGCGCCTCTTGGCCTTTGCTTGACCAGCGGCATATTTCGGTTCTCGCTCCATGCCAGCTCTTCCCTGCCGCTTCTAGGTGCCACCAACCCTGCAAGCCGTGGCCTCGAGTTTCAACACTTCCCACACCCAGTCTAGCTTGCGCGCAGGTTAGGCTTCTATTGGTCTAGCCTGGCTTGCGGCCCTGGGCGATCCGGCCGTAGCCCCTACGCCCGCCCGTCGACTGTGTCCCCGGTTCTTGCATGTGTTGGTAGTGGTGGTGGTGGGTAATAAGTCGCCTTCCAAGATGGGGGGGGGAGGTGTGGACGGGAGACCAGCATTCTACCAAGGTCCAGCTCAGACGCACGAACGGCCGACGACCAAGTGGCTTTGGGCCGCGAATCTGACGACTACAGACGACGGTCTGCGATGATCAAAAGGCTATCCTGCGCAGCGTCAGTCGGTAAAACAGGGCAAGGGAGACCAAAATACCAGCGGCTGCGGCGCCTTTTTCCCTGGCGCCCCTCTCCCGTGCTATTTGCGTTGCGGCTGTGTTCATCGGACTGGAGACTGCCAACTCTGGAGGGGCCCCTGCCTTGCCGTGACGATCATTTGCTTCTGTGCTCTGTGACGGAACCAACGGACGCTCCCAGTAGTCTGGGGCATCCCATCCTCGTCTGCGGGCGGCTTGTTTCAGATGCCCCAGGTGGTTCGATTCTTGCATCGCCATCTTCTCCCGTTGCGACAGTCATTGGCGAGTTGAGAAATGTCACGAGTTCTGGTCTAGACACGATTTGACAACCAACCCCTCCATCAAAGCTCGTAAAGACGAAGATAGCCTAGCAACCAGCTGAGGTGGTTGGTGTTAGTGAGACAAACAGGAAAACGAGCCAAGCTCAATGTAGACTTTTCCAAAATTGTCTTGTTTAATTTTTTTGTTCTCTTGCCAAAATTCCGCTTGACTGAGGCTATACCCCAGCCCGCCAAAATACTGGTGACAAAACTCAGGAGTTGAGCTGCGGGAAAACTATCTTCAATCGAAAAAGTAATGTATATATATCAAAAAAAAAAAAAATCCAAAAGCTGTGGTTCGGGGTATGAAGGATGAAAGAACAGCTGCAACAAGAAAATCCCAAAAATTGTGCAGGGAATGTCCAGAAGAACGAACCCAAGAAACCCCAAAAATTCAAAGACTCTCGAAGAAGCCCTCTAAAGTCGTGCCATCGTGTGTGTATGTTTGCGGATGCCTAATAGCAGCCGTTTGCTAAGTCATCGTGATGCCAGTCCAGATCCTTCTATTTCCAGTACCAGTACTGACCCTTTGGAACAACCTCCAGCATCAAGCTCGAGGTTTCCGTTTCCCAAACCAAAAAGGCGCCGCCTTGTTCGCGCCCCCAAAAACGTAGGAGAGAAATGCGCCAGGCAAAAGCAATAGATACAGCTTGAAGGAGAAGGTCGACATCTTGTCGATCGGGCTGACTCCTAAGGCTGAGTGAGCTCGGGGAGGCGGGCTGTACAGCAGCTGCGTCGGGACCGAGATTCAAGGGGGTCGTACAGCAGCGCCTCCCAACAACAATCAATGAAATGCCGGAAAGGCACCGCCTCTAGTTGTTTCGTCGCCCCTTGCATTTGTCATGCAGCAAATGCCCGTTTCGTGCTGTCGTCCTCGTAAATTCCGCCCCGCAGTTGGGGCACGTCGCTTTCGCTGCTTGTCCCGACTTCTCGCGCTGGTGTCGAAGGAGGTTGCTGAAGGTCGAGAACTGGCGTCCGTTGCAGCCGTGCTCCCAGCATCGTGGTTTTGGCCGGCTCTGTACCACTCTGACGTGTCCGCCCTCCTGTGAGCCTGCGCCTCCAGACGTCATGACCGCCGGAACCTGATACATCATCCCAACGTCTTGTCCAACGGGTATTGATGCTGGCCGAGCGCTATTTCGAGAGAAAATTAGCTAAGCTCCTGTCACACGCCCTGTTTTCTCGGAGCAAGCCTACCTGTACTGCCCGGGTCCCGCATAAACAGGCGGATAATCCATAGACATGCTGTAGTTGGGATGCCTTGAAAGTCCGAAATTAGAGTCGCCCAGACGTCACCAATCTCTCCTTGGGGTGAAGCTTACATTTGCTGCGGGTAGCTTGGATACACTTGCGCGGGGTGTGGTTGTTGTTGCTCCTCCATGGCGGGGCTGTAAGAAGGCAGATAGGAGGGCGCGCCCATGGTTGTCGCCGGCTCTGCTAGCAGAGACATCGAGGCCGGAGCCGTTGTGTAAACAGGGAGGTTCATCGCGTTTGCCCCCTCGGGCATCGCCAAGGCAGGAGGCGGAGAATCAACGTAGGATTGGCTGCTTGTTCGGCGCATTCGCGTGGCCAACCTCGAGTCCCGGCGAGCTTTGTCTTGCTGTCTTTTGAGCTCCCTCTGCTCTGTGGTGAGAGATGATCGCGGAGGGCTTGAGGTCAGCGACCTCGCTCCCGTTGGAGGAGTCAGGCTGGGCTCCGATCCGGGTGCTATCGCGGACAAGTCGTGCCCGAGCATGTTGTTTTCGGTGTTGGTAGATTCCAGCTGGCCTGGGGGCTTCGTTAGTCTTGAACGCTTGAATATTTCACAACGCGCTGCATACCGGGCCAAGTAAATGAAGACCTGCTTCCCATGTTGAATGATGGGTCAAACTGGAGAGCGACAGCACTTGTCTTGTTAGCGACAGAAAGACTACAGTGGTTGGCGATTTCACTGCTCCAATGTTCACCTACCTCATACTGCTTGAACCTCCGGCGTTTCGAGGTCGTGACGAGAGAGACTGAGCAGAAGTTCCTGTTGGAGCTTGAAGACGCAAAGATGGGGTTGAGTCCGGGATGTGATCGGGCTGGGACCAGTTCGAGTTTAAGACGGCCGGGCTTAAGACTGGATACGGAGAATAGGGCTGAGTAGAGGGAGTGGGGAGATACGCCGACTGTGCCGTAGGTGGACTCAGGTAAACAGTCGAAGGATAGTTCTGTGGCGAAGAAGTTGAAGACTGAGCGGCGTCGAGAGGAAGGCTCTGACTCTGACTCTGGGGGGACGAGTTGATATCTTCTAAGTTTGCGGCGAAGGGGCCTCGGTTGACAGAGGCTCGGATCCCAGCAGTTGATCTGGCGGGCGGTGAGCTCAGGTCTTCACAGCTCCCATCCAAAGCGGTCGGGTCCATCTTGACAGAAGACGGTGGAGATGGGGGCAGGTGGAGAGGCTCGGGAAGAGACATACGGAAGAACAAGAGATGATGATGAGGCGAGCTAGCCGGTAGTATAAGAAGGCGAGAGAGGTGTTTCTTGTCGATGCGGATCTTCAGATCAAGCGAGAAACGCCATGGGCGAGAATCGACGAGGACTTATAGAAACCGCGGTCGCGAAGCTCTGAGAAGGATCGCGGGTTAGTGGCGTGGAAACATTGAACGGAGGTTAGAGAACAGATCTATCTTTGGAAGACACATCTGAGCCTCAAAGACGGTCAGGGACTGGAGAACGAGGGCTTATATGAGGAGGGCAGTACACTCGGAGGTGGAGTTGTTCATTACCAGCCCTGGCAGCGAGTGTGCATGACGAAGGAGAGAGCAGTGACAGGGAAGTGAGCTACATCGGGAGAGATGAGATACATGGTCCAGCAGAGGCCAGGCCGGCAGAGGGATAGTACATGACCAGGTACAAACAAGAGCCAGCGAGCAAATTGGGGCCTTGGGGGGGGGCGCCTGGGGCCGTACCCGGCGAGCAGGGGGTAGGCTTATGATTGGGAAGTGGCACCATGGACGAGAAGAGAGATGGTGGAGGAGACGCTGCCGCGCCAGAAGGGGGAGGGGGGTGTGGTCGAGTAGGGTGGCAGAGAGCGTGCGTTTGTAAGTGAGTGAACCACGACCCAGCACCAACTCTCCAGGCAGCGTTCAAAGGGACCACCCAGAAGGACGGAGCAGATTGTGGCGTAGCGGGGAAGGGAAGGGTATCGATAGGCTCCAGGACCTCAATTCAGTGGTGCCGGAGCCATCTGAGACCAAGTGGCCGGCCGTCTCGACGTCTTAGTGCCGACGACTTCCTAGGACCAGCGAGGTACGTACTCACGCACTCACTCACTCACTCTCACTCGAGTTGGTACTTCGTGTGCAGTCTCATCCATGGCACGAGCATCTTTGTGGCATGCCAACAGCCAGACTCGTCGAGGAAAGCAGGGTTGCAGAGCATGGGTCGCGATGGGGAACCGGATGAGACCTCGTCAATGGGAGAAGAAGCCAGCCCAATCTCACAAGGTCAAAAGCGTCCCGGGTGGGCGTGAACTTGGCCGTCCGTCCCATGAGCCATGAATACTCCATGGAGTACTCCGTAGAAACACACAAGAAGGCAAGCGGGTCGGCACCCAGGTCCCTGCCATGCCTCGTTGATGGGACTTTGACCACGCCCTCTGCAACGCCCAATGACCCCTTGCCCGCCCTAGATTGAAAGGCAGGGGCCGGGGGCCAGGACCCGGGGGTGGCCAGGGCATTCAAAGCGGACTTGGAGACGAGAACCGATGACAGAGCGAGCTGGTGTGTGTATTCAGCATTTTTGCTGAGTCAAGATTGATTGGCCGAAGTCCGCGGCGCAAGGCAGTGAACGCCGCGGAGGTCGATGCGATCGAGACGGTACGTCAGCAATGGCTTCTGCTCCGAGTCAGCAGCGAAGGCGCCGGGACCTTGACGCCTTCCTGGGCTGCGATGCGCTTGGGGTTGGAGTGTGTCAATGTCAGTGTCAGTGCCGTCGCCCACGCACATGCACATCCACCTCCCCCCGTCATTCCCGTCCATCCCACGGGTTGCGGCAATGTGTCGGTCGAGCGGTGCCACGGTTCTCATTGGCGATAGGCTGGGGGGAGGGGCGCGTGGACCCAATCTGCTGTCTCTGATATTGTTGCTTTGCTTCGGGCTGACGACGTTGTGCACCTTATTCACCTCGACGCCGGGAACATGAGCACATTGACGGGGCCCAGTTGAGGGGGGGGGGTCCCCTCAGAGTCCGAAAGAGAGGGGAGGAGGGGGCGCGCCAGAAGAACAGCGAGGACGAGCGAGTGGCAGCTTTGCGCGAGGAGGCGAGCAGGGCAGGCCCAGACGCGAGACCTGGAACGACTGCTTCGTACTGGACCAGAAGTCAACAGGATTCGTATCCCTGTCGCCTTGTGCTTGTCCTCTAGTCTTGGCAATAGACAAAGAGAGACTCGACGGTGAACAGCGGAGGGAGGACGCGAGTCGACCGGGCGATCTAATTGAAAGAGGGGCGTGCCAGTCAGTCAAATCAGGGCAGTCTATCATTCCGGCCGGCTTTCTGGGCCAGCCTACGACGTAACGACCCAAGGGCTCCGCGCGACTAGACGAGGCTCTGGGTCGCCAGAGACTTTTGCTCAGCCTGGGTCAGGACTGCTGGCGAGCTCCAGAGACGCGGGACCATCCACCCCGTCATTGTTGGTAAGCCAGCCCAGCGTGAGGCCCAAGGCTCAGTCAGTCGTGTGCAGAGGACGGATTGCTGAGTGCAGTGCAGTGCAGACTGAGTCGAACCAGGTTTTGTCAGCAGAGCCGGGTCGGAAATAGAAAGGTTTATTTAATGATGATTCTGGCTGAGAGAGACGATCCATGCTTAGACGGTGTTGTGGGCGAACGTTGTTGGTGGTTGGGGACGTTGTCGTGGTGCCAGCCCGGCTGGAGCCTTTTTCACGGCATGCCGTTGCGATCAGTCAATCAGGCAGGCTGGCTGCGGGTGAAAACCTTGCCAGTTGGGGAAGCGGCGGGTGCGGGCGAGGAAGGCGCGCTGGGTTGCGCCTGCGCTTGCGGCGTCGCGACGGCAGTTGCGCGTGCGGATTTGCGCCTCGCCAGTGTCGACTGCTAGACCGCCCGCTGGCTGGAGTGACTGCCCATTTTGCCCGTTCTCTGCCGTCAACTGCCCGTCGACTGCCTGCCTGCCCTGTGGATAGGCGTGCACCCTGGCGGCGTGCAGCGGCAAACGGCCCCCTCACTGCGGCGCCTTGCCGGTTCGGGGCGGGTGCGGTAGGCGCAGTCGTGACTCGCTTGCGCTAAGTTGCAGACGTCGGCGGATGTGAGAGTTGGCTTCCATGGAAAGTTGGGTGATGTGATCCAGCTCCCAGCGGGTACTCCTGCGGAAGCCGCCCCCGGGCCCCGTTGCCGCGCTCCTGCCCAGAGCCTACGGCGATGGGACCCTAACCCCGTCCCAATCCCAGGGAAGTACCTCTTGCTGTGCCGGTGCCGCAAGAGATACCTCACTCCGATTGATACCTGACCAGGCCTTAGGTCCAAGGCCAGGTAGGGCTATTATCGCCCACACACGCCCACCACCTCCTCACTCCCCCCCATCCACACCTTCTCCGGGATATCCTGGCATCAAGCCCTCACTCGTCGTCCCCCTCCCCCTCCGAATAAGGCAAAGTTGCTGTTTCTCTTGTTCTCGCATTTATGCTCGACCACATCACTCATTTACATACTCCGTACAGATGTTTGAAACACTCTGTCACGTCGCGCTGCAACATAGCCATCCCGGGTATCGACCAACGGCTCCCTTCCACCCATGCACCATCATCTCCTGTTTCCCAATTCGTCGCCATCGGCCCCGAGGCTTCAACGGCAAGGCAGACTCGGGCAAGAATGCTCTCAAACCTTGCCCGAGGCCCCCCGAGTGTACCGAGTGCACCGGACTTTCTCCACCTCACCCGTTCATCGTCACCCAACCTCACCGAGTCACCTATCCTGGAAAGCTCGTCAAATGTCCCCCATAGCGACCCCCATCTATGTACCAGCTTACCGAGTCCGGATACGCACCATCAAGCACCACCAGGTCAACGGAAAATGCAATGATTCACGCTCGCATCGTCTCTTTCCCCTCTTGGCCCCTTAGCCTGGCCTCGATGCGACTGCACGCAAGCTCCCGTCCCACCCTAGCACATCAGCTTACCTGGCTGACCAGTGATGTGACACACGTCGTTCCAAACCTACCGACTGGGGCGTGCGTTGCCTGCACGTCACCAGAACCTCCCCAACTCGGGCGGCGTCTATTCAGCCCAATCCGTCGCGTCTGGGCAGCCTTTGTCGTCGACAGGCGCGCACCGGTCTGCGAACCAGCACCCAGAACAGCAAAGAAGGCCCGACACGACAAAAGGACATTGGCGTAGATCGCTTGCCCTAACAACCTAACGCCCTGGCGCTCGCCCTGCTGGGCTGGGTGTGGTTTCCGATCGGAAGAATTCCATTGAATGATGACCCGCTGCTCTGGGCTTGACCGGCTTGTCCCTCAGGCCCCATTCTTGATGGTTCCGGGTGGGTACCGGTCAACGACTCCCCCCATCACGGAGCCCGGACCTTTCAACGCCCGGCAGCCCTGGTTTGCTCGCCTGGCCCGCCATCGGGGCCTCAAGCACGGAGGTTACGGAGCATAATTAACACATTGCACTGTTGGTGGCGTTGAGGTGCTCCCCGCTCACTCCGCGTTTGTGGTACGCGTGCTTGGCGTGCCTGCTGAGGTGTCGTTCGCCATGTGCCATTGCACACTAGGTATGTAGGCTCTGCCGTGGATGTTGGGGGCTTCCTGTCAGAGACGGCAGATGGCGATAACCAAGCGCGCTGATTGAGATTTCACGATTAGATGCTTGTGCAAGACCTTAGTGTCCTCCACTCACGCACGTCCATCGCATCTCCCGCGAACCAGCCCTTTATTTCCATGGCTTGTGTAACGATCATTGAGACTGCTAATGCACGCATAGCCTGAGGACAGGGAGGCGACAGAGCAGAGCCACCCGATGAACAGCTGTGGTTTGATTCTGGACCAGAGACGGCAACCCTGCAATTTGCGCTTTCGAGTCAATAGCTGGTACAGGCTTAGTGGCAACAATTTAGACCGTCGACTCACTCGCTCTTGGCCGAATAACTATTACGCCATAATACATATGTGCAAAATCTCTGCGCATCCTAGCTTGACGGATTTGAAGCCCCGGTTACCGTTTCTGACCGACAACCTCCCATGTCGGTTCAACCTATTCACTCATAGGATTGTCGACTATGCTAATATTTGCATTGGCTAGACTAGATTCGAACTCCTCTTCTTTACATAGTCTACCCGAATCCCGGTGCCTCAGCCATGGTAAATTGTTTTCATTAATACGCGAGGCACGATCGAAGGGCAAGCACAACATTTCGACCCCGTCTTAGAGTGGCTCTCGTGGTCTCTCTCGGAAACACAGAAGTCGTTTATACCCGAACAATCCGTACTAATCCCCACAACGGATTTAAAAGTTCATCAGTACGGCGACTAAGTTTTGACAGCCTAGGTGGATGATCATGACTCCGTCGCGCACATCAGCGGCTTTCGCCCATCTGGTTCGGGGGAGTTGTTCGCATCTCGGGACCGTGTCCGAACGGAGGCACGGTGCTTGACAGTCCGTCTGCTCGCCCGACGATGCGGCTTAATGACTAGCTTGCTAGTTTCCCCAGAACGTGGCATAATATATTCGCGGCCGCCGCAGGTATTTAACCCCTATACTATATATTTTGCGGACTGACAGCGAGCTAGCCCACTCTCGATGGGCTCAACTTCTCGTTCGTGGCTCCAAAGTTTGGGCAGCAGCCCGATCCTTTGGCGTGTGTTTAGCGTAGCCCTATGAACGGCTTTTGCCCGGGAGCATGCACCCCTCGTCTTTCTATTGCCACGAGCTCGCAAGACCCTCCGAGGACGTGCTGCTAACATTTTGCCTCGGGCGTCGGATATTCTCCGACCCGTGCAGCTTAACAATCATCTTACACGTCACGTCGAAACCACATGCTTTCAATCGAGTAATGTTAGTGTACGCCGGTGGATGGCTTCTACAGACGGGGTAGGGAAGGTCTGGTTTCGTCGTGCCAGCCACTTCGTATCGATTAATCTCATGGTACAAGTCGGTGATGCCGCCAAGCGTCTCCCATACTGGCTAGGACCCCGCCGCGCACATCTCCGGCGGACAGGGAGTCCCCCTTCGGACGGAGTACGGACTCGGACTACCTGCGGACGACTGAATACCGGGCGACGGATCCAATACCAACGCCCTGCTCTTCTACAGCATCTTTCAACAGCCAAGCCGCCCGTCCAGGACCAGGAACTTGTCTGCTAGTTCATGACCATTTCCCGTTCCAGAAGGAGCTCATCCCGATGGTGTGTAAATCAGTGACTGATAATTTGCTGTCACTTCGCAGCCTGCGATGTTGTCGATCGATACATCTGCTGCCTGGTGTACTGCAACCACATGCAGCTATACCAGAAGCATTCGGGTATACGGACAATTCAGGGTCTCCGAGTCGGCCATTCACAGTGAAGTCCGAGGCTCTGTTTCAATGACGAATGCGTATGCTCCCTGCATGGAAACATGAATCCACTGCACAAGGCAACCAGAAAGCCTGTCTGGGGAAAGGCTTTCTCCTGTGACTTGAGAAGTGGCCTCGGCATACATCTGGTTGTGGGGGGTGGTGGCAGTTCCTTGTTAACAGCAACAGCAACGCTGGGCGTCCACAGCAGCCCGCAATGAATGAACCCGGGGGTGTTGACGGCTGGCCATGCAGGGGGCAAAATCGTCTCATGAAACACGGTCTGTTCATTTGCATCTTGACGGGTGCTCCGTACATCAAACGGCGCCAAATGATCCTCCGGGAGTCGCTGTCCAGAACGGCCAGCGTGGTTGTAGTAGAAACTATTGGCGGCGGAGACCAGATGTCGTTCTGGAATCATCAACTCCTTACCACGCCAGCTGGTCAAGTTATTCTTGTCTCCCAGGACTCGGGAGTGCTATACGAAGAAACACCGAAATACCCAGGACGTTCCCAAACCGGCTTGATTTCTCGTAAAGTGTCTGCACCAGAATCTGCAGCGGCATCTGCACCAGCCACTGCCCTACCAGGCGGCTATGTTTCCACTCGATAGCCCCAAAGGCTTCGATCCTCCAGGTGTTGAAATAGCACAATCCTACTGCGGCTGGTTCCGCAGGAACAAAATCGCCGGTACGCCAGACGAAGGAGCAGCTCGACAGATCTTTGGGATGCTGAGGTCCACTGGCAAGGACACTGCCACGTTTGGGGTGAGAGGGCTGAAACATTCAACCAGTATACTAACATCTCCAAAGATAGTAGTCTGTACCGGGGCCATGGACCCAGGAATAGCAGTCACGACCAAAGTACTCATCTTGACGCACAGCTCGGTGATGGATGAGTCTGAAAATGAAAGGGAGTGAGCGAGTGTCCCTGGCTGTGGGCCATGAGGTCACCCATGACTCTGAAGTGCCAAAATCAAGGCTCTGACACCTGTCAAAAGGCCTGTCGAGCATGGTGTTTCATAGCTCCAGACTTGACAGGGGCGAAAACACGCGTAAATTGAAGCTATGCTACTGCGAATCCATAGGAGCCACCTAGGCGCCGCGGCGTCCAGCCAGCATCCTCCTCTCGGTAGGTCCCAACGGAGGCGAAGTTGGGCCCATCGAGGCCCCCGGTTCTCGCTCACAGCACTCCCTTCCGGGCCTTGAAGATCTCGACGCTCTCGTCGGCATAGAGAATCTCCTTGAGGCGGTACTTGATGGGTGGTTCTGTCGGAAAGATGTCAAAGGGGGTAAATCGTGGATGGGAGTCGAGATCGCTCTCATCGTCACTAGGCGGGATCTCGTCCTCATCTTCCACCGCCACGTCAGAGGACGGGTGACTGACAGACGAAACGGTGGTGCTCAGGCCCGAGTCGCTCGCGGGGGAGCTTATTGTAGAGGATCTTCGTGATCCCTCCCGGCTCTCGACAATCTCGTACCGCATATTCCTGATGCCCAAGTAACGCAGCCGGGTCTCGGGTCGCACGGCTATCATGTCTACAATCTGCAGGCCATATTCCCCGGTGTCGAGGGTCGGTGGACCTCTACCTATGCTGGGTATGCTCAGGGTTACGAGATGGGGGATGTTAGGCAGCCTTTGGAGGAAGGTGTGCTACACGGCGATCAGCTCAGTACATATTGTCACTAACTCTTCGGGACCGAGACAAAGAGGGGGGGTGTAGAGGGAGAGAAAAATGAGAGAGAGAGGCACTATGGGACGAAATGAGAGTCTGTCCTCACCCAGTCTAGGGGATCGAGGGAAATGGCTAGCTCCCGGAGGTTGGCCATCTTTCCGCTGGTCAGATACATGACCATTTCCAGGTTGAAGGCCCAGAACATTCGCCGAGCATCTCCCCGGGCATGCTCATGGTTTCTCAACTTATCCGGATGGCTGCTGTCAATGAGCAGCTTCTTCAGGCTGGCATGCTGCCTCTTGATGGGGCCATTGAAGATATGGCCGATGGGGACAGGGGGATTCGGCGTCCGCCTGCGGTCGAGGAGGAACAAAACCTCAATCGAGTTTGGGGCTAGGGTTTCTTTGAGGAAGAACAACAAGGAATAGGTGGTAATGTCGACATGGATGTGCTTGAGCTTGAGATGGTATTGCCAGGACTCCCGCGAGGACTGCTTGCTGGCCCCTCGACGGGGCCGGGAGCTTACCAGGGTTGGCTGGAACTGTTTCCGGAGCGCCCTGAAGAGCTTCTCCTGACTGGGACACTGCAAGATGGTCAGGGAGGTCATGACGGTCCAGTCGAAGGCGTGGGTGCAGAGGAATGTATGGAGCGGGATTCTCGCCACCTCCAGGCGCTCAAGGCAGAGCTTTTCCTGCTGCTGCTGCTCCTCTTCACGCTCTCCTGTTCGTGGCAAGGAAGGCGATGGTGAGTCCCTCTTAGCTTGATTGGGAGGATCATCAACGTTGTCGTCGTGCCCTTGGACTTCTCCACCCGTGTCCATCACTTGGACGCCCGTGGTGATGACACCTGCATCAAGCTCGGGCATTGCCTCAGTCGTCGTCGATGGGCCTGCTGCTTCTGGCGATGACAGCTCGGGAAGGACGGATATCGGGTCCGAGGCGTCCTTGGATTCACGGGGCCAGTTCTTGCGGATGTCGAAGACTCGACCAAGGACGACCCCCAGGACCCCTCCCAGGCGACGGCCACCGATGTCACTCTCGCCGGGCCAGCGAGCTGCGAAGTCAACTTGCTGCGTCTTGCTCAGGTCGCCCTTGATTTTGGCGAAGTCCTCCTTCTTGGCTCCCTTGGCGAGACTCAGACGGAGCTCCCTGAGGATCGGCCTCGACTTCTCGATTAACACTGAGAGCTCATCCAGGTAGGCTACCTGGTCAATATCCAGAACAGTGATGCTCCTAAGAGCTGGAAGCACACTGAATGTGGGGTACACGACCTGGTTTTCGTCATAGGGAACCCTTCGCCGCGACGTGTGTGCAGTGTTCAGGTTGAAGCTGCCGATGGACGGGGGCGCGCTGCTTGGAGGCGATGGAGGCGAATCGGTCGCTGGGAAACCTATACCGGGTGGTGGTGTTCCGTCGACGACTTCGATAATGCTTCTGGAGGAGGTGGTCGTCGAACCGCTGCTCGTGCGGCTGATGCCCCAACGAATCCAGACAGAGTTGAGCTTGCACGGCCGCGACTCAGACTCGTCATCAAGCGAGGCCAGGGCCAAGAAGACGTCCGAGTTGAGGCCAGTAGGCATATCCCATTTGAAACTCTCGAGGTTGATCATCTTCTCGACGGCGATGGCCACGAGAGTGTTTAGCATTCTGCCGGTCTCGGTGTTGAGGGCGTAGTCGCCCACCCACCTCGAAAAGCCGTTGCCCATACAGAAGCTCCGCGTGTAGAGCGCATAGTTGTTCTGGAGAAGCCTGTTCTTTGGCTTTTTGATGCCGTGCACCTTGTGAATTGCATGAGCAAACCGATTGCGATGCGCAAGGGCGGTTAGACCAATCGTCAGGGCATCCACGCCGTCAGTCGAGAAGATATCAGTTTCGTCAGGCCATATGATGTCAAAGGAGGAGTAGACATATGGAGCCGCGAGGTTATGAAAGGTCGAGTTGAGCTTCATGACCGTGACTAACTCCCCGCTGCCGATGTCATGGAGCTATATTGGGGTTCATATGTGGTGAGTCTACGTTGAGGTCTTCACGTCGATGCTATAGGGTAGGCTAACACACCTCTTTGAAGATCAGCCTCAGGATATCGATGGGCAGTCTCGAAAGCGTCAGCGGCTCCCGATAGCCAGTCGTGGTAGAAGATCCATTAGCAGGCGCCTTGCCCTTCCAGCGCCGCACGAGCTCGACGGCAGGGGAATCCACATCATCAGCCGCGGGATGTGTCTCAGGCTGTCGGCTGAGAGCGGGGGACGAAGCCATCGCGAGACACCACTATAAGCAAAGACGCTAGACGAGAAAAAGGCACACAAGAGCACGAGGGACAGTGGGCGAGGGACGAAGAGATGGCAGAATCACGGCCGTGGGTGACTGTATCGACAGCAGCTACATGAGGCAAATAAAAAAAAAAGAGAAAAGAGGCAGCAGACGCACGCACGCAAGGCTTCCAGCTGTGCGTGCATCAGCTGGCGCAGCTCAGGCCGAGTTGGGCTTTTGTGATGCCCGCTGTCATTGGAGTACTGCTAGCCCCCAAGCATTACGTCAGCAGCTTGGGCGGTTAGCATTGGATGAAAGAAGAGTCTCTCACTGCCTGAGGAGGTGACAGTGACCGGAAGTATTGGCATTGTGCAGCAGCAGCTCAGCAGGGCAGGCGCAGCCCAGCAACAGGTGAGCATGTGCCCGGCCCCTGCCCTGGGCTGGCGCTGGCGCTGGCGCTGGAGCTGCTGTCCAGTCGGGACTATTGGCTGTCTTACGTAAGGCTTCATGATGAGGTGGCTGCCCCTCAGTCGGGACGGACCCTGCCCCAAACCCAGCCCAGCCTTCTCCTCCCGCTGCCTCGAGCATCTCGCGATATCAGCTCTGGGAGAAATCTTGCGAACAGGCGAACTTTTGGTGCTCATTTACTTCGTGTCTTGTCACTGACTCTCGCTGACTGTCCAGTCGCCACCTCAGAGAGGCCACCCTGTTTGTTCTTACCGTCTCTGCTGCCCTCCCTGTTGCGCGCGTGTACATATCGACGACAAGGGCGCCTCGCGCGATACAAGATAGACGACAACTGTCCTGTTCTCGGCGCCAGGCAGCGACCTCTCCACGACTACATAACACTGCCGAGCGA
The DNA here is from genome assembly GCA_012184525.1 of Xenoacremonium recifei. Classification (NCBI taxonomy): domain Eukaryota; kingdom Fungi; phylum Ascomycota; class Sordariomycetes; order Hypocreales; family Nectriaceae; genus Xenoacremonium; species Xenoacremonium recifei. Next base: position 177,697 of record WOFQ01000024.1, on the reverse strand, counting down.
TACTTGGACTCAAAGTGCGACACGCATCTTACGCAAATATACACCATACCGACCTTGCCATACACACACAGACATACACCGGCGCACTATCACCACCACCATGTCCTCCTTCGTCGTCGATCTCTGGGAGTCCATCTTCACCCCCGGCCCCACGCCCTCCCTCCTCCGCGCCGCCAACCTCTCCTTCGCCGCCCTGCAGCTCGTCCTGCTCCTCCTCCTGCTCGCCACCCACAACATCCACTGCGCCGTGCTCTCGGTGCTGTGCGCCGGCCTCTGGTGGAGCGTCAACTGGTTCGCCGCCGAGCTGGCCATCCAAAAGGCGCGCGAGGCGGCCGCTGAGAAACCCCCGCCAGTCCCCGCCGAAGATTCCTCGGCCGACGAGACTGAGGTCGAAGCTGCTGCTGCTGCGGCGCCGCCGGAGGTCGTGCGCTCGGATGTCGAGCCCGTGGAGGCTGTTGGCGAGGTCAAGCAGCGGCTGGCGGCTGTGCCGGCGCCGGGCACGCAGTCGAGTGTGAGCACGGAGGATGAGTGGGAGAAGGTGTCGGAGAACGAGAACGAGAAGGACAAATAGACTACTGGGAAGACTCTTTACCTCGCGGGTTGATTTGTAGAGACGGGGCGCAGGATGAAGACGGGGTTGATGATGGGACTTGGAATGGGAGAGAGATATCGATACCCTAGGGGCACAGTTATGTACATGTGATGCCCAAATATATCCTCAAACAAGTCCCCTCCCGGAGTGCAGATAGAACTTGTTTGCACGGGCATGAGAAGTCATCGACCAAGACTGAAATGTGTCTGAGTGAACTGGTCTGTCTACGTTGCTTGGCTTTCTATAGACTATTGAAGCGTGCCGCCCGAGCTGGTATACAATCAGAAGAACACACAGAAGAAAGACTCCCCTCACGCCTTTATGCGCCAAAGTATCCAAATCATTATCCCAAGGCTCACGTATTCGAGAAGACACACAACACAGCAACTACAACGCCATTTAACGCGCTCAACAGATTCAAAAGGCCGGCCCAGGTTGCCAAAGAGAGAAACAGGAGATCCAAAAAGGAAGAAAGTCTAATTGCCCTACAAGAACTTCAGTTTACGCGTTGCCAGCGCAGCTACCAGAGTGCTCATGGCGCCGATAAATAAGCATATTGAGATGGCATTGGGCCCGCTCGTGTTTGCAGGCGTCTTGGGTTCATCGTGGCCAAGCTCAGGGCTCTTGCCGGGATCAAGAATGGCGAAGACGATAGTGGCAATGAAGGTGCCCACGAACTGGGGCAGCGTGGTGTAGATGTTGAGGATGCCGAAGTAGATGCCGGAGAGCTCGCCTGTTGAGTCCGTAGACGGCCGACTCTCCGGGCCGTGTTCGAGGTGAAGGGGCACGCTGCTGTCTTCCTCCGAGGACCGAACGGTAAGTTCCAGCTCCTCGGTCGAGAAGCGGCGGTACCCGGCGCCGTGGCGCCCGGACGGCAGGTTGGCAGCGCCGCTGAGCCTGTTGACTTCGACGCCCAGGAACGCCGTAGGTGCCCACATGGCGATGGTCCAGGGGCTGGTGGGCGGATGTCAGTAAACATGCATGACGAAAAGACTACGGGCCGATATGGATACGTCCAGAATCAAGAAGGCAACTTACATTCCACACAAGCAAACGAGAGCCGTCGCAAAGCGGTAACTCCTGGCAAAAGGGGCCAATGACATGGACGCTGCGAAGAGCAGATGGCCGCAGATCCATGTCGTCAGCAGGTCGGGCTTCTTCTTGCTAAAGCGGTCCAGGAAGCCGGCGATGGCGCGCGGTGGTCGCCGAGAGGCGTATTGATGGTCATCTGGGGACTTTACCAACAGCGGCAGCAGCCAGGCGCCGGCGAAGGTAATGGTCGAGTAGATGACGAGCGATGTACTGCCAATGCGACCAATCTGGCCGAGAGCATCCTTGGTGTCCTTGGCCTCGTCAGGCACGTCGAAGCGGAAGTACGTCTCGCCAACCCAGGTAGTGCTGTAAAAGAGGAAGGGGAACCAGCCGATCCAGGACCAAAACTGAGCCCAGCAGATGGCCTGGATGCGCGGAGGGAGGTTGAGCAGCGTCGAGGCGATCTGGCGGAAGATCTTGAAGCGTCCCTTGTGTTTGCCGACCTTGGCTGTGATGAGGACGCGTTCGGTGACGCCCCAGCAGGTGAGGGCAGTCGAGATGATAATGGCGAAACAAGCAATCACAGTGAGTTGCTGGAACTGCGTGTTCCCAAGCGCAGTACCGAAGATCTTGACGAGGTCAATGGCTCCGGCGCCGTAGCCCAGCATGTGACCGATGGCTGACATTCGGCTTGCTGAACCCGTGTCAGTATGATCCGAGAAGAGACGGGCATCAGTGGGTGCTTGACTTACCCCATGCCGCTCCTGTCTGCTGCTTCTCAATAGGGAGGGTATCAACAATCAGACTCCTTGCGCAGGACATGACTAGATGTGAGTTGTAAGCGGAAGGCTCTGAGATTGTTCAGCTATTGATTCGACGTACTCGCATTGATACCGAAATCGACAGCATAAATGGCAAATACGGCGAGGACGATCGTCGGAGTCCGCGCAGCATCATCATCGCTGACTATCAAGCCTACAATCGCCCGGGTGAAGCCCAGCAGCAGCAAGCTGAAGACAACGATGGTAGCGCCGCCAACCATGAAAGGCCGTCGCCGTCCCCATCGCGACTTGCTCTCGTCGGCAATGACGCCTACGAAAGGCTGAACCATGAGGCCCGACAAGGGACCAGCGATCCAGACGAGCGACGTATTACTCTTGGTGAGGCCAAGGTTGAGAAGGTATGGAGTGCAGTCTGCGATGAGGTTCAGTGTTAGCAGGATAACCGAAAGACTGGCGCTCTAATCGCAAAGGGGCTACTTGCAGGTCATCTCAATGCCCCAGGTGAAGCTATCGCACACAATCACCATTAGCCATGCGCCCAGATATCCGAGATATCAAGTCGAGGGTCCTCACGTAACGCCCACAGTGACAAACGTCAGCAACACCATCTGGAGAGCCTCGGAGCGGCCTCTGATCCCGGGCTGCCCTGCCCAACTAGCCATGTTCGCCGGATCGTCGTCGCTATCGAGAGCGTCTAGACTCTGCCGTAAGCGCCGGGCTTCCTTGTCAACGTCCTTCTCGTTGACACCATCCTCGTCCTCGTCGTCGAAGAAATCGTCGTCAAAGTCCTCGTCATCGGCGTGCTCGAAACTGCGTCGATTCCTGACCGGGGCGGTAGCGACAGCGCTGCTAGAGGACGAGATCGGTGTTGGAGCAGCAGCTGGCGAGCTCTCCCGCGACGCGTCCGACGTTCCGATCGGGGTTGGCATAGCCTCGGAAAAGGTCGAGGGAGGAGATGAGATTGTGGGCGACGGCGGCGAGATGCGGATTGCAGGCGACGAGGGAGTTGCCGGCGCCGCGAACGACGGAGGAGGCATGAGGGAAGTCGTCGAACTCTAGATATAGGGATGCCGGTCTATGGAGGCGGTGGGGTCATGGAGCGATCGCTGGACATAATCCTGCAGGGACGGCTCGAGGAGATTGGGCCAGAATCAAGCAATGCGAGGCTGGCTATCAGGCGGGCTTAGAATGCGACGGTGAAGCTGGTGTTGATGTTGATGTCGAGGGGATGTCGAGGAATGGGTGAAGTTGGACGAAGGCCCGTAAGAAGTTGGCCGTCAGCAGCACGGGAAGGAGGGAAGGAAGGAGGGAGGCTGCGGCTGGACTGCTCCTTCTCCCGAGGTGGCATCCAATGTCTCACCTAAGTGAGGTTCTGCTTACGGGGGTCTATCTCTCCTCCGTACTGATTCTCAGTCAGAATTGCTATCCTCTTTTTTTTCCCCTCTGGCGTGCGTGTCGGCCCTCGTAATCACTGCTTCGTCACACCTCCTGAGGCACTGGGCTGGCTGAACTGGAGCAGCTGAAGCGGAGGAGTGGATGCTCTGCAGCCCCCCTGAGGGGTCTTCCGGGACCTGTATGCGCCTAAGATAAGGGGTCGCTTCGATTCTCATTCCAGACGACACCCGAGAGGTGAGATTGAGTTACCCTGTCCTTTTGTGGTGTATATGTGTCCCTTGCCTGCTAACGGAATGCTCTTGCCAGAACCTGCCTTTGAGATTCCAATTCCCATTCCTCATTAAAAGCATTCTCCAGCAACTTGGCCCTACAACTCCGAGACCCTGACTGTTACGGACCGTCGCTCGCTCGCTCGCTCACGGCCACGTTTCCGCTCGACTGGTTCTAGACTCTAGCGCTCCATCCCGCTCCCAGCACGGCGGCTGCTCCACCAGGCCACCCATTATTGTTCTTAGTCGGGAGCTATCGATTGATAGGCCTGTCGAAGCCTTCCCCAGATCCACCCCACCACCTTTGGTGATGATCATCACTTCACCTCCAACTCTTAGGATTGCTCCTAACCTAGAGCCGCACACTTGAGATATCATCTTCAGCGTCGGGTGCGGTCAATTCTTTCCTTCTCCGACTTAATCCATTGTGGGTTGCTGTCTTGAATTATTCCAGTTCACTGTATGCAGCCTGGCTAGACGTATACTTCTACTTATACTAGCTAAACATCTGTACCTCAACCCCGAAATAACCAGACATGTAACTATCACCCAGGGAAAGAATATCTCATGATATCAGACGCATTTTTTCCTAGTCTAAAACTCATGCTGCTAGATTATTAACTCGGAAAGACAAATACTGAAACCCACATTAGATATATTTTCTCTCTTCGCGACGTCCCGGAGTTAACCATCAGACGCTCGCACAAGAGGGAATCACCAAGCCGCACAGACAAGAAGCCATAACAATGGAGACTCCGAATAAAAGTTTCGCCATGAATGTCGAGAAAACTTTGTCATGAGGACACCTTGATGAGGGACACCTTGCTGAGGGCCGAGGAACCATAATTTAAGAAGGTCTCTCCTCACGGGGAGCCCTATGCTGTCTCGAAGCCGTACCTTACACCATCCTTCACCTTGCCTTGGAACGTTTAGCTGTCACCATGTCTCCGCCCCCAGAGTCAACAATCGCGGACCTAAAGAGCCTTAAATCTTTCTGGCTTGATTTCCAGTTAATCTTGGCGATTTTAGCTGGCCTTCTCTCAATTCCATCGACAATTTTGAGATCGAGGTTCGTTGCAAATAACGGACATTACACTCTTGGTCGTAAGTCAAGCCCTTACCCATTCTACACTCCTTGTTACTTGATGTCACAACAATACTTAGAACATCTAGATGTCAGTCCTTGGTTATTGACTTGGGACTTAACCCATCTCTCCATGGGCGTGTTCGTCAGCATTGGTTTAATCTGCACTATTGCCTGGCAACACGACTCGGGTAACGATCTGCAATCTTTACAAGTTGGTATAGTCATCCTCGCGAGCTATCAAGTCACGTTCATGCTCATCTTTTTGGGGATGTCTATGCTTGCATGGCTCCATGACATACCGCCACCAACACCACAACGAACGCAGGACACAACATCGCAGCCGTTGGAGACACTGCCATCATCGTATCAAACAGCTGGTCCGAGTAACCCAAACAACCAAGTTTAGATACTGCGCTCTGAACGGACATTTATCCCGCGGTAGCGAGCAGAGAAACCCTGTATACTAGGTCTTGATTAACTAAAAACTGGGTTTCGCTGGAGATACGCAAGTTGATATTGGCTATTTGGTCTGGATTCACGAAGATTTTACAACACGGAAGACACCCTTAGTATCGGAGCAGCCGATTTTTCTTGGGGTCTGAAGTATTCAGCAGTATTAGAAAATATCACATAATTCCCCAGCACATGCTATTCGGTTGTGATCCCGCTAGGTGGGCCTGTTGCGGCGTGGTGTTGCTTGATAAGTTTAAAGGACTGTCATAATTATATGATTAGTGTAGTGAGATAATCAATATCGTATTAAGTAACATTTCTCTCGAATTCTTCTAATGCTATCTGAAGCACGGAACTCGTGGTATACTGCATTGTTACGTCGTGTCATACATGTACTTGGCTCCATGCTCTTGACACTGGCAAAAATGGCAAAAGCTGTGAATGAGAGGGTAAGGGGAGTAAGTAGCCAAACTAAGAAGAAAAAGAGAGCCACGAGAGTATGAATCTGGAACCAAACCTTGTAAGTTGGAGGCCTACTCACAAAAACGCCATCTGTCCTCAAGGCACCCTACTGAGCAGCAAGATATCAAGGTATTAAAAAAAGACCTCTTATATAATACGCTCCCTGCTGCCTTTAGAAGCTAGATGTCATAAAAAATTATCCACCACCTTCGGACCGCTCAGTCGTCGCCATGGCACCGACCGCAAGCTCGACCACAACAAACCAGGCCTCAAACCCGACCGGCATTGGCCTCAAGAAGGATTTCTTCACTGAAGCACAGCTATGCCTAGTAATTACAGCTATATTCCTTTCATACCTTTGGATTGGGATTAAAAAGAGTAAGTCGAGTCCGTCTAAGTCGAACGTCCGCTCATCCAAGGCTAGCATACCCCCCAGTTTCTGGACCAGACGTTACTGTCAGGAAGCATGGAGATTATATCCGTCACGCCACCTTCTTTTGTGTCATAATGGGATCAATTACTATCTTAGCCTGGCGAAAGAACCCCAACGACTGCTCATCATGGGTCTCTGTGTTTGCATTCGCGCAGACGTTGATTCAAATGTTCATTCAATTCTGCTTATCTTGGAATTGTTATTTAACGCTACCAGAGGTCTCTGAGCCGACACCAACACCACAGCCAATCTCAGTGCAGCGTCCAGCGTCGCCGACGGTGCAGCCTCCACCGCCGTCATATCTACCCCTGGACGAGAGAAGCCATGCACTACATGAGGTGCCATCCAGACACTGAGACTGCCCATGATGTTGGTCTCTTGAGAAAGCTAGGGGATCACACGCTGAGCTATCGGTAACGAAAACAACCTGCTAGATCGCTAGAGAATTGATCGAGTTCAGTATGGGTATCATGGTCATGAGAATGGGAAGTGGGAGATTCCCTTGATATCGGAGCGGCGAACTCCCCGGTTTCAAGCTCTCAATGGTAGTCAATAATTATATAAATTCTAGCATTCGCCATTGAATTGTCAACTCACAAGTCTAATTACTATCATAGTTGTATCATCAACTTAGAAGGATGGTCATAATCGAACTATATCATCAGCAGACCCTGGTAATCCCCTTCGTGGCGCGGATCCAACAGAGTCTCAAGAATAGCTAATAGCAGCATTGCTACGTTCTATGCTGGTATTGACGGGCTGCAAAGTAACGATGATGATGTGAGGTTTTGACTCTTAACCTCTTGCCCCAGATGAGAAACACCACATTACCAAGAAGTATGGTAATACAGAGAACCCCAAACATGATGAAGACGTTTTTGAAACCCATATTGCCAATCCAAGGTTGCAGTACAAATACAAAAACGGTCGAAACCACATTTTTCGTTAAAGTCATTGCAATCATAGAATCACCAACAATCTGATTCCATTTAGGTCAATACCATATAAACAAAGGTGTTTGGCTCAAGTACTGAATAAGCATAGTTCTTGAGTCTAACTTAAGTCACTCACTCACTCACTAACATCGTCTCCTTTTAATAGAGCTGCCATCAAGAATCTAGTCATCATCGTGATCAAAAACATCTACTCTGGTATCTTCACCCAACCCATCATCAACCCCGCATACACCGTCCCGTCCAATCCTCTTCCCAGCACACACACCAAATCTTACATACAACCAGTCTCGCTCCTCTACTAATAATGGTATTCTTTCTGAACGCCGGGCTCCCATGCCACATCTTCTCCGCCGCAGACAACAAGTCCACCAAGCTCTGTCCCTGAAAGCAATCCGGACAGCCTCCGAAGAGGTTCGGCTTTGAGAATCGAAGAGACGCAGGCGAAAGATGAAACCAAAGGGAAAGCAACAAGTTCAAAAAGCTCAGAATGATAAACGTAAGGGGTAAGTAGAAGCGAAGAAAACGAAACATAACACCGAAAAAAAGACGCCCTTCTTGGACTGTCTTGCTGAACCCCTCCCCGAAGCTTCGGTCGCCATGCCCTGAAAGAATAACGCCTCCCGTCACCGGAATCCCTTGGTACATATCCTCTTTAGTTCAACCGAGGACGAAAATATACCCGTTTGCCCGATTTTGTTCCTTGCGCGCCAACGCCAGTTGTTTGTTTGTTCGTGTTGCCCGGTTTTGTATTTCCCTCATTGCGTCTATGCATCTGCCAGTTTAGCAAAATGCTTTGACCAGATCCATCCGACTCTATCTGTCGGATCGTCCTGGTTCTTTGCAAGCCACAGCTCGCCCTTTTCGGCGATAACATCAAATATCTGCGTTCTTAGTCAGTCATCATATCGGTCGGAGTATGGCTGTGGAGACTTACCTCGCCTGCCTGGTATATCAAGTATGGGTAGCCAGCTTCGTGTTTAGTAGTCGCGATATTAAACTCAAACAGAGAAGCTGCTAGCCACAACACATTATATCCATCGGTAGCTGGACCACGTTCTCGTGACGATGCCCGAGACGACCGCGCGCTATCCTCAGGTCCATCGGGAGGTGGTAGTGCTGAGTGGAAAAGACCCGAGAATCGCCCTCTATCCTGCGGGGTATAAGTTGAACTGTACGTCGTCATCGACTCACGCAGAGGGTAGTTTGTTGACTCAGAGCTCTGTCGTGGCATACCCCCCGAGTCGAAGCTCCTCCCAGTACTGGGCCGGGTAGATGCTGCGAATGACCGTGAGCTCCCAGGCACTTCAGGCGACAATGGCGATACGGTACCCTGCTGGTGGTTGTTGATACCCGCATAGTAGTCGCGGTAGTAGTATTGATGGGGACTGGGAATGCTTGGTCCCGTCGCACTTGTGGGAGACATCTGGAATGAGCCGCTGTTGCGTGTCGTGAATTCCGGCGTCGGTAATGACGGCGCCTGGTCGTTGTTTAGTGAGAGACCGCGTCCGCGAGCCGAGTCGATATCTGATGGTCGTGATCGAACCTTCAGGAACGATTCGTCGATGCTGGCCGCCGTCGATTGTGACGCTCTTCCCCTGTAGTCTGGGTTGAAGATGCCAATGTTGGAAATCTGCTCTTGCGCGTAGGGGAAATCTCGCTGGAAAGTCGACACAACCTCCTTGAGATCAGGGATGTCGGGGCAATCGCCCAGAACCACCTTCATCTTATCCTTCCAGATTCCATACCACTTCGCCTGGATGTTCACTAGATTTCCAAGGCAGATGTTGGCAACCTTCTCTGTAAGACTAGAGAGCCGCGGTAGCTCTTTCTTGAGGGTGTCATTGAGTGCTTCGTACTGCTCGACCAGCTCTTTGAGCTTGGCATCGGCGTTCTTGCCCCCACGCTTGAGCTGCTCATATCTCTCAAAGTCTAGACGGCGCTTTTGTCGCTTTTTCATAGCGAGCGAGGGGTTGCCGTATGCTTTGATTACAAGCTCAAAAGGTTCAATGACGTGCTTCCGCACTTGCGATAACTGCGTGTTGTGTAAGCAAATTAAGCCTTACGGCTTAGCGATATGAATGAACTTACGTGGTCTTCCAGAGCAACCTTCTCTAGGTCCCGTATCGAGATGTTGAACTGAACCCATTTGCTCTCCAACTCGGGATAGTTGCCAGGCTGAAGTCTCATGACCAGCTCAATTGAGGAGAGATATTGGAGGAATTCGTGCACATATGCTGAAACCTGTCTCGTGTAGAACTCAACGTCTCGGAGGACAACCTGAAGTCGCAGGAACTCGTCATTGAATTTCTCGTTCAGTGTCGCGTACTCTGGATCTTCTGGCGATCGATTGCCCGAGGCCTGCAGCTTGTCGACTCGTTTTCCAAAGGCACGCGCAAATCCGGCCTTTACATCGGATTCCTTTCGTTTCCTGCCGACTATCTGGCCAACCAGCTCAAAGTTCTTCTTTGTCTTGTTGATCTCGATAATGGCGGTTTCGAGAGAATCCTTAGCCGCGATCAAAGCCTCTCGGTCGGGATGATCTTGCGGTGTATGCTGAAGGAGAGTGATGATGAGATTAGGATACTTTGTGATTCTCTGCATTGGCTTGATCAGCAAGGAATCCAAGTCCCAAGCGGCTGTCAGATCCTTGGCAACTTCATTGCACTCATTCAACCACACTTTGACTGTTGGGTCTTGCTGAATCTGGATCAATGATTTGGCAGCCTGGTCACTGTTCCTCAGAAAGCCTTCGTGGGCCAGCTTCATCTTTTCCATATTTGCTTGGAAGACAGGCCCAAGGGCTGTGGTGCGGTCCTTGGCGTCATCGAGTTCCGCCGCGCTGAATTGGCCGGGTTCAGACATAAAAGACCCTTCTCGCGATAAAGCAGATCGTCGACCCTGTGGAGCATAGACGCTCATGACAGCTTCCTTGACCTGACTCAAGAAGTGCGTGTGGAATGCAATGATTTCGTCCGTGTTGCGGAAGATGAGCTTGACTGTTTTTGCGTCAAGCTTGGGACATGCCTCCGCCGTGCCCTTGTAGATTTCCTCTACAATATTCATGTCCCTCACAAACACTGCCTCGGTGTCGACCAACTCCTTGATCACATTCCGGCGTTGGAGCAGGCGGTTCTTCTCCTTACCAGTCGGTCCGCTCTTCTCCTCCGTGTCGGGTTTCGCCTCACCGTCAGCAGCGGCGATGGTCGGGAAGTACTGGTCTGATGGTCTGGGAGAAGCTGTATCCATGGATTGAGGGGTTGGCATTGTCGGTATGTACTCATCACTCCCGCGTTCAGAGTTGACAAGCGTGCTGCCATACTGTGACTGGTCGTAAATCACAGCGGAGGTCCTTTGTGAGTTGCATGCGGATCCAGAAACAGGAGTCGGAATTGGTGGCGGTTCATGACTGGGCGAGGACATGTAAGAATAGCTGTTGCTGACCCGTTTAGAGAGATACGGCACGGAGAAGTTGTCTCCAGTGTCGAGCTCGGGAAGCTGTCCAAAGTAGCTCAAGGAGTGAGTCGACTCTATCGACGGCCGCATATTTGTCTGGTCATATTGAGATTCCTGGGCATGGGACGTTGGACGACTTGACCTCGTCTCGGTCTGGAATATCGTGACATGTCCATGAGACTCTGGCTCATATTCCTCTTCCGGATCTCTCAACGCCGGTGATCTTGTGGGGTCGGAGCCATCTCCACTCTCAATTGACAAGTCCGTCCAGGTCGATTGTCGGTTTGTTCTATCAGCCGTCAAATGTGTCGGTACCATTAGACTCCTCGATGTGTCTGGCGTCTGCTGGTGGTTGTCGTAATTTGAGTAGTGATGATCATCGGCTGCTCCATCAACATCCGACGACTCGCACGTAGAGACACGATGTGACGAGAGATCGTCTTCATAAGTCTCGACCCGGTACTCTTCGCCTCCATGATGATCATCTGTCCCTTCTGTGCACGAATCTGTAACGCCGTCTTCGTCGTAATGTGTGTGATGGTACGAATGATCGTGGTGTCTTTCAACATCCGAGTGACAGTCGGAGTCGTAGCCCATCTCAATACGTGGAAAAGGCACCGTATCTTCAGATTGTCTGGTGTTGGTCTGGACATTGTCGAGCGGGGGAAGGATCGTTATTGTCGTCTCGAACGGCGATGAGGCATCTTCGTCATGATACTGGTGGTCCACATGGAGATGGTCGTTAAAAGCGCCAGGTATTATTGGCGATTCAACCGCGGGACGCATGATTAGCTCATGAGGGCCAAGAACGGTGTCCTGACTGGTCGTCGGTCGATCGGGGGATTCGGGCTCATCCTGGAAGGGGTACTGATACTCGCTTCGCGTGCGGGAAGGAGTTGTTTTCGGGCTTGGTGCTTTTACGATCGTGACAGGTACCTCGTGTGGAGACTGTGATTTGACCGGGGGAGTTGTTTGGGGCTCGATGTCGAATTCCGTGGAGTCTGACCTTGTTGACGTGGCGGTCTGGGGCCGCTCCTCGATACCAATAGGGGGGCTCAGTGCCGGGAAGCTGCCCGGAACACCCAGCGTCGGCGAGTCGTAAGGCTGGGCCAACGAAACACTGACAGGCGGTTCGAGAATAGGTTCTATTGATATCGCAAGCGCGTCGGGTGGAAGGGCATTTGCAACTTCGGTGGGTTGTATTGACGATGCTGCAGAGGACTGCACCCTGGCATCATCAGATACAGTCAAAATGCTCTCAGTATCATTGGCAACATCCGGGACCGATATGCCCAATACATCTGAATCTGGTCGGGCATCGGCTGAGGTGGGAGTGGCGTCGACTGAGATTGGTACGTGGATAGACGGTATCTCAGGTACAGGCGGCACACCGTCGAGAGGTGAGACATCTGCGTCCACCGAGTTGGCAATCGAACGATTGGAGCTGGAATCGAGTGAATCGGAGGCTGTCGGAGTTTCTGGATCTGGCGTTGACGCAGCGGCGGCGGCAGCAGCAGCGGCAGCGGCAGCTTTGGCCTTTGCAGCCGCTTCCCTCTCCTTCCTCCGTTGCTCCGCCTCTTGTCGTCGTGCCTCGAGCGCTTGGCTCTCACGAATCGACTTACTGTAGGCTAGACGAATATGCTCTCTACGCTGTTCGAAGTCAATGGGGCCAACGGAGATCTTTCGCCGTCGCTGCGTCGGTTCTGCTGTTCTTGTCGGCAGCCGAGATAGAGGACCGGGCGACTTGCCCCTCTCTACCGCCTTAAGGCGAGAGCTGGCCGTGCTCGCCATGGACACTGGCTGTCGCGGACGGGAGCTTCGTAGGGGAGGCGATAGTTTAGGAGGAGGCGCGATGATATTGGCTTGAAGCCGGGTATTATTGCTTGGTGTCACCAAATCCCTCGGCGCTGCTTTTCGGCCACCAGGCGTCGATATGGGTGTCTTAGCCCGGGAGACGGGAGTTTTCGCGCGTGCTGTGGATGTGCCAGCTCGCGAGGCGCGGCCATTGGCGATAGGTCGTTTGAAGGTAGATGGCGAGTTCGAGCGGGTGGAGGAAGGGCTCGTCGAGCCCGTGGGCGTATTTAGTTTTCGAATAGAGAGTGGTAGCTTCGATGCCGACCCGGAGACGGATCCGTTGGAGCTCGGGGGTCTTCGAGGGGCTGATTTGCGGATAACGGGGATGGTCGCTTTTGATGCAGGAACATCGCTCTGGGACCGAGAGTGGCCCTTGGTTGAGGGTTCGTTTTGAGTTTGGCTGTCGATGGCGTCCCCGTTGAGACTTCGGTACCAGCTCGTCGGCGATAGAGGTTCTGCATCGGGATCGGACAGGCTGCGCTGATGGCCCCAGTACTGATGATGAAGACTCGATTCCGATGTCCTGCGCGGCCGGACACCCTCAATTCCATACCCAGCAATGGAGGGGTTGTGCTGTTCAGGCAAGATTTCACCGAACAGCAGGCCTTGCGAGCGAGACTTTGTGGGCGAGACCGAGGGAGCTTGGTTTCGAGGTGGAGATTTGGGCGGGAGATTTGTCATGGACTTGGAGGCATTTGGGTTCCCGCTAACCGTTGTTCGAGGCTTTCCAATCCGGCTTGCGAACGATTGAGAATTGTTCGAGACTTGATCTTCTGCGACATACTTGGCCCTCTGGGAGCGAGGCGACGTCGAGAGGCTTGCCATCTCCCCTGAGCGATCTTGCGTGACGCCAGACCGGAGGGACGAGTAGGATGTGGCACCGTTGCGCGCTTGTGCGCTGGAGCTCGCATCACGCTTGACTCGCGACGCCGTGCCAGACATATGTGCAGGGCCTCGCGGGATGGACGAAGGTGAGCCATTCTGGTCGAACCGCTTCTTCAGATCCCGGACGCTGGGGTGGCCGGTCGCAGCAGACCGATAGCCTGCGGTCGCGGGCCCCGAAGGGCGGTTGTCGACTGGATTCGAGGCGGACCGGAGATTCCCTCGAACAGGGTTGCGATTCGAGGTGACGGGGTGTTTCGGCGTCGTGCCATCGCCGTTGGAGTGCAATGGAGGGCGCGGGACGGAGGTCGCCATGGGGAGGGCGTCGGCTTTGCTGGCTTGGTGAAGTGCCCGATAGCTCGTGTAGAAGTCGTCGGGATTCACGGGAGTGAATTCATGGTGGGCGTCCGCACCGGCGTTGGGATCGATGTTCTCGGCGGCGTAGGACGCGGACGGGAGGGAGCGCTGCTGACGGGACGGGTCGTGATGGTCGTGAAGGTCGTGCACAGGGGGTGAGATGCGACGGAGGCTGTGAAGCTGGGAATCCAGCGGGTAAGGCTGCGATTGTTGCTGCAGGAGGAGGTGGTGAGGCTGGCGGCCCAAGTGGCCACGCGGGAGGTCGAGGTTGTCGAGGTCAGAATCGAGATCGAGGGGGAGACGGGGGCCGTCGTGGGAGCGGCCTCGAGCGTGCTGCGGCGAGTGCTGACTTTGGTGCTGACTCTGATAGAGGAGGGCCTGGCGGTCGGGCTCGCGATCGTCGGGGTCGAAGAGGTGGTGCTGGTGCTGGTTCAGGTGCTGCGACGGCTGCTGGTGATGGAGGCTACGGTTGTGGTGAGGGTGAGGCTCGCCATGGCCGTCTCGTGGATCCGGCTCCATGGCCTGGAGGTCCATGTCCATGTCCATGTCGACGAGGCCCATGGTGGCCTGAGCATCCGGTCAGGCTCAACGGGCGGAGCAGCTGGTCGGGGGAAAGCTCCAGCGTCGAGACACCCATGCAGCGAGCATCGATGCGTTGGCGTCAGGCAGGCCGTCGCGCGCGCGCTGAGAGTGGGTGGTGGATGGGAGGAATCTCGGAGGGCGTTGGCGTAGGTTCTGGGCGTTAGAGGCACGGTTTGGACGGGGCTCGAGGCGTAACGGGTGGTGGGCGAAGGGCGGTGATTGGAAGGCGCCTGGAGTCGTCATCCGCGGCCGAGTCTAGGGGGGGCCGCACTCCAGGGAGGCTTCCAGGGCTGCAGCAGGCCGTAGGGCGCTGGACGTCCAGCGACTCGAGGCGCCTAAGCCGCTTTGACGATAGTGCTGTGGTGGAGTTTGAGGTTGACGGGAGGAGCTGGAAGAGAGGGCCGGCGGGCACCAGACTTGGACCTGGAGGGTAATAAGAAGATGATGATGCTGCTAGGTGCAGGTGCTTGCTGGCTGGCTGGACTTCGCTTATGAGGACGATAAAGGTTCCCGTCATCGCTGTGGAATCATCTCATTATCCGCCTTTTCTCGTCTACGTGCCTTCCTTAGCGAGGAACCGCAGGCATGCACGAAGCCCTATGTAAGTAAGCGTAATGTAAGGTGAGGTCGGCAGGTACATTCTACATTCGCTGTTGGCCGTGGCCCTCTTCTTGCCCTTATGGTCGGTGTACGGCAACCCCATCCACCACCATCCATCCTCCATCTCCTCGCTTCAGGCTCGATTGACCAACCCTTCAGCTATAGGGGCCTGTTTTGTGGCCGTCCCGTCCATAATCCCACGTACATACCTGTACCTGACTCTCAGGCAGTCCACTCAGGGCCCTCGTCCTGCACGCTAGGGGACGGCGGAGGCACGGGAGCGTTCCCAACGTCCTCCAATTGCTCCTCAGCGACGCCGTGGCCTTGATCAGTTGCGCCGTGGCTTGAGCGGCTTGGCAATGCGGTCTACTAGCGAAGGAGATGCGACCTGGACTCCAACATGGCATTGGCCAGCGAAGCCGCCTACTGCAGCAAACGGCATCGCAGAGCTCCAGCATCGACAACAGACCTGGACGCAGCATCGGGACGATCCCTTTCCCTTGCCCCCCTCGCGCAGGGGTGAGGCGGGCGTCCGGTCCAGTCCCCTCCCCCATCCGTACCCCTTCTCATGGGACAAGAAACATCCCAATCCGATCCTTCTCGACCTCTTGCGCATTCTCATTGCCCAGAGGCAACAGGCAGACAGACTCTTTACGGCACGATCCGTCTCGTGTGGCCAGCAACCATATCAGCCGAGTCGTTCCCCGTCTAAACCCTGCTCATTCTGTTCAGGGGGGGATCGTTGTGACGAAGCGGGCGGCCACCTCACTCGCTCACGCGAGACCCTGGTTTGCCAGAGGAGGAGACAGCCTGGGACAAGGGAGCCAGGCAAGGAAGGGCAGGCTCTATCTCCCGCCTCCCCTCGTCACTATTGAGCGGGAATCTGCCAAAGTCCCTCGACATGACAGTATTTGTCGTCTCTTGGGGAAGCACGCCCTGAGGTTGCTGACCTAGATTGCTTGGGGGGCACAGGGCACTGCGTAACTCTTCCAATAGGCCCCGTACCTGACGCTGTGTTTCCTTTCATGCTCTCGCTGTCCTCGCTGTGTTCCCCGAAGATCGAGACACAGGAAAACAAGACGCACAAAATGACACGAAAGACTCCTTCTGCGTCCAACAAGAGTGGGGGACAAAAAGAAAGTCTGGGTTACGTAGCAACGGCCGGCCGCCTTGACAATACCAAGAGCAGCCTCTGGAAGTGTTGATGGATCCCAATGTTCTATTCCAGAAGCGCCTGATCCTGGCATGTCAGGTACCAGTATCCATCCATCTGCGCCGGCCGACTGTGTGATGCCATGGATATGCTATCTTTTGGCCTTCCCCAGGACGCCATCCGGCGCCCTCCATCTCTCGTGTCCATACATAGCTAGCATGGCACATGTCCGGAGTTGGACGGAGATGGAACTGCAAGATGCTTTCGCTCTGATACCCGATCCGAGACGGAGCAGAATGCATATTCGATGACTCTTTCGAAACATGAATCGACGTGTTGGACTGAAATTCCCGCTCCTCTTGGTTCCGGAAGAGGGTGCAACACACCAAGTCGAGAGATCAAACTCTACCGATACCCCAGATGGCGGCAGATCCGGGGTGTCCCATGGAAATCATCCAATTCCATCATTCGTGTCATCAACGTTGCTCAACCCAGTTGGCTGCCCGTCCGGTTCCTGCTGTCGGCCCCCCCTGCGACTGCAGATGGATGCTTCTGATGCTGCAGGCTTAATCTCCTGCTCTTCCGCCTCCGTAACGCATCCCGTCCCAAATGCCCCGTTGACACATGCCGCTGCTGTCGGCGAGAGCCAGCCCGGTGAGGAGTCGGCGACCTCGCTCAGCGGAGGGTCGAGTTTCACGTTTCAAGCTATCGGGAGAAATGAATCAGTGATTTTCTCCCAGGATCGCAGGTCTGCACCCACCGAGACGATGAATAAAAATAGCGCCAGTGTTGGCTTCAAGGGCCGGCGCGGCTCCGACGCTGCTCTTAGCCTGATGAGGTCAAGCCCCCGAGCCTTGTCAGGCCCTGTCAGCCACAACCCTCGCTGAAGCCCCCACCCTGCCAGCCAGCTAAGCCACTGGGTTGCAGGGAAGGACCGTACCTGAGGGGTTAGCCGTACCTGCCCGCTGTAAGAAGTCCACCAGAATTGGAAGCCTGGACGTCCCCAGATCATGCCTGAGGCGTCTTAGCCGGCAATCGTCAATACGACTGCAGTATCACGACACGAGCATGCGCTACCCAATCGCGCTCCGTCACCATGCCCGAGGAGAAAAAACGCAAGAGGTCTAGTGATGACGCGTCGGAACCTACCAAGAAAACGACATCCGTCGCCCAGACGCCTGTTCGTCGCGATCTCCTAGAGCGGTGCTTCCCCATCGTAACGACTTTGAGAGACCACCTCCTGTCTAAGCTCCCCAGTGGTTCAAGGCTGCGGCGAAAAAAGATTGCGACAGTTGGCAAGAGCCTAGAACCAAATGACATCGAGACAAGACTTGCACAACTCTTAGACTCCTCATTGGTTTGTGCTCATGAAATCGAGTCTGCCTGTGAAGACACAAGATGGGCCCAATGGCTCTCATTCTCCCAGAAAGGAGACGAGTCGTATATACCGATTTCTAAGGGGATCGAAGGCTCCATCTTCTCGCAGTCGGAGGTTCTGTTTCCTCAAATACGTTCATAAACAAAAACTAACGCCCAAGTAGATTGTTGATTTCGTTATTTGGCTGCTCTTCTCACGAGACAATCATGTTGGCCGAAGGACCAAGCATCTGCTATGCGACGGTTTTAGACGAAGTAATGGACCTGATCGCCAGAATGGCCCCAAAATCCCAGGCCTCACAAGTCTCTATCCAAACTCTCACGTGCAGGCCTTGAAAGACGCACCTTGGCCACAGCTCCTTGCGCTTCTGGGGCAGTCAGGAGAGAAGATAATGATCAATCTTCTGCTAGATTACTCCATATTCGTCCCCATACCTGCAGGGTTTTGCAACTACCACCAAATCAATGGTTTGTTCATCTAGTACGTACTTTATGAAACAAGCTCATCTAACTTCTATCAGGTTTGCCTCTCTCAGAACTTGATCTCCCAGGGACCGTCCTATCTTTTGGACGTACTATCCCAGAAGAAGGGCGGAAAACATCAGACATTACTCTTGTGAAGAGCAGAATATTCTATGCTAAACCATCGTTGACGGCGAAAGGTGAAGTTCTGGTGGGATTCAAGCATATCCGTTTGTTACCCTTCCTGCTGTGCTACGTGCTGTTATCTAAATCAGGTTCTAGATGTTCTCAATCGATGCCGTCGACGACAGCCCTTGTCAAATACTAAGCTAGACGAAAAGGAAGAAGAGCTGCGACTTCTAGAACAGCGGCGACGTGCTCTCAAGATCATGATGTACATCTTCCCGCGGCAGTTCGGGCTTCATAACGTCTTCACGTCCAAAGTCAACCCTATGGAAACAGCCCAGAAATTCAAGGATTACACGTTGCGAGAGGATGAGATTCGACATTTCTTCCAAACACCCGACCAAGTTCAGAAGACCTACCTGCCCAAGATACCGAAGAGACTTCGCGGCAACTTAGAGCACCTAGTCCAGCGCTTACAAACTCTGCATGCACGTTGCTCGTATTTTGCGCTCTTGCGACATTACTGTCCTTGCGTATTCGATGAAGCAAACCGAGTTCGAAGCGCAAAGCCGAAGACAACGTCAAGAGCAACACAGGGATATGGTAAAAAGATGTCCTCTAGAGCCAAGGCTCGACAATCTGCGGAGCGACAGAACCAGAGATCCCAGGCAGCCAGTCAACTTATTCACCTACCACGACACACTTCGCTCGTCGAATTTGCAACCTCTCCATCACAGGTGTCAGCATTTTGTCAAGCGGTGCTGTCAAAAGTGATACCGGACCAGTTCTGGGGTGAAGGCGAAACCCAGTTTCTCAACAAAGCTGAAGTATTGCGCAAGATAGATCACTTCATAAGGCTGAGGCGATTTGAGAACATGTCCCTCCACGAAGTGGCCCAGAATCTGAAGGTATTTCATTCGCCAAAGCGTCGCCTGTACCTTGTTAACTCGTCCCAGTTGAACGACATTGGCTGGCTTCAACCGCCTGATTTGCAGGGGAAGAAACCAAGCAAAACAGACACCGCCAAACGCCGAGAAATCTTTCTCGAATTTTTGTACTATGTTTTTGATTCCCTTTTGATACCCCTGATTCGCAGCAATTTTTATGTAACGGAGTCCAATACCTATCGATATCAAGTGTTTTATTTCCGCCACGAGGTATGGAAGTACGTGGCAGAACCTGCTATGGCAACGTTGAAGGAAGATATGTTTGAAGAAGTCAAGCTAGATCAAGCGACGCGCATCCTTCAATCAAGACGGCTTGGATACAGCCAGATACGGCTTTTGCCCAAAGGCGAGAAGTTGCGTCCTATCACGAACTTGCGTCGCAGAACTGTACTCAAGGCAGGCTCAAAAATTTTGGGACCAAGCATCAACTCTATCCTTGGCCCAGTGCACAGTCTTTTGAAATTGGAGAAGGTTAGTTCTTTGTGACATCTCATGAGCCCTGTAAACTGACAGCTCAAGGCCCTCAACCCCTCAAAGCTTGGCTCTACGCTGTTTTCTGTTAGTGACATCTACGACCGACTGAAAACGTTCAAAGAAAGCCTTGGGTCAGATGCCCGGAGTTTCTACTTCGCAAAGGTTGATGTCAAGGCAGCTTTCGACACCATTCCTCAGGATGCAGTCGTCAAACTGATGGCTTCAGTCCCCTCTCAAGACAAGTACCGCATCGCCAAGCATGCTGAAGTAAAGCCCGGCGAGCGCCCTATGCTGGAGGGCCCTAAGTCAGCATCAAAGGCAATCAGGAGATGGCATGCAACAGCTCTTGCTGAGGGCGATGCGCAATTCTCAAAACGGCTTGAAGATGATCTGGCCACAAACAAGAAGAACACCATTTTCATTGAGAGCGCAGTTCAGAAGACTCACGGTGTCCAAGAGCTGCTTGCGCTTCTTGGTGAGCATGTTGAACAGAATCTTGTCAAGATTGGGAAGAAGTTTTTTCGACAGAAAAAGGGCATTCCTCAAGGCTCGGTCTTGTCATCCTTTCTTTGCAACTACTTCTACGCAGATCTGGAGGCACAACAGCTGGGTTTCCTCAGCAGCCCGGATTGTCTGTTGCTTAGGCTGATCGACGACTTCCTTCTGATTACTCTTGACAAGAGTAAGGCGGAAAAGTTCGTGACCAAGATGCAACTGGGCGTGCCTGATTATGGAGTGGAAGTGAACCCGGCCAAGACGTTGGTCAACTTCAATATGAACTTTGGCGGTGCTCCTGTGCCCAAGTTCAAGGAGGGAGCTGCTGGTTTTCCGTACTGCGGAACAAGGATCGATTGCCGGACTCTCGACATCAAGAAAGACCGCCAGAGGGGCGCAGATTTAGGTAAGGCGGCGCGTCACGTCCAAACGAGATCGAGTCACTAATCAGGTTTAGACATTGCCACGTCCTTGACTGTCGACTTTGGCCGAGCCCCTGGGCAGAACTTCCAGAGAAAAGTGCTCAGTAGGTTCCGCATGTGCCGCTCATCAACGATGTATTGCTGACCATCGACAGATGCCTTCAAAATCCAGTCTCATCTGATGTTCTTCGACACCAGCCACAACTCCACCCAGACTGTCCACGACAGTCTCCACGGTGCATTCTGCGAGACTGCCAGCAAGATGTGGGCTTATATACGCTGCTTCCCCAAGCCCAAACAGCCAAGCAGCGGCCTGATCATACGTATGATACCCCTCAGGAATAGCCTAGTCCACCCTTGATCAACTGCTCACCGCTTCATCTGCAGGAACCATCATCAAGGTCGCCGACGTTGCATTTATGCTTCTAACGGGAAAGTCAAGGAGGATGCGTTTTCCGAAATATGCATGCACCGTCAAAAAGGCGCAGGTTTCCTTGTAAGTATTTGGCCACATTATCTGGGGTTGGTGCTCGCTGACTGGGGTGGAAACAAGGATTGCGTGTCGAGCCTTCGGCAAGGTATTGAGGCGGAAGCAGGCAAACTTTCGACAGGTCATGAATTGGTTGGAAGCCGAGGCCGAGAGGCTGGCTCCACGGAAGAAGAATCGTGAACAGGGGTTAACACAGAGCGACAGTATGGTGTTTTGAGATAGGCGTCAAATTGCATCTATGTGATACTCACAAATACTCTAAAGATTTTGGTGACCCGATCCTCTCTTCCATCTATGCTGGCCATGACCCTTAGAGCTGAATAACCGTCTTTCGTGTCCCATGTATAACACCTTGCCCGCCATGAGAGTCCTCTAAACCAATCTGCCAATGTATGAAGCCTTTATGTTGACCTTCTCATAACGCTATGCCGGTTTCCCACCAACGCCCTCCGGAATACCACATTGGAAACTGCTCGCGAGTCCAGCGCCACCAGTGATCGTCTGGATGCCCAAGGCCCATCCAGCGCAATGGGGAGATAGGGACTGGTTCCAAAAGCCACAACCTTGTGGACGCGAGATCGTCGACGAAGAAAATGGAAGTCAACTGCAACCACAACAAAGAAAATAAAAGATTTGACAAGCGCGAAAGCCATTGGGGAGTTTTGGTTGTGTATTGCCTGAAAGTAGCCCTCAATCCGTACTGGATGACAATGCCGACGCCCTGAAGGATGAAGAAGACCGGCGCTCGCCAGACCTTTGTTTGCGGCATTGTAGAAGCGCTACCACTGGCATGAAGAAAAGCCGACTGAAAGAAGGCAACAAACAGTGCAAAGATCTTCTCCTGCATGCTGCCCCTGTCAAGATACCCATGTTTGATAAGGTACGTTGCCGGCGCGAAGAACTGAGCCCTGAACGTTTGATGCCACCAGGACCCCCACCAGCCAGCCAAACCTCGATCAAGGACTTGCATGGGCGAGCCGAAGACGGTCGTGTACTGCCAGACTTCGCCGCGGATGGGGAAGATGTAGCTCACGAGATAGAACTCGACGAGGTCGTGTAAGTCAAAAATAAGTTCAATGGCGCCGTAAACACCAGCAAGGGTGTAGAGCTCATGGTAGCTGATCATCATCCAGTTGGGGAGCTCCTTGAGATATGCCGGCAACGGGTGATTGTGCTCTGGTCCAAGGATGAAGAAAGGGTCCTTAACCATGAAGACAGCCAAGAAATCGAGCACGATGTATGAAATGGCCATGTTGCGGATGCGTTTCCCGAGGAACTCGGCCTGCGTTAAGGGACGACTATAACCGCTGGTAGAAACCTTGGGCATGTGGTCGATATTGACCGGGTCTCCGTTCTGAATTCCCTCAGAGATTTCTGGGAGAGGTACGGACGGGATAGACCAGTTCCAGCCTGTACATAATCGTGAGCTAAGTTCTGCCTTTTGCAGCACTAGAGGAGACATACCAACACCGCGGAAACTGGTCACAAGATCGAAGGCCCAGTTAAGACGTTGCCAAAAAGGAGCGTCTTCTGGAAAAGACTGCCATACCCAGGGCGCTTCCGTTTCGTGGGTATTTTCGAGGTCGTCGGATTCAGCATCTTGTGAGGTATTCTTCTTCCTCTGTCTGAGTCCATTTTGGGGTGTGACTCCATTGGCGCTCGTTGTGATGCCATTCAACCCCCTCTTGGTGTGACCTTTGGCTGTCGTTGCCTTGACCGCGCGAAGTGCCTCGAATTGAGGCCTCGTCCAGAACAGATGATGGAGGGTTAAGACAATTCCCCAGCTTGCCATAAGCCCGGAAGCATACGCACACGCTACATTTCCACTAGATGCAGAGCGTATGAGATTTGTGTTGAAGTAAAGAACAAAGGCAAGGACGAGCCATCGTGTCTCATACAGCCAGGGCCGTTTTGTATGAGGGATTGCGAGCCAAAGTGTTGGGACGATGAAGGGACCAAGGAGACAGTATGGAAGAACGAGAGGGCGCCTCTCATTCTCAGCAAGAGCTTGAGCGAAATGTTGCCGGTATTGGTCGCGGAGGATGTCTGCGAGGTCCGTCATCGCGTTGGCCTAGGCGCGCAGGAAATCTGACGTTGCCGACGTTGCTGTCAGCAAAGGTTTGGCCAGTATCTATATCATGACCCGAGAAGACGGAGATTCTGTATGGCACGCGACCACTATAGAGACGTCCCGGCTGACACACACCAAATGCGTCCTTATTTTCCGAGTTCTGAATCGTGAGTCGGCAACGTGACGTCAAAGATCTCGGCCAGGGTCATGGCCTGGCGGTTCAGGATCTGGATCTCAAGGGGTTGAGGTGGGGGAGAGGGCCCGGGTTTTAGGTACCGTTGGGACAAGTGACAGGGCCCCAGATGATCTCCGTTTTAGCGCACTTCTGGTCCAGGAGGCGCTATCGTCAGCCCTAAACGTGAAGGCGCTCGCCGTGGTCACTTGGGATTGGACTTGGAGCCGTGATGCGGACGCCAGCCAGCCACGGGAGGATTTGTGGCGTTCTAAGAGCCAATAGTGAGGCGAACACAAAGAAAAGAGACAAATCAGTGGTGGTTTTTGATTCCGCTTCCATGCAAGGGAAAGTGGCCGCCGGTGTGGCTGACTTTGCGTGCTACACCAGGCGGAACGGGAGAGGAGATATCACGAGGACGCTGTCTGACACCACATGATGTATCAGCAACGGGACAGTTTTCCAAGCAGAACGAAAATTTTGGTCACGGAAAATACCAGAGAGCTACGAGAGCAATCTTACGATCGAGAAAGAAGGGCAAAAACAAAAAAGAAGATCGAAGCAAGAAAAAAAGTGCGGTTTCGAACGCCGGGATTTGCACCCGGGCTATAACATCGTCAGCTTCACAGAAACACTCTTAACGACTGCACTACTTACTCTCTCCCTTGGGAGGGGAGCAGGTTAACTTCTACCCCACGTCCGATTGCGAGGAGATGAACAATTGGACTCTATAAGGGGCCTGATGCGAGCGTTCCTGGTTTGACTGGAGGAGAGGGGGCGTGAATCACGGAGAGGAAGAGGCAGCTACCCGTGATGGCGTTTGCAGTGGGAGCAATCAGAGCCGTTGCTCCTGCCTCCTTCCCCATCTTTGCCATGCACTTACCCTTTGAAGTGCCTGCCACGAAACCTCAGGCATCACCTCAGGCATCACAGATCCAAAGTACCTTCCTCAGATTAGGCACCTCTGGTTGGGAGAGTCCGTTCCGAGATCCTCATGTCTTCATCACGCAAGGCCAGGATTCCAAAGCAACCAGCCCAAGTCATAATCGAGGGGTGGTTTCCAACGCCCACATAAGACAGACGGAGGAGCGTGGACAGCAAACTTGATTGAGTCCAAAGAGGGGTGAGTAGCCCTGATCCCTCGGACTCCCCCTTTCCCCAATTCTCCTTACGAACAGCGACTTGCTGGCAATCCCTAGCTGTACAAACAACCTCTCGCTCAACCACGTCAGGGGGCGCAGCAGGCCAAGAATCTCCTTTAGCCCACTTGGCCAGAGCCGAAGGAACGTGCTCAGCTTGGAAGAAGCAAACACTCTCGTTGTCAGCCAGCTCACATTGCTGACGGAAGCTACCCTGAGTTCCATTCGGCTGCAGTCAACCACACTATGGCACCCAGCACCTGAACGCAAGAGAGCTGGATAGAATCGGCATTGAGAGTTCTTTGGCGTGGTTCGAGAAGTCGACTCGGCGAGCCTCGCCTCCACTCAAAGTGTTAACAGCGGACAGCACTCGTCAGATGCCGGAAGACGACATTAATACCGCTGGTCAGCTTCTTCATCATTATTTATCGTGCAAAGCTGGGGAAGCGAGTTGATAGTGCTGACGTGTGAGCTTGAGATGTCGTCGAAGCTAGCTCATCGGTCCCCAGCAGTCGGGACGGCAGTTTCCCTTCACGTCGATAGCGCACCAGCGATGATTACAAGTAACGTTGTCTCGAATCAATCGGCCCCTGAGTTCAGGCCTAGCGGTCAGCAGCTTACCATCTGGTCGGCTCTGGACCCAGGAGTCTCGATACGACAGCGACGATCGTGACGACGGGCAGAACGTCGACATTGCTTCATCGTCCCGTGACCAAGTGGTCCCTTGATGTGCCGGTGCTTGAAAGGCCTCGAAACTCCAAGTGGCATGACCTGACGAAGGAGAGGAGCGTGTCGCTTGGCTCAATCCCGGGACAGCGTTGCACTGCCATATCATCAGCAACAGCAGCAGCAGCAGCAGCTCAAAGGCACAGCGGAGGCTGGGCAATCAGATTGAAGGATATAAAAAGCGAAAGCTTAGCTGTGGATGAATAAGGTGGATGAGCTGCTCGTTGGTGCCATGGGTCTGACTGCCACAGGGGAGTCTCATTCGTTGGCTCGGGTGTCGCTCCTCTTGGGTCGTTTGAAGACTCATCGTCAAAGACGCCTGGAACGGAATGGTCGCGCCGCTCCAAACTTGCTCAACTGGATCTGCGCAGCGCAAAGTTGACCCCGGCCCTGAGCTAACTGGCCTTTTTGCTGGCCCATAACGCGTGTCACCCCACGGCCACAGGGCTGAATGCGTCCCTACCAAGCGCTCAAGCGTCTAGCCGGAGTCAAGAGAGACTCCTTCGCCCGAGATAGTCCTTAGCCCCGTGTGTTGCTGTGGACATTAATAAGGTAGCGCTGACTGACCAAGCTTGATCGGCCCTTTGCATTTCGGCTCTTGCATCCTCGAATCTGATTGAAGGCGGCTTTCAGTTGGGCTCAATCAACCCCCAATGTGCAACTCGCCTGGGACCTGCTGCCCTATATGAACCTCGTCTCGGGGACATTGTTCGTCCGTCGGAGACTTTGTCCTTCCCTTGCTCTCACAGACCTGCACCCGCGCCTATTCTCATCGTGAACTCCAGATCGTGCTGCACGTCATCTCCGATCTCAACATGGCGTCTAAAGCTACCGGAAAGGGGTCGGAAGCTGTCATCAAGCATCGCGCTTGTGATGAGTGCCGTAAGTGCTGCTGGCCCTGTGGCGCCCCGGGACTCTCGGAGACTCATCAACGTGCTTAGGATCCCGCAAACTGGCATGCTCCAAGGAACCCGAGGGATGCTCCCGGTGTAAAAAAGAGGGTATCCAGTGCCATTATTCACCTCAGAAACCTATGGGTCGTCCGAGAAAGCGGCGACATGTCGAGGGAGAGCCGGCACAGCCATCTCAACTCCAAAATTCAGTTGGCGATGATGGCTTTGACTATCAGTTAAATCAGTTCTCATTCGATGGCTACGATCCCGCGATGCAACCCGACATGACCCTGGACCCTAGTCTGAGTTTTCTGAATCACCAGACGACAACATCAGACCTCGAGTTTCTTGACCTCCTCCCCAACAACTATTCAGCAAACATCCCTGGCACTCATCCCGAGCCTCAAATCTATGCTCCAACAGATAGCTACGATGCTTCTATGTCTGTTCCCTTCAACCTCAGCGGAGTAGACCTTCTCGGAGGCATCAACTTCGACGAGCCGGACCCATCTCAAGAGGCCGTGTCTAAAGACATCAACGATAGTCTTCAGCAGTACATGGCCGAAAGAGTTGCGCACGGCCTGGAGTTAGAACCTGCGGAGTCAACACCTGAGGATTCCTCCTCTGGCAGCGAACGCTACAACCCAGTTGATTCGCCGGGGTCAGCTCCATCAACGAAACGGCCCGTGCCGACAGTCAATTGCAGCTGTCTATCCTCGCTGTATCTTTCACTAGACTCCCTCACGAATCTGCCCCCCGATGTCACTTCGGCAATGAGGGTAGCCAGGAATGCATCGAAGGTCGCCCACGACGTGATCAATTGCCCGAGCTGCTCGATGCCCCTCATTGACGATCCCGCCTCCCCGCCGCCGATCCAATGTTTCCAGAACCTCATGTTCTTGGGGGCCCTTGTCCCGTCGGCATGCAATGCCTATGCGACGATACTGGAAATGATTGACCGCGAGGCGGCTCTAGCAAAGCAACAAGGCAGGAGCTTCTGGTTCTCCTTTGAAGAGATTGGCGGGCTTTGGGGAACGCTCGCGAGCACGCACAAGGGTTGCCCAACGTTCCAGACTTACAACAACAAGGAAATGACTCCGTATATGTGGCGTATCACAATGAGAGCTGTATTACGGGTGGACGTCTACGGCCTAACCGACCAACAGCTGGGACAGCCTTCTGCTGACAGGTATATCCAACAAGGCCTTTCAGATGTCGTCCAGAAACTCGAAGAACGAAGCAAGAAGAGACACGAGATCCTGGACGAGATGGTAGCTTCGGGCAAGATACCCAAGTGCGTACCTTGGGGCGTCATCTACTCGGACAAACCTATCCCTCCCGAGGAGCGGAATTGCACGAAAATCCTTGAGACGGCGCGGACTGCTCTTGAAAACCTCGTTATTGCTTGAGAATGGATTACGGATTTTTATTGCTTGGGGTCAATTTGTTACGGCGATGTTAAGTCTTGCCAGCACGTCGAGGCGTAAAATTGGGTTTGGTACGAGGAACGACTGATACCTTTTGGATTGATATTGGATCACTGATATTGGATTACTGGTCTTTTACGAAGTATGATGCACGCAATATACCAACACCCTTCTCCCATCTGCATTAAACCTTGCATTGTATCATGAACTTGAGCAGGGTCTCACATGTTGTCACGAGTAACGAGCAATCACCCCACGTGCAAGTCCCTGAGCTCGTCATGTGTCGGAAGGTCTTCCGCGGTTCGGCAGCCGAGCACTGTCCCCAGTAAAGCTCACGGCAGAGTGCCGCCCTGTAACTGACCCCTAACCAGTGGTGTGATGTCGCTCGGGAGTTTGTGCACACCAAGATTCTCTCAAAAGCTGAGCCTCGGCACTTGGATTTGAATAATTTCTTTATTCAATCATCTCCTCTTCTTGATACATCTCAGATATGGCACTCTGTCGGATATCCAACCTATGACCTATGTGCCTGACATCAAGCCTCCTTCATGTATCCAAAAATAACAGTACCACCTTTGTCCTCCAATATGTTCATTCAATGCAACGCTGCAAGGAATACCGCCAAAATCTCCGATAGATAACAAAACTCCAAAAAATACGAACGCCGTGATAATGCATATTGAGACATGCCTGGGATATCATGCTTCTCCTGAAACCGTGGGGCTAGGAACCGAAAGAAAGCCCCCTGCCGATAAACTGAGGTGTGTAATGCAAAAGCTCTTACACCAGCAATATGACTGATCAAGGGAAAAAAGGGTTAAGAGACTTCACATTTCACTTAGTCGTGCTCTTCAACCATGCCTAGCACATCGAGTTCTGTGTGAACGATGCGCTCAAACTCCTCGCGGTCGATGCCCGAGGTGCGAGCGAGGAGGTACAAGCTTCGAATGCTGCGCGAGACGTGCTGCTTCACGCCGAACTCATTTTGTTCTCGGAGTCCCGCCGTTGCCTCGAGCTTCGCAACGGTGTCGGAGCCCTTGGAGCTGGCGCTGGAAGCAGGTCGCGGATGCACGAGGGCGGCGTGTCGATCGTCGTCGTCAATGTTGTCGCGACTGGCACTCGTATCAGACTTGTCCAGCTCGGCGAGAGTCCACCCTCCATGCGTCTCATTGACTTCTGATGCGTCGATAGAATCATGGGTTGTCACTTGGTTGAGACCTAGAGGAGGAGCCAGCTGTGCGACTTCAGCCTCTCCATCGGGGTCGTGGTTATCCATGGCGGGCTGAACGTTGTCGTACTGAGCAAAATAGGCGTCCTCCGTTGAGGATGTTGCAAAGTCGCCGTGGTTGCTTGTCGGCATCGATCGCGGAGCAGGGGACTGCTTCTGTGCAGGGGTCCGGGAGGGTGTCGCATCGTAACGAGCCCAATAATCGTCGTCGTCATCGGTGTCTTCGTGATGACTTCCCGCGGCCGGAGCATGGAGCGAGTTGCCATTGGGCTTCTGCGGAGCCTTCTTGGCCCTGCTCTCTTCGAACTGTCGATCGGCTTCGGCGATGCTCGAGACGCCTCCGAACTGCGAAAACGGCGACGGCTTATCCGCTACGGTGACTTCGCCAACTCTCCAGCCGTCGCCTCCACCCTCCTGGTCGCCGACGCAGTACACGATCTGGAAAGCCAGACTAAGATTCTCAAGAGCCACCAAAGCTTGGAGAGTCTCCTGGTCAACCCTTCGATATCTTATTTCCGAATCATAGTCCCAGTCGACCTCGACCTCGCCAGACACCGGATGTGGTTCTAGGTTGCCACTGTTCGCGACTTCGGCGAGTTTGGCCCCTTTCGAGGGATCGTAACACAGGAGCCGTATCCAGGGTTCCGTAGAAGAGGATGACAGGATGTTGACCCGCTGTCGTAGGATCGGCGAGAGCAGGGGGAGGATGCCAATTGCTGGCTGAGTCGAGATGGTAGCGGCGGGGAGGGCGGGGAGGAAGGGAGCGAGGAGTTGCGCCGAGTCGGGCGGCGCAATCTTCGAGGCCATCGTGAGGTCGAGGGATGGAAGAGAGACGTCGAGGGAGAAAGGCGCCTCTCTTCGAGGTGAGAGTGAAGTACTGGAGGCCGTTGGGCGTGAGCGTCAGGCAGGCAGCGGACAGCCTTACATGTGACGCTGGCGGCAGCTGCACAGGGTTGGTGGCAGGCGTGGACGACACGTGCTGGTGAGAGTCAAGTGGCGTCAAGTGACACTTTTGATGTTGCAGCCGGAGGGAGGAGGAGGAAGAGGAAGAGGAGAAGAGAAAGTGAGGAGAACGGGGGAGGGGAAGTTGAAGAGAGGAAGAGGGCGTTGCATCCTCGTCAAGTGACGTTTCCTTGCGGGCAGTGACCTGGGTGGAGGGCAGGCAGTTCTTTCCCGGCGACGGCTGGGGAAGTGGAAGCTGCAGGTGCCCTGCCCCACGCAAAGAGGGGAGGGGAAGGGAAATGGAACGGCACCGGCATGACAGCGGAAGCACAGTCTGGGCCAATGGCGCGCCAGGCGAATCACCCGCTGTGGCAGTTCTGGCTTCAGCGGGCTTCGGGGCAAGGGAAGCTAACCGCTTGGGGGCCTGGGGCCACTGCAGTTGGAGACCTGGAGATGAGGAACTCGGGACTTTTATTCAGCGCACCGGCTACTGGACGGGTTATTATGGATTGTTGGGTCTCATCTCAGCAGTCTATAATTGTTGACGCCGCTGTGAAGATTACTCAGTCGCAGTCTTACAGCCTCAACGATTCAAGAAGCCGGGGCCCTGACCTCTGAGGGAGCGTTGATGAGGCACCTTGAGGCTCCTATACCGCAACCAGTCGGCTCAGGGTTTACCGAAGATGACGTCGCAGCAGTCGCGAAAGCCAGGTTCCCGATCACCCGCTGGCTCGACCCGGAGCCTGGACCCTTCATCGGATTCAGCCTGCTGTGGCTTGGATCGTCGGGCGGCTCGACGCGACTTCACTGCTTTCGGCCGGCTCTGGTTGGCTCCAGCGACCCATGGGCAGTGCCCTGGGCGCTCATGCTACGTAGTACCTCCGGCTTGGGCGTTGATTGACGGTGGCTTCAGGTACCCGCGGCGCATTATCCTCCCGAGCCGTGATGGCCAGTGAAACCTTCCAACCTCGGACCAGTTGCAGGGGATGGACTCATGAGATGCCCGAGGACATGCCGCGAAGAGACAAACGACAGTAAAATTGCTGTCTTTCTATGCGACTCAGCAAGTGCTGCGGCGTGAAGAACCGAGACTCTCTCTCACTTACAGATCGCTCATGATCTGCGCGCTGCTCGGCTTGAGATCCTCCGTGGGCAGCCGCTCCAAAGCGCCTTCCCACAACCGCCATGGCGTCACAGAGCCGTCGACGACCCGAAACTTTTGCGCGGCTGACCTCCAAATTACATCTTCCATGATAACGGATTTGCACGACGAACGGCTTCAACCTCTGCGATAGGCTGCCAGCATCCTCTTCTTTAGATTTGGTTGCCTATAGGATTTGTTTCATTTATTCTCTGTCTCGGGCGAGCCATAAAAATTCCTCCCGATAGCCTTTTGTCGCATTCTCGATCGCCGAAACTCGGAGGACGACAACAATCAACCCAAACATTACAACAGTCCAGAATCTACCGTTTAAATTGAGCGGCGCTTCACAATTGACTTGCATCATATTCTGCGCCAGAGTCCGAAAGGGCCCCGGCCGCATGAATGTCTAGCAAGGAGCCGCGCCTCAAGGATGAGGTATGTCATGCGACCTACACTGCTTCCAAGCTTGCGATTGCTAATTATGAGTAGGGCTCAAAGATCCAGGTCGTCGCGGCCGGTGCGATAGCCGGCCTGGTATCGCGGTAATGCCTTTCTCCCCCGTGTGATGCTGCAGTATCCCGTGCTGACTTCGTTCAAGCTTCATTGTCGCGCCTCTCGATGTGGTCAAGATCCGCCTCCAGCTCCAACCGCACTCCCTTTCCGACCCCCTCGCCTCCCTCCGCGAAGCTCCAGCCTACCGCGGCGCGACCGCTACTCTCAAGCACATCCTCCAACATGAGGGCATCACGGGCCTGTGGAAGGGCAATGTGCCAGCCGAGCTCATGTACGTGTGCTATGCCGCCGTGCAATTCGCCACATACCGATCCACGACGCTGTTCCTCCAGCGCGCCTTCGAGCATCGCTTACCGGACGCTGCCGAAAGTTTCCTTGCCGGAGCAGCATCGGGTGCGACAGCTACGAGCTTGACGTACCCCCTCGACCTGCTCCGAACGCGCTTCGCCGCCCAGGGCCGCCACCGCATCTATACGTCGCTGTTCGGCGCCATAGCTGACATCCGGCGCGACGAGGGTTTCCGGGGCTTCTTCCGTGGCATCGGTCCCGGGCTGGGCCAGATCGTGCCCTTCATGGGTATCTTCTTCGTCACCTACGAGTCGCTGCGTTTGCCCCTGCACGGCTTGCACATGCCTTGGGGCAGCGGCGATGCGACGGCGGGAATGTTCGCCAGTATCATCGCGAAAACGGCCGTGTTCCCGCTTGACCTTGTGCGGAAACGTATCCAGGTTCAGGGGCCGACGCGCGCGAAGTATGTGTACGGAGACATCCCCGAGTACACTTCGGCGATTAGAGCTATACGATCCATCTTTCATTACGAGGGTCTTAGGGGATTGTACAAGGGGCTGCCCATTAGTCTCCTAAAATCAGCACCAGCGAGTGCCGTGACGTTGTGGACGTATGAACAAAGTCTGAACCTCATGATCGGTTGGGACAAGGTGCGCGAGGCGAGCATCTGAATGTACGATATAGACGAAATCTAGTAGAGCGATCATGCCAAATCTATAATCATAATCTTTACACATTGAACTGGCCTGACCACTGACGACAAGTCATTCATGAACAACCGTGATGACGCCTTTCTCTTTTCATGTGGTCTTTGCCCCTGCCAAAGAGGCGTTCACCGCATCCGCCCTTTCAAGGCAGTCCTCAATCACGTCCCAAAACTTCGGAATATCGAGACCTCGTGGTATCCGTACGCCCTCAGAGCCTGGCGGCAGCGCCTTGGCGATGGTGCGTCCCGTCTGCTTCCCTTCACGCGCTTCGTCAAAAGTACCTTCGGTGATGACAGTGACCTCGAAGCGCTCGTGATGCTCCGGCGCCTGGCTCTTCTGCGCGTCCCAGTCATAGAATGGGATCTCAGAGGGGAGGCCGATGAGCACAGCGGCGACGGCGAGGGGGTCGTGCAATGGCGGACCGGCCGTGATGCCAAACGTATCTCTGGAAAAGTGTTAGTCTGAGGGGATGAATCAGGATTCAATATTACATACGCGTAGGTCTTTGCAAAGAAGTACAGCAGCTCTACCAACATAGTCCGCAGCACCGTCTTACCCGGCCCCGTCCTCTCGCCGTCCTCCCGGCCATACAGCAGCAGCTCGCGCACCTCCGGCGTAGCCAACACCTGATGACTCAGATCAAGCGGCACAACGGTAGTCTTGCGCGCCAACTCCGGCATGCCAAACACCAAAGCCGCGGCCTCAGGATCGACGAGGATGTTGAACTCCGCCCAGGGCGTGTAATTGCCGATCCGCGGCGTGCCGTCCACAACGCCCAACGGCGCGTCGGAGAACCCGCCGCCGATGGAACCGCCCATGAGGCTGAGGCCGGCGACGTGCGCTGCGAGATCCGGGTGGTCGCGGAACAGGGCGCCGACGTTGGTCAGCGCGCCCGTGGCGACGATCCAGGCCGTGCCGGGGGCTTCGGCGCGGAGAGCGGCCTCCATGGCCGGCACGGCGGGCATATCCGACGGCTTGCACTGTGGCTCCGGGAGCAGGTCCGTGCCGTCGAGGCCGGACTCGCCGTGGATGTCGGAGGGCGCGTGGAGGGCTGGCCGATAGAGGGCTTTGGTGTAGCCGACGTGGATGGGAATGTCGGCGTGCTTGCCAATGGCTGTGAGCAGCCGGGTGGCATTGTTCGTGGTGTGTCTAGCAGCGGCGAGTCAATGGATTGCGGTAACTCCTTGATGATAAGGTATTGTCTCTTACTCTAGGGATGCGTTGCCGAACACGGTGGATATGCCGAGTAGGCGGATGTTGGGGTGGTAGGCGGCAAGGAGGATGGCAAAGGCATCCTATGCGACATGGTCAGTATGAGGCTAACAACACCGATAGATATCAGGGGATGCGTACATCGTGGCCTGGATCGCAGTCCAGCCAGACGGGGATCTGCTTTGCCGACATTGTTGTGATATGTGTGTTCCTGATCTGACGATAGGATGTTTCCAGTGAAGCTTCTACACAAATATCTCATATAGTGATCATTTGATGGCTCGATCTCGAGACTGTTCCGTCTGTGGTTGAGGGGTTATGAGAGTGAGCTTAAGCATGAAGTAAGATGAGCGCCGTTCTCCGATGGTGGGGTTGTTTGCTGGCAGATCCCCAGCGGACCGCATCTTTATGACTAACGGAACTAGCGACTATCAATCAGCATCCCAAGCCTCATCATGAAGACTTCTTCCGTTGTTCCATCACTCGTAGCACGTCGGCCGCGTTGTTTGCATCTCCTTTACGCTTCTTCGGCCCTCGTTTCCGTTTTGACTTGCCGCCCCTCGCGCCGGCCCCTTCATCATCGTCGCCCTCGCCCCATGTTGATAGCTTGACGCGGCTGTCCTCAAAGTCCTCCTCATCTTCGAATCGGCTTGTGCCAAAGCCCATGTCCAGATCCTCGTCGTCTCGGTCCGCCATCTGGAGCAGCTTCTTCCGTCGCTCCTCGTCAGCCTTGGCCTTCTCCCGCTTCTTCTCACTCTCCTCATCACTTCCATCTTGATCGTCGCTCATGCGGTTCAGAGCTGCAGCCCTCTTGATAGCCGCCATGATGGCTGGATCTGACATTGACGGAGCCTTGATCTGTTCCTCCGATACCAAGCCAGTCTTGGAGTCTTTGAAGTAATTTCGCGGCGCAGCTGGTTTCGGCGGCGGAGGCATAGCCGCGTTTGTAGTCTCCCCTTCTTCTCCGGCTTTTTCTTTGCTAGCCTTGTCTTTGCCGCCATCTGCCTCACCTTCGGAGTCGGAATCGGACCCTTCCATACCTGCTAGAGGATCGTAATCGTCGCCCACGCCATCGAAAATATCGACATCCTCATCCTCTTCCTCCGGCTCTTCCTTTTTCCTGTATTGCTCAGGAACTTCCATGCCAAGTGGTTTCGCATCCTTGTCCGGCATCAAGAGCCCATTGTGCTCTTCTTCCTTCTCCGAACCAGGTTGTATCTTCCGCACTTTTCTCTTCTCATGGCCGTCTTCATCGACAATAATGAGTACCTCCCTCCCCTTGCTGTCGCGCTCAATTCGCGAACCTGGCATCTGCTTAGCGCCGATCTTCTTGAACCTCCCCCCTAACGTGTCTTGTTGCTCTTTAGCAGCCTGTCTTGAAGCCTTGAGATCCGCTAGGATTTGATCTCGGGTCCGTTTCCTCCCCGGTGCTAGAGCTACAGTGGAAAGATGCCCTTTCTTCTTCTCTGTCTTGCCCTTGTCGATCGCCTTGACCTCTTGTCCTTCTAGTTCGTCGAAGGCATCATCGACATGTTCCACGATCTCTTCCTCATTTCCTGGCTCATCAGGCTTTTCTGAATAAACGTCTTCTCCTTCACGGATTTTCTTTAGCAGCTTGAAGTCAAGGCCCTTGACCAAATGTGTACTGCTCAAGTCTCCGCCCGCAATCTCGAACCGTAACTTGTCAAAGGTTTCTTGATCGATTTCCTCCTTTTTTAATAATTCTTCCAGATTCTTCAATCGTTCTTCGCGGTCGTCTTCGGGTTCTTCTTCGCGATCTTTCGCTCGGTCGGTGTATCCAGCGGCCAATTTGACGCCTCGGGGGACGAAGGACCTAAACTTCTTTTGGGGCTGACTCGTCCTGTTTCTCTCTGCTACTTGTCGCGCAAAGTCGGACTGTCCCCCGCCCATCGCACGACTGCAATATTATTGTCAATAAATCGGATGCTTGCCTTCTCATGGAGGAACTGACGGGGTCATGGGTATGCTAGATCGCTGTCGAGATCCAAGGCTGCTCCCGCCAGCGGGGCCTGAAGGTGAAGCAGAGGCTCCATCTTTGGATGATTTTGCCGAGTTGGCAAGCATCAACTTGCGAAACTGCTCATTATTCATGGCGGCGTCGCAAGCTGATCGCGATGCTAGTGTTTGGGGAAGGGAAGCTGGTGACAAACGCGAGTGACGGCATAAAATTGTCAGCCTCGCGAACGAGATGAGGCTAGTGCGTGTGGCGCATCGACGGCAGTCACGGGATGACGTGTGAAAGGCGCGCCTCTCTAATCCACTTTACGCGGTTCAACTTCACCAACCCAACTACACTCATTCGACCACGGAGACAAAAAAGCCTTCGACATTGTCGCATCTCAACATGAAACTGATATCTCTCTCGGGATTCAATGTTCTTATCATGTCAGTTTGAGTTTGGTGGTGTCTTTGAATGTTTTGGAGGCTCATCATGAGCAACTCTGGGAATCTGCCATCAGATCCTATCGCGAGCAGCGTGAATTGATCAGTCCTGCACAACGACTAGGATTTCATCAAGCTTTCACCGAAGATGGGGAGTGTTCTTGACAAGAACTCCTCCCAAGTGAGGAAGCGCATCGAGTCGCATACCTTCGATGATGAAGAAGGAGAGGAGTACGAGGCCAGCGCGTTCAATGGCTTTGGCGATTACTTCAGGCGCAAGAAGATCAAGCTTCAGAATCTGGATGCAGATCTGCGGGCTTCATCCGACAAGCCTCAGATCTTCAAAGGCATAGTCGCCCACATCACTGGTTATACCCAACCTCCCCTTCACATGTAAGTGTTAGATCACCAAGCGTCTAGCTCGTTACTAATCGCAAAGGCAGATTGCACCGTGAAATTGTTCAGCATGGAGGTGGCTTCCTACAATATCTAGACTCGAAGACCATGGCGACTCACATTATTGCCTCGACGCTTCCGCCCAAGAAGTCGGTGGACTTCAACCGCTACAGGATTGTTAAGCCTTCCTGGATCGTGGACTCTGTTAAGGCTGGCAAATTACTGCCCTGGAACAAGTATCGAGTTCTTGACGAAGGCCCCAGGCAAAAGGTTCTCGCTTTCGACAACAGTGCGGGATTGACACAGTCGACACCGCGAGCCAAGCAAGGATATCGAGAGCAGACGGATAAGAGTTTCTATGCGAGCCAGATCAGAACCCCTTCTCTTCCGAGTCAATCTCTCAGTCCGTTTGCTGAGAGACTTGAAACTCCAACGCGGTCCTCAGCCACCAGCCTGAGAACATCCTCTGATTTGATGGAGGTCGATAGTCCCAGCTTCAAGGTCCCCGAAGTCCCATCAAAGACTCCGTCCAAGGCTCCGCTCGAGACCGTGAACCAGCCAAAAGGTGCAAAAGTTTTCTTCGAAGAAACACGCACTCCTGATAGTCGAGAAGACGCACTGCCCGAGATTATAGAGGAACCCAGAACGTCTAAGCCGCCGAAGAATGCAACTTCCGAGGAACACAATGCATGGCTCCTCTCAGATCCTCGACTTCGGAAATCGTCAACGGCGAACCCTGATTTTCTACACCAATATTACTCAGAAAGCCGACTGCATCATCTTTCGACTTGGAAAGCGGAGCTCAAATCGAAAATGCAGCGCTTTGCTGCTGAAAAGGGCCTGGCTGATCGAAAGATCAAGAGGAAACCAGGCAGCCGACGTTATATAATGCATGTCGACTTCGATAGCTTCTTCTGCGCCGTGTCGCTGAAGAAGCATCCAGAGTATGTGGACAAGCCTGCTGTGGTTGCTCACAGTACTGGTTCGGGATCCGAGATTGCGAGTTGCAATTACCCAGCTCGGGAATTTGGAGTCAAAAATGGGATGTGGATGAAAAGAGCTCAGGAGTTATGCCCTGATCTGAAGGTCCTCCCGTATGATTTTCCAGCGTATGAGGATGCGAGCCGCCTTTTCTATGAATCTATCTTAGAAATTGGTGGAGTGGTGCAGAGCGTCAGTATCGACGAGGCCTTGGTTGATGTTACTTCCATTGTCCTACACTTGACTGGATCGCAAGGGGTCGGCGTTGACGAAGGAAGCATCTGGAGAGAGCAAGAAAAGGTAGACGATGTTGCTCAAGATCTCCGAAAGAAAATCAAGGAGAAGACAGGTTGTGCCGTTTCAGTTGGCATTGGTGGCAACATCTTACAAGCCAAAGTTGCTCTGCGTCGAGCAAAACCGGCAGGTCAATATCAACTCAAACCAGAGGAAGTCCTCAATATGATCGGGGAACTCAACGTTGCAAGCCTTCCTGGAGTGGCATATAGCATCAGTGGGAAGCTTGAGGAGATTGGTGTCAAGCTGGTCAAGGACATTCGAGATGTGTCAAAGGAGCGGCTGACTGCTGTTCTGGGACCCAAAACCAGCGAGAAACTGCGCGACTATTGCAGAGGCATCGATCACGCAGAAGTTGGAGATCAGCCACCGCGCAAGTCCGTCTCAGCGGAGATCAATTGGGGAATCCGTTTCATCAGTCAGGAAGAGGCCGAGGAATTCGTAAATAATCTCAGCAAGGAGCTCGAAAAGCGGCTTCTGAACGAACAAGTCAAGGGGAAGCAACTCACCATGAAGATCATGAGGAGGGCCGTTGACGCACCGCTCGACCCTCCAAAACACCTGGGCCATGGCAAGTGCGATACCTTCAACAAGAGCACAACATTCGGTGTGGCCACGCACGACTACAACACTATTGGAAAGGAGGCAGTCTCAATACTTCGGTCATACAGGTTCAGCCCCGGCGACCTTCGTGGTTTGGGCGTTCAGATGACAAAACTTGAGCCTCTCAAGACCAACATTGGCGCCCCTGAGGGCAGCCAAAGGAAGTTGGCGTTCAATACATTCACAAAGCCGTCTCCTGCAAGAAAAGTGTCAGAGCCAGACCCGATCGATGAGGCGGATAGTATAGAAGCTTCCCGGGACAGTCGAGGTTGTGGCATCACTTCCGACCCCATCGCCGACGACCCCTTGACGCCCCGGAAACCGAAAATCCATCCTGCCATGGCATTGTCAAAGGCCCATGAGAATGATGCCAAGGCAAAGACACCTCTCAATGTGTCAGGAACCCAATTCCTAATACCGAGCAATGCCGACCCAGCAGTGTTGGCAGAACTTCCAAATGATATTAGGAGCAGGCTCATGGCTCAGAAGCCCAGAAGCTTTGAGCGAGCAGATACGCCGTTGTCGGCAAAATCCAGGTCGCAGAGCCCGATGCTGGACGAACCACTGCCTTCTCAAGTTGATCCCGAAGTATTCAATGCGCTGCCAGACGACATGAAGGCCGAAGTCCTCGCATCCTATGGCCGAAAGCTTCCGCCTCCTGTCCAAAAATCACCCCAAAAGGACCGTGCCATGCAGTCCAGAAAGCCGATGACGCCCACCAAACGCGGTGGCATAAAGAACGTCCTCGGAAAAGCCCAGCGCGAACGGGACGCCAAAGCCGGCCTTGTTCAGACCAACTTCCGCGCCCGCGTCGGCCTTGACATCGGTGACGCCTTCGAGGAGGAGGAGGAGAAGATCACAGAGCTCGACCCAGAGTTCCTCGCCGAGTTACCGGAAGATGTCCGCCATGAACTCATCGCCGACCACAAACGCCGGCGCCTCGCCCAGCGCTCGAACCTCGACGCTCCGACGGCACGACGCCTTGCCACACCCGACGCAGAGCCCCTACCAGGCGGTCAGCGGCGCATCACGTTCGCACCGGCGCCTCCGCGTATCTCTTTCGCAAGCTCGGGCGTTACATCCACGCGTGAGATCAAGGATATGCTAGATGCGTGGCACGCTGAGACGCGGCGTGAGGGCCCGCATCGCCGAGACGTCGAAGTGCTAGAGCGGTTCTTAACACGGGTTGTGCTTGAGGAGCGCAATCTGGAGAAGGCGGCGAAAGTGGTACGGTGGCTAGATGTCATCGTGGAGCAGGATGGCCGGGACGGTAAGGGCCGGCAATCGTGGCGGCGGTCGGTGCAGAGTGTTAAGGAGGCGGTGCAGAAGGCTGTCCAACAGCGGGGGATGGCGCCTTTGAACCTGTAATGGCGACGAATCATGATTCTAGGCGAGTGTGTTAGGCGTTCTGCAGCGTTGGCTATTGATGATTCGATATTTGTTTGGTTCGTTCCTATGTTATGATAGCTTACTTGATTGTTATACCCTCTACATAGTCCTTCTAGGAGCAAAGCATCTACCATAAGAACATCCAACTGATCCCAAGAGCCAGTGCGGGACTTGACATAGACAATTCAAACCGTGCTACGCCGCCGCCTGATAGAATATAAACGCTCAACTTCAGTGAACCGCCGCATATCTGCGAAGCGTTGCCCTCACACGGATACGTACACTCGCTGTCATACAGATGCGCCCGAGATATACGAGATAGATTGCGCGCACCAGCACTGCCTTAAGCACCTTTTGTCAGCAAATTTGCATCGTCAGCCGTTTCTAGAGCACTTACTGTGACCACTCCAGCTCTGCGTTCTTGTGCTGCGTCTCGCCGCCGTAGCAGAAGTCAAGGCACATCTGCACCGTCATAGTGCCATTCTTGGACCCGCTGGTGCCGTTGTTCAACGCACGTGTGTCTGCGGAATGCATTTCAGCGTTGGACTCTGGTAGTGGCATATTTCTGATTTCATTTGCTCTGCCAACAGCTTGTATGATTAAACCGTTGAAATCCAGCCAGAAGGGCTCCAATGGCCGGCCCAGCCAGATTCGTGGATCTGAATAGAAATTTCTCTCGAAGCTGGGGTTGAACAGCAGACTTGATTCTGTCAAAGAAATAGTCATTGGCTCCCAATTCACCTGTGACAAGAATCTGTATAGCATATGTTAGCGAAGTACTTGCAAAAACACCCTTCATTTAGGACTTCTTGCCGGCGCGCCCTGTCGATCCCGTAAAAACCCTAGACATCGCTCAACCACAGGTTCAAAACATGATCGAACCTCCTCGTTTGTGAACGTCAAGGTCTTGAAATAATCCGATGGGGTAATAAAAGGGATATCGGTGGTCCATTCCTTCCCATCATTGCAAAACTCTCTTGCTATTTGGCCCTCCAAAATTGCGGTAGCAGCTGAAGAAATACTAGGTCGTACGGCTTGCCGCATCTCGAACTTCTTGCGCGCCAGCGATTGGAGCCCCTTGGTCACCGATGGCAGGCTGCATTAATGTTAGTAAGGGCACCATTTGAAGTCGAAAACAGAATATCTTACCCGTTACAGTTACTGGATTCAGTCGTCTGTTCAGTCAAACCAAGAGGGCTTTCTTTCACTACTTCGTAAGCGATGAGGTCGATAACCGTAATTCCACAGTTAAGGACAATAACCAAATTCGTGCTTCGGGGTTTTAATTCTCCAATATGTTGACAATACAAGAGCATGGCCGCCGGTTCTGTGACGAATAGGAAGCGCTCGTCACGTGCATCCTCCATGTAGCCCGCCTGGCAAATTGCAGATAGGAATGAAGTTCTCACGTTGTCACTCCATGCGGCTTGGATCGTGAAGCACCATCGTATGTATTTCGCTTCCTGCGCGTTCCATCTGTGAAGAGCTTCCTTGATTGCATATCGCAGCTTGCAGAGGTAGTCAACCCAAATATCAACTGGGCTCTTTCCCGGAGGCAATGCACCTCGGTTCAAGAATTCGATCTCTTTGTTGTAATCAAAAATCAGAGGTAAATATTTCACTTGTCGTTTCCCGAGACACAGGAAGTGAGTGTCTTGTGACATGGCTTTCTGGTTATCATATCCCCAGCCAACTACTTGCGAACTGACGGAAGGTTTGACACTGAGCTCATAGTACATGGTTGTAGGAACCTAGCTTGTGTTAGAATACC
Organism: Xenoacremonium recifei; assembly: GCA_012184525.1. Taxonomy (NCBI): domain Eukaryota; kingdom Fungi; phylum Ascomycota; class Sordariomycetes; order Hypocreales; family Nectriaceae; genus Xenoacremonium; species Xenoacremonium recifei. The sequence goes on along the minus strand of WOFQ01000024.1, from coordinate 136,263 downwards.
TGTGGGGGTTTCCGATGGTTTAAACTCCTTACAGTAGTTGCGTCAAGGTTCTTCTTCGCCTCCGGCCATGAAGTAATGGTCTCATGAACGTGGTTTAGTCCATCGTTAAATCCAAAGGAAGCCGAAGAGTATTTCACCCCGAAATGCAGGCCTACTATGAGCCGCGACGGTTCTAGGGGTTTTTCCTCGGATCGGTATATGTTCTCGAGTCTGGTTCCTCCTACTATCGAAATAGCCGGGTGTCTTTGCTCCAATATCCATGAAGGTATCAGATGTGATTGAGGCCGTGGAGGTCTTGGAGGTCTTGGGGGTGTTGAAGGTGTCGAAGGTTTTGAAGGCATTAGAATAGTTGGGGTTTTGGTAGGTGTCAAAGTCTCTTGGGACGGCGAAGTATTCTCAGACGTCGGAGTTCTTGAGAGCGGCGACATGCTTCTAGGCGCCAGGCGCTTTGCAGGTAATGGATTTGTAGATAAAGGATCCAGAGTCGCTAGTTCGATCTCGGTTGTCATTCCCATCTTCCCAAATGCCTCTGGGCGACTGGAAACTACCGACGGAGATGGTTGTCTTTTCGTTGCAGGAGGGAATTTCCGAGGTAACATAGGCTTCTCTTGGCGAATAAGATAAGCAACAGGGTCAGAGTCCAGGAAGATTCTGTATGAGGAGGGAAGAAAGCTTCGATGAGCTTCTGCTTCGATCCTCTCATCTTTCTTGGAACATATGTCAGCCATGAGAGCTAGACTGTCACAATAAGACGCGTTGTCTGTCCCAAGAAGCTTCTTCTTGCCCCGAATCGCTCGCTTACAGAAATGATCTGCTGCTTCGAGATTGCCTTCGTTTAGTGAGTGCTGTACGGCCAGAGCATGCAAAATGTGATAGAGAAGGACGTCGCTTGCCGATCTCGCTGAAGCCAAAGGCTCAACCATCAGGGCAGCTTCTGTCCACTTTCTCTGGCGTGCAAACACGTAGGCAAGACGGATGTTTAACCCATCTATGTGTTTGGAAGATTGATTTCTGATTTTGTTCCTCTCAATCGCTTTTTTGTAGAAGTCTTCTGACTTCTGAAAATTTTCGTTCCTCTCGCTCTTGATCGCAAGCTCCTCGAGTCTTCTAGTCAAATCCAGGTCGATGTCGTCGTCGGAATCGAACGGCTCTTCGAGAACGGTAGAGATCGTAAAATTACTGGTATTCCTAAGTTCTAATTCTTTTCCGGTGGCAGGTTCTGGTATCCAATTTTCGATGTTTTGGAACTCCTCGTGCGTTAAAGGTTCACCAAGAATGCTGCCGCCCCAAACCGTCGACCGAGTTCCCTCGCTGACGATTGAGCTGGCGCTCGAATGGAAACTTTCGGCTGCTTGAATGAACTGTCGCAAGTTCTGGTCGATGCGACTTTCTTCTTTTGCCGCTCCAGAATCATTTGGATATTGCGAATCTCCGACTTGCAAGGCAATCTCAACTCGCTGGACTTGAGACCTGAGTCTTGACAGCCGTTTGGAGACTAAGGCTTGAGACGAGTGACTCTGAATCAATAGACAGCTAGTCATTTCACAGGTAAGCCATATGCTCTTCTTCCTCGGGCAGCGCGAGGATTGACATACATATTTATCATCTGGAGAGCACTCGTCATGGCGGCATTGTAGGAGTTGACCCTATCCTTGCACGAGGCGAATCCTTTCGCTCTGCTACTTAAGCGGATTTGCTTACTTGTTTTCCGAAAGAAGCCGGGTGTAAAGGCGCTGCTTTTCTCAATCTCAGACAGAGCTTGATTTAGCTGGCTGACGGTGCTGTTGATGTCATCTAGAGTTGTTGTTACGCTGTCCCAGAGAGCATTGCCGGGGTCAATTTCAGCAAGGACGCTTTGGGGAAGTTGGATTGCTGCAGCCGCACGGCTGATAGCTCCGAGAGTCCGCGAGAGTGTCGTGATCTCTTTGTGTAGCTCAGCCACATTGTCGTCCACGTCGATCGTATCGTTGATCCAGGTATACAGAGTCTTGGAGATCGTGCCACAGGCAGTGACCAAGCCTGCCGCTCCCGTCACTATTGAGAAGGGGTCCATTTGGTCTTCGAGATGGGCATTGGTACGGAAGTTCAGAAAGATTTCAGATCGTTGGAGTGCGTTAGGAGGCGCAGGAGAGAGTCCAGCTCAATGCCTCAGGCAGACAAGCATTTTGCACTTTACCATTTGTCAGAGAGTGTGCCTCGCCTGTTCCAAGGTCCACGGCATTTGAGGTGCATTAATAGGCGCCAGAGGAAGCTCCAGCGCTTCGAGCCGTCCAGGGCGCTTTCAGCTGCTGCAGCGTCGAGGCGCAGCCAAGTACCAGCAGCGAGTATCTCATCGCTCAGAACCAGGACGTCGCATGCTGCAATAGTACAACGCCCTTCGTGCAAGATTCAAGATAAAGAGGCATTAAAGAAAATGTTTTAGGTCTCCGTTGTACAACAGAGTTTCTGACAACGCCCAAACACCTTACTTCGACGCGTGAGTGTGGCTGGAGACTTTTATATCAGCCACAGTCAGCTCCCCCACATCTCCGCTATCTGCGGGCACATGAAGGGTCCTTTCCAGAAGCAGAAGCCCAGAACTTTCCAGCCCTCCGCCCACCTCCATCCATCCACCTTCGCCCCCGTCTACTCCGTTCTCCTCCATCATCAGCTTCGCGAAGCCTCTCTCCTGCGCAAACTCGCTCTCTCCAGCTCCCGCGCGCGATCCGACCCTTCGCGAGCAGCCTGTGTTTGCGCTTCAGCAATTAACGCATTGTCTCGGTCCTCCCCCTCCCCGCGCGCAAACCTCGAGTCCGCTTCCACTTTAGCCCACCATGAATAACTTCATTGATTGGTCTAAGACCAGCAAGTCCAAGGACTACCGTGGCTCTAACTCGTTCGCGACCTTCATGATCATTGCCCGTACGTCGCAGCATCCTTGCGCTCGCAGTTTCCTCGCGACCGCGCATTGCATCGCACACAATTACTGACACTCTTCACAGCAACATGCTTCTTCCTCGGCATCCTGTTCGCCTCTTTCCCCTACGACTTCCCCCTCCTCTGGACGAAGGAGGCCGTCCCAGACACCTTCTTCGATCATCTTGAGACGCATTTGAAGTTCGTCCACCAGTCCCCGCCGTTGATCAGCCGCATGCTGCACATCGTCATCTCCATCGGCTTCATCGGTCTCTTCATTAAGCTCTTCCGCCCCAGCGAGTCCAACTTCCTCTTCGACGGCGCTTCGCTCATTCTGTACCTCATCGGCGTCGGCGTCTACATCGCCAACATCGTCAAGGGCCTGCGCACCGTCAGCGCCGAGATCTGGAAGGATGACGAGTGGCAGGGTGAGACCCATGAGGGCCCCATCACCGGTGAGTTGATCCTTGGGCGTGAGGACAGCCTCAAGGTCCTCGCCGCTAGCAACACCATCCTCGCGCTGGTTCTGGTGGGCATTCTGGTCCTCCAGGCTGGCCAGTGGTACGCCGACAAGAAGGAGAACGAGGACGACAAGATTGTTGAGAAGAAGGAAGCGTCGCCCAGCAAGGCCGCGAACAAGAAGAAGCAGTGAACAATTCGATCACTCTGTTTCACAACCAAAAGAGACGCATTTCATAGGGGGAGTCGGGGATTTCAACATGAGCTTGTATTGGCTATTGGGAGTACTGCAACCAGGCTTTACGAACATTTTTGTATACCCTCAGCATTCTATATAGTATATGTACTTGCATACCCAGGACAGGACAGCACACAGCTTACCAATACCTTTTACTTCCCTCGCTAGAACCCCGAGGCCTTTTGGGGTTGCGCAAGAAAAGGGGGCTGGACTTGTGCGGAGGCGCCAAGTCCGCCAGTGCGGAGGACCTCATCTTTCGATTCTGGAAATTTGGAGTCTTGTTATCTGGGCGTGATAAGCGCACACGGTGATGCCGAGACGCCACCACGCTTGGTCCACATCGGCCCATGAGGACCTCTACTAGCCCTCTATAGCAGGTACGAAAGCGACAGTTTCATGAAGTATCGTCAATTGGTGTCCCAGAGATTATCCTATAACGCCGTCCGAGACAAGTTCCTCCGTCTACATGCAAACATTAGGCCAAACAGGCAAAGCACCTTATACAGACATCTTCATCGCAATCGTCTTGTGCGGATCGTATCCCTTGATGACAAAGTCCTGCGGCGTCCACCCATCAATGCTACCACCCTTCTCGCGCGTAATCTCAAGTTCAGGGAAGGCCCGGGGCTCGCGTTCCAGTTGGACGTTGAGAGCGTCGACATGGTCGAGGTACACATGCGCGTCGCCCATGACATGTGTCAGGCTTCCCGGGACCATGTCACAGACGTGTGCGATCATGTGCGTCAACAGTGAGTAGCTGGCGATGTTGAATGGGACGCCGAGACCCATGTCGCAGGACCGCTGGTATAGTTGGCAGTGAAGATGGCCCTTCGGCTTCTCGTCAGGGTTCTCTGGCTCACCCCTCTTCCGTGGGTAGGATACGTAGAACTGGGCGAACATGTGGCACGGCGGCAGGACCATCTTTTTCAAATCTGCGGGATTCCAGGCCGAGAGAATCAATCGGCGATCGAATGGGTTCGTCTTCAGTTTGTGGATGATTTCGGCAAGCTGGTCAACGCCCTGCCCCGTGTAATCGGTCTTCGCGTCAATGTACTCTGCGCCGAAGTGTCGCCATTGAAAGCCGTACACGGGGCCCAGGTCACCGACTTCTCGATGCGTCAAACCAAGGTTGTCAAGGAACTCGCGAGATCCATTTCCATCCCAGATTTTGATCCCGGCTTCGCTCAGGGGAATTGACGTGGTGCAGCCTTCGACAAACCACAAGAGCTCAGCGATGACGGCTCGGGTGAAGACGCGCTTCGTAGTCAGCAGCGGGAGGACGGGAGTGCCATTGCTGTTCAGGGCGAACTTGAGCGGTCGAGGCGCGAAGATTGAGTAGGTGCCGGTCCCAGTCCTGACATTGCACCTCATGAGATTCGCAGTCACGCAGAAACGCTGAGGTTATCATGACTTACCTGTCAGGGCGGCGCTCCCCTTCATCGAGGATCTCGCGGACTAGGTCCAAATATTGGTATTCCTCATCATTTCGTGGAGCAGAGCCATTGGTAGGCTTAGTGGCCTGGTCAACTTGCGAGACTGTCATGATTCGGGCGCTTCGGCTGCAATGCTGGGGTAAAGTGCATATGCAAGGTGAGGTTCTGGATCGAAAGTGTTTAACGCGTCCCGCCACGAGGAGACGCGCCCTCCGCCCTTGTGCCACACATCCCCTCCCCCCACTCGACACGCGAAAAGCCAGGTGGGATGTGTCGGAAGAATGCCCCTCCGTTATCCGACCCAAGTCCCCGGTACAGTTCCCTTTCTCACCCAGAAAACAGATTCAGTTTTCTGTGTTTGTCATAAAACTATAGGCTTTTTTTTTTCTTCTGGTGTTGTTGAAAGAACAACCACGATCTTTGAAACGGGTCAGAGCCTGAGCATTGCTATTATTCTAGTTTGGCCGCGGAATGTTACGGACTGTGCGTCACCAGAAAACCAGACACGCAAGAGCATCACATGGAGCCACGCCGTATAATGGCAAAACCTGGGACACTGTCCGGCTCTCAGTTTCCGACTTCTCCCACGTTCTTGTTTAGCGTCCCCAGCTTGATCAACTGATTGATTAGATATGACCACTGCGATCCAGATGTAACGCCGGTGGCCAATGGTCATCCTCAGTGAGGGGCGTGGATGGGGGCAAACAGCTAAATCTGGTGTTGCAGGCCGAAATTTCCATGCCGGAGTTGCTTACGTGCTTGCTGCAGATCTAGGGCTCCATCAATCCGAGGCCGAGATGGAGTCAATTGTTTTGGGGGAGGACGTTTTTAGGTAATATTAACTCAAAGTTGGCGGTCCTCTTCTCGTATGAGAGAGCTCTTGTCTTCATTTTGAACTGTCAAGATCAATAACACGAACCACCCGAGGAGATTCCTTCACCTATGCCGCGGCTTCGTTTAATGGCATCTGAATCACCGCAGGACAACTGTTGTTGGTTTGCGCGAATTCTTATTTCTTAGCTTGCCGCGCATGGTGGAGTTTGGGCTTCGGAACGGCTTGCACTAAGGTCAAGAGCCATTAATATTGGTCGTGGGATTAAGACTGCCGAGCCGGTTCCTGGAGGAGGTTGCGAACAAGTCCCAGATGCTGGAGATGGCGAGAGGGGCCTATCCCTGACCGCCTGCGCACGGGCGATCTGATAAGCAACGGAGCTCGGCCATTGGCCCCCGCCCCTGCAATTGCGGGGCGCTTTGATGTCACATGTTTCCCGATAAAGCGATAAGAAAATTTCTGTGCTCTTTCTGGTGGGCTAGAAGAGAAAGGGCGCGCCTCTTCCACCCACCCACGTCCGCATTCTGGAGGGGTCGCTCGTCGGGCAGCCATTTCTTTTCATGTCACAGACTCGTTGCACAGTCAATGACCCTCGCTCAGCCATGTCAGCTCGTTCTTAAAGCCCCCGCTCCCCCCGCCTGCCTTTCGAGTTCGTCTCTCCTCGTCCAGCATGGCCTAGGATTTGCTGCGTCCCAAAAGGTGCCCCGAGCCGCCTGAACCAGCCCTCCATCCCGGTATCGGTGTCGCGCCCGCACAATGCCCTTTGTTTCTCCCACTTTTGAAGTATAGACATTATTTCAGACGGCTCTCGAGTTTTTTCCTAGCTCTTCGGTACGACGACCGCTCTCTTCAGACATCCTTTAACCCGAATTTCCGCGACGAGTCCGCACACCGCCATCCTCCATGCAGGCACATCACGACGTAATGGAACCCAGTCCCGTCTCAGTCGAGGCGTCGACAACCCCCTCCGATATTGCCTTGAGAGGTCGGACTGCTCTCAAAGAGGCTGTTGAGGATATTGCCTACGGCTCGGTATGTCACAATCCCCTCTCCTCCCCTCACCGTCACTGACTCATCAATCCAGATTGCTGGCATTGTCGGAAAATACATCGAGTACCCCTTCGACACCGTCAAGGTGCGGCTCCAGAGCCAACCCGATCACCTCCCCCTACGATATACAGGCCCTCTGGACTGCTTTCGACAATCTATCAAGAGCGATGGCTTGGTAGGACTGTACCGGGGCATCAGTGCGCCCTTGGTGGGGGCGGCTGCTGAGAATAGCAGTTTGTTTCTTTTCGAGAACATCGGTCGTGAAGTGCTCTATGCGACAGGGTTCTCGTCCCGAGAAAAAGGAATGTCACTTCCGGAACTATGGCTCACAGGCGCTTTCTCCGGAACCTGCACGTCCTTTGTTCTGACGCCTATCGAATTGGTCAAATGCAAAATTCAGGTCCCTACAACAAGAGACGGCGTCATTGCTCCATCGCACAGCCCGATGCGCGTTGTCCGGGATATTTTTCGACACGAGGGCATCATGGGTTTCTGGCATGGGCAATTGGGGACCCTCATCCGAGAAGCTGGTGGCTGTGCCGCGTGGTTCGGAGCTAAAGAGACGGTGACATCGATGTTTTACAAGCTCAAACTCAAGTCTGCGACCTCTGAAGCTGAGAGGAAGAGAATCTCGGAGAAACCTCTTCCTCTTTGGCAACAAGCGCTTGCGGGAGCGTCTGCGGGAGTTTCTTACAACTTCCTCTTCTTCCCCGCTGACACCATAAAGTCTCGAATGCAGACCATCCCCGTCGGAGATCTGAGAGAGAAGCGAACATTTATGGCTGAAGGCGCCGCCCTGTGGCAGCAGCACGGCATCCGAGGCATGTATCGGGGATGTGGGATTACGTGTCTCCGGTCAGCACCGAGCTCCGCGTTTATCTTTATTGTCTACGACGCTTTGAAACGGAACTTCCCCTTACCATAAAGGACGATGAGAGAATCCTAGACTTGAGGTCTTCATAGTTCAGGATACCGACGCAGCAACAACGGAGAAGGATCTTTTGGGGAGGTATTTGGAGCACACTTTACGAGCAAGAGAAGCATTAGTTTGGCGTTTCTGGCTGTTTGGGTATTTGATTGATGGTCCCGGGGTGAGACTATAAAAGAGAGCGAGGTTTACATTTGGCAAACAAAATCGGATAGAACAAAAGTTAAGACGCATCAGCTTTCGAAATACTGAAAACATTGGCTATCTTACAAATCAATGCAATGGCTTCTGAGAATCGAACAATATTTGAGATGGGAGTTCCCACATACTCCAAGACTAGATCTGGAGAATAAACAGTGGAAAGTCGTAGAAGAGTAGCTTCTAGTTCTCCTTTTCGGACTTTTCCTCCTTGATCGACCAGCTATTCAAGTACCCAACGCCAGCACTCAAGTAGGTTGCAAAACCCAACCACCCAAGGTAAGGCACCTGGCACCAAGCTGAGACAGTGTCGATCGAGGACCAGAGATAGGTGATGTAGCCATTGAGGGCCAACAAGCCGACTAGATCAACTGTTGCCGCAGCCGGTTGTTTAAGCTTGAAAAAGAGGGGCATCCAGACCAAGTTGAGGCCGAGTTGAACCGTGTATAGGGTCATTGCGCCTCTCGTGGTGCTAATGGTCTCGGGGGAGTTGAGAGGGGATAGGCCAGCGAAGGTTGCCCGATGAGCGGCATAACCCATGAGTCTGAGATTGAATTCAGTTAGCTACGGTCATTCACTTGTAGGCAGTCTAACTTACCCGTAGAGGATTGTCCAAACAGGCCCAAATACCCATGGTGGAGGGTTAAGGGGAGGTTGCTTCAAGGAGAGATAGGTCTTCTGTGTTTCTGTGGCTATCCGCTCATGCGCATCAGCAGTCGTGTCAAGTGTTTCCATGTCTCTTGGATGAAGAGTGCTTACGTCGGGTGCTGAAGCCGACAGCTGTTCCCAAAGCAATTGGGGTCAGGATGGACGTAGCGGTATTGAGGAAGACGGATGTTGGGAAAGTGAGAGATGGGATATAAGTCGTCATTATGAAGGTTCACTGAGATTCAGCGACGGGGGCAATAAGGCGGCTGGCAGATTTGAAGCTCGTCAAACACAATGATCAGGACAGTGGCGTGTTTGGGGATGAAAGGTTGAGTTGAGGGGTCTCAAGGAAATGATATGATATTGAGTAGTAGTCTACGGAGTACCTTGCCTTCCTTGATGGCACCTCCCGAACACACGCTCAGCACGAGTCCATGACGTAATGCCCCAGAGCAACAGCTCGGTAGGGACCTGGAGGGGAAACTAGACCTCTAAAAATATGAATTATTGGGGTCGATAAATTTAATAAAAATTTTGAGAACATGCAATGGTGAAGTCCTATATCTGGCGCCCATAATTCTTCTACCAATCACGAAACCAGCCTTTCGGTTTGCTGACAGAAGGGTCGAGAGACGCCCTTCTTCTGCACAGGATCGACGCGCCAAAGATCTGTGGCGCGATCGGCCAAGCGCTGGGCCTGTGCACGGACCACCACTTTAATGGATTTCGCGATGCGGCGCGTCTCAACGCGTTCCAACACGGGTCGGGTAAAATCCCACGGGATGGCGCGCGGCAACGGGACCCATCGGTACTTCCTTTAATTGATGAGTGCAGGGACAACGCCTTCCCTTCTCACAATCACCACTCCCATCCTCACCTTCACTTTCAACATTTGTCAACCTCAACCCCTCGCTTGTGCCTGCCATCCGAGAAAGGGTCTTGCTTGATTCTATATCCGTTTTGGAAAGTGCATCTCTCATCCACAGCCATGTCTCGTTCGACCCTCGGAAAGCGGACTCGAAGCAGTGTCGATGCTGGTAAGTGCCTTCCGGCAAACCAAGGGGAAGCTTCCATCCCGTCGCGACTTACTAACCGCCATCATTACAGAGCCCGTCACGCCCTCTAAGAGGACTCGCCGCTTCGTCAAGGTGGTGCCTGTCTACAACGACGAGAACCAAGATCCTTGCGATGCTTCAGACGACGAGGCCGACGATTTCCTCACTGATCTCCCCGCCAAGTCACGACGGTCACAATCTCGAACTCCTGCTCCTGTTACGCCATCCACCCCCCGACACCGAGATGCCTTCTCAGCTCAGCCCAGCACGCCTCGACACGCGGTTATGTCGGCCGGCAAGCTCTTCAAACGATTGACCCCTTCTACTCCTCTCTCTCCCAGTACCATCCAGACCGTCTACCACTCCGCGAAGCAGCTGTTTGCTCGAGGTGCCGAGCCGGGTCAACTGATTGGGCGAGAGTCGGAGCGGGAGCAACTAATTCGGTTTTTTGACCGATGCTCATCGACCACGCCCAGCGGATGTTTGTACGTGAGCGGGCCGCCTGGAACTGGAAAGAGTGCCATGATCACCTCCTTGAACCAGGAGTACGCGGGCCGCGACAACGTCCGAAGCGCCTACGTCAATTGCATGAGCATTAAGTCTTCCAAGGATCTTTACAACACTTTGTTGGAGGCGTTGGGTCAGGAGAACGGCTCCACCGAGGCCGACGCGGCTGCAGCACTTCAAGGGATGTTTGTGCCTAAATCGAAATCGGCGGCTGCCTACCTCGTGACTCTGGACGAGATCGACCACATCCTGACAATGGGCTTGGAGAGTCTCTACCGAGTCTTCGAGTGGTCTCTGCAAAAATCTTCGCGACTTGTGCTAGTCGGCATCGCCAACGCGCTGGACCTGACAGACCGGTTCCTTCCTCGCCTCAAGTCAAAGAACCTGAAGCCCGAGTTGCTACCTTTCCTCCCCTATACCGCCGCTCAGGTCAAGAACATCATCCTTACACGCCTCAAGTCGTTGATGCCCGCAGGGAATGAATCATACGTTCCATTCATTCACCCAGCAGCCATCGAACTTTGCTCCAGAAAGGTTGCTAGCCAGACTGGTGACCTGCGAAAGGCGTTCGAGATTTGTCGACGAGCCTTGGATCTGATCGAGTCAGAGACCCGACAGAAGCACGAAGAGGAGGCCCGAGAGAAGCTTTTGCAGTTGACTCCGTCCAAGCGACCTCTTGGCGAAAACACGAACGGAGCTTCAGGCAACAACTCAAGGAGCGTGGTCCAGATCATGGCCAACTCCCTCAAGGCGCTGACCCCTGAGACCGCTCCCCGAGCCTCGATTGGCCACCTCAACAAGATTACTTCTGCCGCCTTCAGCAACGGAACTGCTCAGCGACTCAAGGCTCTCAACCTGCAGCAGAAGGCTGCGCTCTGTGCCCTGGTGGCTTACGAGAACCGAACGCGAGCGGCCCTGGCGATGGGCCACGGACTTGCCACACCCTCCAAGTCGAAATCTTTGGCGCCTACGGTCAAGATGCTCTTCGACGCATACTGCCAGCTATGCACTCGAGACTCAGTCCTACACCCGCTCTCTAGCTCTGAGTTCCGAGAAGTAGTGGGCAGCCTTGAGACTTTGGGCTTGGTCAATGCATCAAATGGAAAGACTGGGAGCTTTGCTACGCCGCAGACTCCAAGCAAGAGAGGACGAAAGGCTCAAATTCCCAGTGGAGATGAACGAAGGATCACGAGCTGTGTTGGAGAGAAGGAGATCGAATCCGTGGCAGAGGGAGTTGGTGCCGGCATTCTGAAGAGCATCCTCAGCGGCGAGGCTTTGGATTGAGCGAGAGTGCGGTTAATGGATGGCCGCCACGACTTGGAATTTTTATGACTTTTTGCATTGTACGGCGTTTCTGGCTTCTTCGTGGACGAAAGGATCATGGCATTGGAGTTGGGTAACGCATGTCGCATTTTCATGACATCGGCGGTGGCATAGACCTTGTTGTATCTGGACTGGAAAGAAGGAAAGGGATGATACCTCTGAATGTGTGGCGCTAGACCCGGAACTAGAATTGGCTTATAGGCCTTTGCATAGACGCTTGAGGCGGCAAATGCATTGTAATGACTACGTATTACTCAAAGACTGAAAACGTGCTCCGATTGCAACGTGCTGCTGGTTATTATGCTCCGAAGGATAGAGGTGAGGAACCTAAGCCCAGGTAGGGAGGTAGATAGATTGTTGGCGGTAACTGAGTCAGGTCATGGTTCAGCCACTGTAGATATCATGTTCAAGGGAAAGTCGCAATGGCTCACATCATATCCGATCACATGCAGATGATATTGCACCCTTGGCAGCTCTCTTCTGATCTATAAAAAGCCCACCCATCGGTGTTACTAAATCGGTTAGGTACTGACAGCGCATCGACAGCGATCTTGACAGCTGGAGCTGGAGGTGTCGCAGATGGCGGGCAGGTGCTAAACGCGCTAAACGTGCTAATAAACCCCCTGGGCAGTTCTTGCCTAGGCGTCCTTCCTTCCATCCCAGCTGCTAGTGCCCGCTGACTCGGGACAAGGACCGTCTTTCCATCCCACCCCCTCCATTCAAGATCCATCCCAATCCTCCCGTCCTCCTCCACAGCCCATTCCTCCAGAAGCAGCTATCCGACGTGGTTCTGTATCATCGTCTCTTCGCTTGGTCTCACTACACGTCAGCTCCCTCCGGCTTCCTCTCTCCCCCCCTTTCCTAATGCGCCGAGCTGGCTCCTCCGTCTTCTCCTCATCATCCTCCTCCTCTACCTCCTCTCCTTTGGCTGCCCCCACGAACACGCCTGTCTGACCCGGTGCGATCGCTTCAGCCTCAGCCTTAAGTCTTGGGCCCTGGGACTTGGCCCTTGGCCCTGCAGCCTCACCACTCCATGCCTTCGGTACCGCACCTAGGAATGGGCCGTGAATCTTCGTCCTCGCCGACCACCGCCGCCGATACTAACGCCAACTCGACCTCGGTCTCGACTTCGACCGCTGCAGCTCCCGCTCCCGCTTCCGCTTCGCCTGCAGCTTCTCCGTCCGATGCGCTCGCAGCTGAACCATCTTCATCCTCTATCGCCGCCGAGGACGCGCCTGTCCCAACATCCTCGCCCTCACCGTCAGCCTCATCGTCGCGCCCGAGCTTCCTGTCGCGTCTCGGCCTCCCGCTCCCCTTGCGCCGCCGAAATCGCAACGTCGCCGATTTCCACATCCGCCCGGATGAGCCGCACAAGAAATACTGCGCCGGGGAGCACGTCTATGGCGCGGTTGTCGTTGTCGTCGTTAAACCTGTGCGCATCACGCACCTCGTCGTCTCCCTTCACGGCTACGTGCGTGTGCGCAAGGACCCGACGGGAAACACCAAGTCGCAGAACGGGACGACGCTGCCGCCGGGCGGAGGTTCATCGCGGCCACAATACCACGGCAATGGCTTTGCCAGTCTCTTCCAGGACGAGCAGGTGTTGAGCGGCGAGGGGCGGTTGGAACCGGGCAAATATGAATTCGGGTTTGACTTGGTCTTCCCGGAGAAGGGTTTGCCTAGCAGCATCGACGTGAGCACTCGCAGAGTTCGTATACCTTGAGGCGGTTGTACTGACAGCGCGAGCAGTTCGAGCGAGGGACTATCTCATACACCATCTCGGCAACTCTAACCCGTCCCACAGCCATTGCGCCGACAGCGACTTGTGACAGGAAGGTGACCCTGATAGAAAACGTCGATATTGGGCTGCTCCCTCCGACCCGACCAAGGACGATATTTCTTGAGCCAATTTCGAGACGCACCCGCAGGAAACGGTCGATGGGCTTGGAAAAGGCCTCAATTACAGCTGTGGAAACTCACGACGTTGGCGCCGAAGCGGATTCGGGGGAAGCAAGAAACGGTTCAGAGGATCGCGACCAAGGCAACGACCAACGGAGTCCGGTTCAAAGCGATATGCGAAGCGAGATCAGCGGAGAGAGCGGCATGAGCGCGAGTACAGGTGTCAGCAGAACAGAGCTCTCCTTGTCTCAAGTTGGAACTCTGAGTCAATCTGCAAAACAGCAAGCGGTCGACGACAAAACCATCACGGCGACGATTGAGCTGCTGAAGTCGGGATGCTTGGCCGGAGAAACGGTGTCGGTACGGGTAACGGTTCAGCACATCAAGCGCGTCAAGAGTATGACTGGCGTCATTGTGACACTGTTCCGGCAAGGAAAGGTGGATGTCTCACCGCCAGAATCCAAGTTCACGGATGAGATGCTAGACGAGGGTGCCAAGCATGTCGAGAAGGATGAAGTCTATCCACGATCACGGACAGGTCTGGGCGGGCTCTCGCTGTCATCATCCGGTTCTACCAGCATATTTCGCAAGGACCTTGACCAGAACATGGCCCCTCTCATCATCGATCCAGCGACCATGCAGACCTCGGTGACTGTCTCAGTCAGAATGCCCGACGATTCATTCCCCACCATCAAGGGCGTTCCGGGCGACATGATTAGTTTCAAGTACCTCGTCGAAGTTATAGTTGATCTGGGAGGGAGACTAGCGAACCAATTTTCAGGAACTCCAACATCGAGAGTCGGATCTTACAGCAACGGATCGTGGGAGACCACCAGCAATACATACGGCTATCGAAGGGGAGCCAACATGGCCGACACGTCACAGATTCGACGAGAAAAGGGTGTCATTTCGGTGTCAATGGAGACCATGGTCGGGACGGTCGATTCGTCGAGAAGTCGCAAGAAGTCGAGAGCATCACCATCGTCGCGGCGGTATCGAATGAATGACAGCGACGAAGAAGATGCAAGCCGTTCAGACATGGGTTATATGGAGGAAATCCCCTACGAGGCCTACCCATCGACGAACGGACAGTATTCTTCGCACAGCTACTTTCCTCCGCAACCAAACGGGAGCAAAAACCCGCCTCCAGGCAATTCTGGGCAGACTTACTCGCAGACATCAATGCCCTCACAACCCCCTTACGTACCACCTTTACAAACCTTACAATTGTCCCACTCAGGACGTCCAGACTACTCTCAAATCAACGGCTCCATCCCCGAAATGGCTCCCGAATACGTTCCCCCACCAGATATACCAGATGAAACTCGCCTTACCGATAAAGAGCGAGTGCGCCAGGCAGAGACAAGACTGCTGCCGAGCCAGCCTCCTGCCGGACCGTCCAGCTCTGACGTTAACGGTGACGAAGATAATCTCTATGATGCGGAAGACACGCCTCGACCACCGTATGCTCCAGCAGATTTCCCTAGCGAGGAGGCGGGCGAGGGTCCGTCAGCCCCTACAGAGGAAGAACTGACTGCCATGATGCCGAATTCCCCGGAGACCTCGGAGGACAAGCAAGAACTCGAAAGACGACGGCTGATGAACGAAGCCAGCGCGCCTCCCGAGTTCCTTCAGGACGAAGACCAAAGAAATAGCGGTCCATCAACGCAAGCTTCAGCACCAGATCTTGTCCCGAGTGCACCGACGCTTGATGATGTCGAGGATTTCGCACCTTACGGATCTGGGGCTGGGTCGTCAAGCAGCGCAAATCACCAGGACGACGGAGAGCAGCTACCGGCGTATCAACGGTGATGAGCATGTCCCTTAGTCGACTGGAAGAGGAGGGAACGAAGAAAATTTTGGCGAGTTTAAGGCCTCATTTTGGGATACCACAGGGACTGTTCCAATTATAGTGAGGAATGATTAAGCGGCTCTACTTTTTGACGGGCATATAGAGAATGGCGTTTGGGTTTGTGTAGCGAAATCATGATGATGAATATCACGGGCCATGTCCCAGTGCGGTATCAAATCGGGCGTTAATATAGAGATTCGATCCTATCGAACATTGCATGTCAGAGTTGTATGGCATTATATCAGCATTTGGTCCTTTGATACGTCTCAAAATTGAGAGAGGATGGCGCCTCAACTCTCTTCCAGTAGATTCTATCTATCTCGCCCAAATCTTACATGGTCTCTCTATTTGATGCAGAGTATTATACAACTAATACAGTTTTTCGGGAGATGACTCTCTCTTTCCGCATCTGATGAGAGAAAGCCTCTTCCCGGAGAAATCAGCCCATTCCCCATCTTGAATGATGGAAACATGGCTCGATAGGAGAAGACAACCCCAACCTTTCAAATACCTTGAGCTCCGGCTTTCTGTCGTCCTCGCTCTCCATGTCCTAAAGCTCCGGCATTCGAACATTTCAGTACTGCCACGTTTCAACAATAAAAATGGCTTGTCTGAGCTGGGACCGCAAGACTTGGTGTAAACCCCATCGTTTTCCATGATGCTCGAATGCAGTCCTCTCAATGCTCGAGCACGTGGTGTTTGCCCTGCTCCCAGTTATCCAAACTCTCTTTGATATTCACCCAATACCGCAATCGCACCGCTTCACGCTTCGCCGCCTCAAGATCATCGTTCTTGAACGCTTCCTCTAGCGCCTCCTCACTCGC
Organism: Xenoacremonium recifei; assembly: GCA_012184525.1. Lineage (NCBI taxonomy): Eukaryota > Fungi > Ascomycota > Sordariomycetes > Hypocreales > Nectriaceae > Xenoacremonium > Xenoacremonium recifei. The sequence goes on along the minus strand of WOFQ01000024.1, from coordinate 120,122 downwards.
CGCAATGCGCGCATCATTGTCCTTCCTTGGCACATCGAGATCGTGCTCGCCGTCGGCTTCCTCGATCTCCTCGCGCGCCTCGAGGACCATCATCAGCAGGTCAGGTTCCTCGACCTTGAGCGTCTCGTCAGTTGCAACGTCGACGCCGCGCAACGAGAGCAGGTACTGCGCGCGCAACAGCGGGTTTGCCAATGTCTTGAAGGCTTCGTTTATGCGCGCCGATGTGGCCTCGGCGCGGGCCTTGTGCTCGGGCGGATGCATATCCGGGTGCGCGCGTGCTTGCAGGCGCAGAAACTCGCGGCGCAGGGCGCGCACATCGATCGGGAAGTGGCCGGCCGGCGGAGGACCGGCAGGGAGTGTTTCGGGGAAGAGGTCGTAGTGCGTCTGCGGCGGCGACGGCGACGGAGCGACGGCGGCCTCGGCGGAGGAGGGCGAGGGCCGGCGCCGGGACGCGGAGAAGCCGCGCTGCTGCTCAAAGGCAGGATAGGCGCCCGCGACCGTGAGGCTCCGTGGGGGAGCACCGACTGCCGTTCCAGAGCGCTGCGGGAGGCTGCGATGCGCGGCCAGCGAGAGTGTCGATACTCGGCGGGCTCGGAGGCGACATCGGAGACAAAGCCGATTAAGGTCCCGGGAGACCGGCATGGTGTTGTGAGGAGAAAGAAACAGCAATATTACAAAAATACTACAATCAGAGAAAAGAGAGAACAACCACCGCGTAAAGGCACAAGTCACAGAAGAAGGCTGCGGCTCTGAAGGAGTGACGGTTGCATCGTGATGTCAAGAGCAAGCCGACACAAGGCGAGGCCGGCAGGCTTTGTCAGCCGTGCGCAAAGCGCGAAATTCGGCGGCCCGGTTTTCTCGGCCGGACAATTCGACGGAGAATGCGCGGAGTAATTGGTGCAGCGAGGGAAGAGGACGGACAATCCTGAGAGCGAGCAATTCAGAGTGGTCCTTCTAGAAGTAATAGCATGATGTTGTAAGAGGCTGTTGGAGCCGATGCGGAAGGGTATGGTATACTTCGCTTTCAGAACAAATGCGGAAGGAGATCCCGCATGAGCATGCTAGCTAATAAGGTAGGTATCATGAGAGAGCCCGTCTATCTAATCTGAATTAGTATTTTGGGAACCCGGGATTGAGACCGGAAGGCAAGCCGCAAGTGACGAAATCCGGCAGCTGTTTTTGCCTTTGGGGGTTCGGCGGCGGTCGGTAGTGCATCGGCGGACAGTCCGAGTGGCCAATAGAGAGACATGCAAAAGCCGTTACGGAGACCCTTGCGGAGGGAGGGCAGATAGCAAAGAGCTCTCAATTCATCCTGCAATACTCCGTGCTGGTCTAGTCTTGTCAAGTTTCGACAACCAGAGGCGAGCTACGGAGTATTTCCCTGCATTCCCTGTTCGCTCGTTGGCCGTATCGGGCTGAACTTAGTTGTCAATTCGCCCCCATCATTCGCTGCCCCCAACTTGACCCCCAGGGCAACCCTCCACTTCCCTGCAACGGTGCATCTCTGCCCGAGAGACGGATAGATTTCGACCTGAGCTTTGGATTTCTTCCTTATCCAACATTTTCATAGATTTGCTTCATTTGATTTTCGGAAGGAAAGCAGTTGGGACTTCCCTAATCAATTGTCGTCATGGCCAAGGTCTTTGACGCTGCAGAGGGTAAGTGACGTCTGTCTATCAGGAAGCTGCAGTTTGGAGCTCTCTCTCTCTCCCGCTTAACTTGACCTCCACCTTTCCTCCCGACATCCCCAACACTGACCTCTCCCTTTAGTTGCAAAGCACAACACCAAGGACAGCTGCTGGGTGATTCTCTACGGAAACGTCTACGATGTCACCGAATTTCTCCCCTCGCATCCTGGCGGCGAGAAGATTATCCTGAAGCTGGCTGGCAAAGACGCTACAGAGGACTATGACCCGATTCATCCTCCGGGGCTCCTCGAGGAGAACCTCAAGCCCGAGGATAAGCTGGGCAGCGTCGATCCAGATACCATAACGGCGGCAGCAACGGTGGAAGAGCCTAAGAAGGGCGATGACAATGCGCCGCCTCCGTTGGAATCCTTGTTGAACATTGATGAGATCGAGGCTGCGGCCACAAAGCGAATCTCGAAGAAGGCATGGGCATACTACTTCTCAGCCAGTGACGATCTCTGGTCCAAGAGTTACAACAACTACGTCTATAGGAAGATCCTGCTCCGTCCACGGGTCTTCGTTGATTGCACGAAATGCGACCTCTCGACGTCTTTCCTTGGCCACAAGGTGAACCTACCTATCTACGTCTCGCCAGCCGCAATGGCCCGGCTCGCTCACCCCGACGGCGAACACGGAATCGCCAAGGCCTGCGCGCGCTTCGGTGCCATGCAGCTCATCTCCAACAACGCGTCCATGACGCCCGAGCAGATCGTCGAGGGCGCTGCGCCGGGTCAGGTCTTTGGCTGGCAGCTGTACGTACAGAACCAGCGGGCCAAGAGCGAAGCCATGCTGAAGCGCATCAACTCCATGAGCGACCGCATCAAGTTCATATGTCTAACGCTTGACGCCCCGGTGCCCGGCAAGCGCGAACTCGATGAGAAGCAAAACTTCGCCTCCGAGACGAGGAGTCCCGCCAGCGGCGAGAGCAGGCCGGGTGGCGGCGGTGTTGGTCAACAGCTCTTCTTCGGCACCGCCAGTGATCTGACGTGGAAAGTAACGCTACCGTGGTTGGCAGCACACACAGATCTGCCCATTGTGCTCAAGGGCTTGCAGACACACGAGGATGCCTTCTTGGCAGCCAAGTATGCGCCGCAGGTCAAAGCCATCATCCTGTCGAATCATGGCGGAAGAGCGACCGACACAGCGCCACCAGCAGTACACACGCTGCTCGAGATTCGAAAGTATTGTCCTGAAGTGTTTAGCAAGATCGAAGTCTGGGTCGATGGAGGAATCAAGCGAGGCACCGACGTCGTGAAGGCACTATGCCTAGGAGCAAAGGGTGTGGGCATTGGCCGTGCCGCACTCTTTGGCCTCGGCGCCGGCGGACAGGCGGGAGTTGAGCGAGCACTTGAAAGTAAGTAGACGGATATTCCCTCAAAAGCAGCCGTTATCAGGATCAGAGGGGCTGACACGAGCCAAAAACGCAACAGTCCTCGAAGCAGAGACGGGAACGTGTATGCGTCTCCTCGGCGTCGAGAAAGTATCGGAGCTCGGGCCCAGACACGTAAGTCCCTATCTCCAGAATCCCCCGCAAAACCCTCACTTGTGAATCTTGTAAACCTCGGGGCAGATTCGCAGGGCTTCCCACTTCCCCAGAACCCCAATCCCCAGACCTTGGCGGGCGAACAATAATCTCGTGAAACTGACGTTATCGGCAGATCAACACTCGTCAAGTGGAGAGAGACATTTACGATGGGGATCCGGGGATGGCGGTCAACGGCGGGCTGTGGTCAAGATCCAGATCCAAGCTGTGAGCGGAGGTTATCATATGAAAATCGAGACGACGCGCCTCGGCATCCGGGCGACGATCCCAGGAGGGGGCGGGGCCGGCTCCGGCGCCGGTGGAATCCGGGGGACGGGGGAGGAGAGCCCGGGGGTGGCTATGTAAGTAAAGTAGAGCTGAGGATGTTCTGGATTCGAGATGAGACGACAGATCAGATAGATTTGAGGAGGCTGTACGAACGGAAGCTGGCCGAGGAGAGTAGAGTAGACCTGGATGTACTGTACAGTATCACAAGCCGCTGGATATGGCGGATGGATACCAGGAAGCCAACAGAGAATTCAATATTGTTCCAAAGAGGCAGCTCGACAGTCTACGTTGAACAGACCACCTCGCGCAATGGTTACCCTTCTCTTGGCATGCCTTTGCCCAGGAATCCAGGCTCAGGGTCCCGGTGCCAGACCGTACCATCGCCACCACAACCAGACGCCATCAACGCCCTTCATCCGTTGTACAACTCGACTAGTCTCTTCCGTCCCATCCTGTGCCAGGGCAGGAAAAGTAATAGTGGTGAACGCCAGGCAAGGCTCGTGATCGTATCTGCTCCCGCTCCTCCTCGGCCTCTCCACACACCCTTCACTCCCCTCCCCGTTGGACGGCTCGCTCCTACGTAATGACGCCCAGCTCAGCCAACAGTGGATGCAGCAGGGGATCGTCACCGCAAGGTCGTGTGCCCTTCGCTGAGCTCTACCGAATTGCTGCTAGACCGGGTGGGCACCGGCTCAGCCGGATTGGGCGGGCGTCTCGGAGCTGCAGCTGAACAGGGCCATGGCGGCAAAACTTGGCTTCCAACGAACATGTTTGAAATCCTGCTGAGAGGCAAACGGCCAAGCTCCGAGGAGGAGGGGGAGGGGAAGCAAAGCAGCTGGAAGGGAGGAGGGAGGATGTGCGCGGGCGTTCCCCCGCATCTGCTGGATGATCTATCTGGGGAGCCGAAGAATGGTGATGATGTTCAGCTCCGTCGTCATTGGCGAAGCGAGGCTTGCCTGAAAATAGCTGCGGGAGGGTTCGGCCATTGCTGCTTTTAGTGTCTCGCTGGTGTTTGGTTTGGTTTGTCTGAGTGTCAGGGTGTAAGAGAAGTCAGTCCACCACCGCCATCGCCGGGTTTCACATCCTGCTGAGAGCACGACGAGTGAGCCGTCACAACTCAAAACAACGAGAGGCCTCAAACTCGGATGTCAATGCCGTGGGCTTTTTTTGTATTTTCAGCCCTGAGGTTGAAAGAGATTCAGGCGTTGCGCCGTGTTGATGAGGAAAGTCAATGCCCCTGACGGTGACATGCCGGTAAAAATAGTCGCGAATAAGGCCCGAGACTGGACCTCCAATTTCAACCACAACAACAGATCGGTCCATGGATGGGCGGCCTGCAAATGTGCAGATTCTGTATGTATGTACAGTGCATGCATCCCGTCATCAATGTGCAGGGACAAGGCACCTGCAGGAATACTCGCGGGATAATCCCTTATCATCGCAATGCCAGGCCCATTGGCCAGTGATAATCGGCAGTTGAGGAGGATTAATTTGCCCACCTAATGTACCTCACGGAGACGGGAAGGCCCACGATGCGGGAAGGCGCAACAGTCACCTCACTCCTTCCTGCCTGTCTCAACAGATTGAACAATCACAATCCCGTCTTTTTCAGCCTCTTGCTCTGCGTAATCATCATCTCTCCCTCTTCATCATCGCAACGACATCTCCCATCCACTCATCACCATGTAACACGCTGTGGCGCATCGCGGGTGGCGCATCGACAGACAGCCTCTCAAACACTCTCCTGGTCCCGTTGCAAGGGCAGCGACGCCACTAATCCCAGATCGCTAGCCAATGGCCGCCCGATCGCATGCCTCCCTCCATCATCTCCAAAACCCGCGACCCCATGACGGCTGAACCAGCCAACCATCAGCCACCAGCCCACGCCTGTCCGCCCCCTCGGCACACGCTGGCTCGAATGCGGTTGGCCGTTGTTCAATTAGGGTTGCGCAGTGGCTTGCACGAACGAGACCAACTCCTGTCCACTTGACACCTCCCGCCGCTCTGAGTCTGGGCTGTTGCTAGAGAAAGTCAAGACGCAGAATGAAGCAGAAAAGTCTCTTCCCCGGGGCACGTTGCCCTGCTCGGCCCTATTCCCGCTCGCCACCGCGCCACGGAGGTTTTGAGAGGGCCCTGTGAACCCGCAAGACGGAAGAGGCCCAACGCTCCAAGCCTTCCAGGGCCCAGGGGGAGGGGGGGTGGTCCAACATCGGCGCGGCGGGAAATGAAGATGCGATGGGGCCATTGTGGTTCCCTTTCTCGAGCTTTTTTTCATGTGGTCCTGTCACAAGCTGCCGAGGAACCCTTCGCATTGGAGAGATTTGCTCGACGGAAGGATGAGAGCCAGGGTCATGGTCCAGGACCGGGGCGCCGACCAGAGACCGGGGGGGTTTGGCGGTGGATACGACCAGGGGCCCTTTTGTCTGTTTGACTCCATCACGGCTCGTCGACGGTCGTTGTCAAATTCCATGCGGGGCAAATCTGGGGGGGGGCAGTCCTTTGACTTCTGGTCGGGAGGTTGCCGCATTGGGCAGCCCATCCCCGAGTGCATCTGCCAAAGGGACAAGGGCAATGAGAGATCACGGCGATCTGTTACTCGACTAGCCTCTTCGACGTTGCTCGCGCGAGTGGGAGGGTTGCAACGCGCCTGGCCGGACTGGCTGGGTTTAGCTGGTCAAGTCTGGTCTGGTCTGGTGTGCCGGTGGTCACCAAACAGCACCAAGTGGTTTGTGCCGTGCCGTTCCCAATTCCACGTTTGCTGCTGTTACTTAAAGCCTTGTATCCCGGCCCTGTCCGTTCACCTGGGATGCTTTTTTTCTGGTGGTCTTGACCTGTTCTCTCAGATCCGCTCCCCTTTCACTTCGATTCAGTCTCAATCCGCGGCCGTCGTCGACGAGGAACACGCTCTGCCGTGGTTGTCTCACCTCTCCCCAATTCCAATCCTGATTCTATCGTCCCGGCGATCCAATTTCCCTAAATAATACCGTTTCTCCTATATCGACGCTAAAACACCAAAACACCAATTCCCAGGTCGTCAACCACAGCAACACCGCCATCATGTCGGACAAGCAGGAGATCACCCAGAATGAGCAGGGGACGGGGGCTATGTACAAGAAGAGCAAGAGACAGACCTGCATGCGACACTGCAAACGTTTCTGGTGGGCCTATCTGCTCGTCTTCATCTGCATTGTTGTGCTGGTCGTGTGTTTAATGTAAGTTGAGAAAGTGCTCATCGTAGTAAGTGGGAGTGTCATCAGGGGCTGACATGGCGCGTGTGCCCCAATAGTATCTTCGTGGCGGTGCCAAAGATTGCTCAGGACAAGGTGAACGATGCCAAGCTTGAGATTCAGGGTGTCAATGTCCTCCAGACGGAGAGCGATGCCTACCTGATGGAGATCAACTCGACCATCACCACCGATGGCTCCATCAAGGCCAAGATCGACCCCTTTGTCGGCGAGATGTACCTCGAGGACTACGAGCCTCACGTCGCCTTTGCGACGGTCAACTTCCCCCAGACCAATGGCGACAAGCACCAGATCGTCAACGTCAGCCAACACCAGAACATCACCGATATGGACGCCTTCACCCGCTTCAACGTTTGGTTCCACAACAACGAGACGCTCCGAGTCACCGTCTATGGCAAGACCAAGGTCCAGCCCAGCGGTCTTTCGCGCAAGTCCAGCGTAACCTTCAAGAAGACCGTCACCCTCAACGGCCTGAACGTTTTCAACGGCACCTCGGTGTCTGACGGCAAGATTGCCCTCACTGCCGATGCCGATGGCAACAACTTCAACGGCACTGCGACTATCCCCAACAACTCCGTTTTCACTCTGGATATTGTAAGTCACAATTGCAGCTACTGTAGGTTGAATTATCTCACTCATTACTGTAGGGAAACCTGACTTTCACCAACTTCATCGAGAACGACAAGGTCGGAACCTTGTACATTGACAACTTCACCCTCAGACCCGGTAACAACACCGTGCCCATCACAGCCAACATGAACCAGTCATTGGTCCTCAACTACCTCACCGTGAAGCCCTACTGCTCGAGCGGCGTTGTTCCCTTCAAGCTCCTCGGCGCTGCCGACTTGAACAACGGTCAGAACATTAGCTACTTCGAAGAGGCGCTGGCCAGCGTGAACCAGACCGTCAACATCGATATCGGCTCCATCATCTCGAAGGACCTCGGGTTGGACCTCGGCTGCTCATAAACTCGCGTTCGCTTGCTCGTTGTTATCCAAAATCTTGGTTTTAGTTGTTTTTAATGGCCTTTTTTCGCTCTCTGCCGGGGCCTCACAGGAAATGGATTAGGGAAGGCTGCCTGTATATACGCTGTGCAAATGGACATATCCTTGGTGTTGGTGTCCATTGGGCGTGTCGCGCTGGGTAATGTTCAGACGGCGGGCGCGTTCTGGTTGATGATACCTTTGATATACCATCTAGCATTACATCGCACGAAATGTCTGTCGAATGCTAAATTATAAATCTCTGATGAACGACGTTTGCATGGTGATGTATGCTCCTTTTGGGTATCTTTGTTGGTCTGCCAGTGCTCCGTTGTAACGGACAGCTATCCTGTGTGCTGTAAAGAATATATCAAAGTACACTTTATTTCCACATTCCTTTTCGCTTCTCGCCCCTGTTGAGACCTCCCGGTGCTGCATTGCTTCCTGTACTAGGCATGGTAGACGGGACGAAGTCGACGGCTATTCTAGCACTGCCCAACTTCTCTGATTCCCTCTCTTTCGCTATCTTATCGTGTGCCTTCTTCAGCTTATCTCTCGATGCCCATTCAGGGAAGCCATTAGGATCCCACAGGTCCGTGGACAGTGTTGTTGAGTACTGATCTCGTTCATCGATGCCAACAAAGTCCATCAGCTTGTCCATCAGGCTGGGATTCTTCAATGCCGCCGACTGTTCCAATTTGGCATTGAAGTGCATTCCTTTCTTCTTCAGCTCTAGAAATTGTTCGAACTTCTTGTTCGCGCCGGGAGGAGGGGAGCCTGGTGGTGAGGGAGGGATGTCCATATTTGGGACTGAAGGGAGGGTAAGATCTCGAACAAGAGCTCGGTTTGCGGAATATGGTGATAATGGGGGCTCTGTTGAATCTCCTTCGTCGATCATGGATTCTTCCATGGGCGGTAATGAAGGGCCCAGAGGCACAGCATTTTGCTGTACTGGACCAATAACGACTGAATCCTGCTTGAGATCTGCTGACAGTTCTGCCTTGGTCTCATGCCCTGTTCATGAGATGTCAGAATGATTGAATCGAATGAGTCAAAAGTTCGTATGAAACGCTCCTTGCCTTTTGCGGGAGGTGAGGGTGAACTCTTCTGAGCAGCAACATCGTGCGGCTGAGATGAAGCAGCTGGAGCCTCAGCGGATGCCTGAAGCAGCATTTGTTAGTGAAAGCCGCCACATAAAGAAAAAGTATTTAACGGGGGACCTTACTTGCGCTTCTGGCTCGTACTCGATGACTTCCTCCTCTTCCTCATCACTACTTGCGTATCCAACCAGCCCAGCCATTTGATGTATTTGTTCCCACAGCGTAATATGAAAAGGTAGCAAGTTGGAGAGTTCAACTACACTCCCAAGCACCTGCCTCTTCAGAAGACCAGACCAAGCTTCTTAGCCTGTGTGGGGATAAACTTCGGGTCAACTCCCCCAGGTTTCAATAATCGCCCAACGTCGTTGTCACGAAACGTCGCCATCATCATCGCCTTTCTTCAACTGCTCGAGCTCGTCTCTGCATTCAACGCAGTGCAGAAGCTCTAGAGACTGTCGACTCCTCTAGAGCGCGCGCTGTGCTCGTTCTCTGCACTCCCGCGATCCGGCAGAAGCGCTGGCACTATCGCGGCCCTGGCCCCCCATTGAAGAAAAAGTAGTTCTCACCACCACCGTACCGTAGTCTTGCTGAGCCTGCGAGACCACCGCAATGGGTCGGCCAAGAGACTCGCGCTCACCAAGTCCTGCAGGCAGCTCTCACAGCGCACGCCGGCCGCGCAAAGATGACGACCGCCGGGAAAGGGACCGTGACCGTCGCGATGACGGAAGGGATCATCGCCGCCGGTCCAGGTCGCGCACGCCAGACGTGAGAAGCCATTCGCCCGTGAGCCGTGGGCTGTATTCTGACCAGATTCTGCACCAACAGTACCGATATCGCGACCGCGACCGAGATAGAGATCGTGGACGAGACCGCGACCACTACCGTCGGAGAGACCGTTCCGTAGACCGACGAGACGATGACTACTACCGCGGCGGACGGCGCGATCATCGAGACAGGGACCGACGGCGGTCACGCGAGCGATTCGGCGACCGTAACAGATCACCCGACCGTAATCGACGGAACCGCAGCCGCGATCGCGACGGCGATAGGGGTGTGGGAAGGCGAGACGACTCCCGTGATCGAGCTCGTGGAGGCCGCGAAGGTACTGCTGACTCCCATGCCCGCAGCGCTCGCGACGACAGTCGCCATCAGAGGACGCCTCTCGGTGACAGCGGCAAGAATACCAACAGCGAGGTTCGTCGTCCAGTCCTTGCTAAACCGCGGCTGACTGACTCCAAGACACAGGCGCCCAAACCCAAGCCCAACGCTGCCCAGGCCGAGATCGACAAGAAGGCTGAGCGACTTGCGAAACTTGAAGCCTGGAAGAAGAAGAAGGAAAATGCCAGTGCTAAGCAGAAGGATGTCAACCCGAGCCAGACCAGGAATCTGCTGGCTGAGATGGACAAGAAGGCGAGTGGCGCTTCCTCTCTCGCAGCCTCGCCGGCTGTTTCTGCTGCTGCTTCACCTGCTCCCAAGGATGGCTCGGGAGCTTCGTCACCAGCTACTCCTTACGGCGGCAAGTTTGATCCCAAGGCCATTGCGAAGAAGGCGTCAGCAGCACGGTCAAACGACGGCGTGAAGCCCCTTGGCACGCTTCCCAGTCAGCCTGACAAGTTATCCGCCCCTATCAAGCAGACTACCACTGGTGAGTGCCCATCAACATCAGGCATGTTTATTTCTGGACTTTCTGACAATAAACAGCTTCGGCTCTCCCTGCTAATCGGCTCAAAACGAGCGCCTTTGGGTTCGGCAAGGCGCACGCAGATTCTGAGAAACTCCCATCCAAACGAAAACTGGACCTGGATGAGGAGGACACTACGAAGCGCAAGCTCATCAAACTACCTTCTCTCCCCATAGAGGCTGATGACACACCTTACGCTGACCAGGATGATGACGATGAGTCGGACGGCGACAACTTCGCTGAGAACGAGGAAGAAGCTGCCGCTGCGGCTCGCGCTGCCCATGAGAGACGACTACAGGCCGAAAACCAAGGGGAACCCGTTGATGAAGACACGAAAATGGGCGAGGCTCAGACAAACGGGGAGACAGTCACGAATGGCGAAACGGCAGAGCCACCAGTCGCAGAGCAGATGGACGTTGACGAAGAAGACGATGTTGACCCGCTAGATGCCTTCATGCAGGATCTTAAGCACACTGAAGTGAAGAAGCCAGCCAAGGTCACCAAAAAGGCACCAGAGCCGGAAGCTTATTTCAGTGACGATGACTATGCGTTTAAGGGCGAAGACGGCAATGACGCGAATGCGCTGCTCGCCATTACAAACAAGCGCAAGAAGAAGGACATTCCGACTATAGATTACTCAAAGCTTGAACTCCAGCCGATCAGGAAGAACTTCTGGGTCGAACCGGCAGAGCTCAGTGCTCTCTCCGAGGCTGCAGTGGCAGACCTGCGGTTGGAGTTGGATGGAATCAAGGTCAACGGCAAAGACGTTCCCAAGCCAGTTCAAAAATGGGCTCAGTGTGGTCTCACCAGACAAACGCTTGATGTCATTGACAACCTCGGCTATGAGAAGCCTACACCCATCCAGATGCAGGCGCTTCCCGCCATTATGTCGGGGCGTGATGTCGTTGGCGTCGCCAAGACGGGCTCTGGCAAGACGGTGGCTTTCTTGCTGCCTATGTTCCGACATATCAAAGATCAGGCTCCATTGAAGGACACTGATGGTGCCATTGGACTTATCATGACTCCGACTCGAGAGCTGGCAACCCAGATTCATCGAGACTGCAAACCGTTCCTGAAGATGATGGGTCTGCGTGCAGTTTGCGCGTACGGAGGTGCCCCCATCCGAGATCAGATCGCCGAGCTCAAGCGTGGCGCCGAGATCATTGTTTGCACGCCAGGGCGAATGATCGATCTGTTGGCGGCGAACCAAGGCCGAGTGACAAATCTGAAGAGGGTCTCGTATGTCGTGCTAGACGAGGCTGATCGAATGTTCGACATGGGTTTCGAGCCTCAAGTCATGAAGATCTTCGCGAACATGCGACCTGACCGGCAGACAATCCTGTTCTCTGCTACGATGCCGCGTCTCATCGACTCTCTGACCAAGAAGGTGCTGAAGAGCCCAATTGAGATCACGGTCGGTGGCCGCAGCGTCGTCGCCAAGGAGATTGAACAGATTGTCGAGGTCCGCCCCGAGGACACTAAGTTTCTCCGTACTCTTGAGCTGCTGGGCGACCTGTATGACAAGGACGAGGATGCCCGTACTTTGATCTTTGTGGAGCGTCAGGAGAAAGCCGATGATCTGCTTAAGGAGCTCATGATGAAAGGCTATCCCTGTATGTCGATCCACGGAGGCAAAGATCAGATTGATCGTGACTCGACCATCTCCGACTTCAAGAAGGGTGTCGTGCCCATCCTGATAGCAACGTCGGTAGCTGCCCGTGGACTTGATGTCAAGCAGCTCAAGCTTGTAATCAACTACGATGCCCCGAACCATCTCGAGGACTATGTCCATCGTGCTGGTCGGACAGGACGTGCCGGAAATACTGGTGTTGCCGTCACGTATGTCACTCCGGAGCAAGAGAATTGTGCTCCCGGTATCGCCAAGGCCTTGGAGCAGAGTGACCAGCCGGTACCCGAGAAGCTCAATGAGATGAGAAAGGCACACCGGGAGAAGGTCAAGTCCGGTAAAGCCAAGGACACATCCGGCTTTGGTGGAAAGGGCCTGGACCGCCTCGATGCGGAGCGAGAAGCAGCCCGACTCCGAGAGCGCAAGACACACAAGGCTGAGGGCGAGGAGGAAGAGGAGGAGAAGAAGGAGGACGATGATAAGAAGGCCGAGAAGGCTCTTGGGGCCATCCGGGCGGCTGCATCAGGCATCCAGTCCCGAGAAACTGCAAAGGCTGCTGCCGAGGCCGAGTCAAAGGGTGTTCAAGCGACCCAACCAGCTGCCAGTGGCGGCGACAAGGCCAAGGATCCCCTCGACAAGGTCAGTTCAGCAGTCAGTGCCATCAACAGCCGACTCGGCAAGGCAGGCCAACTCCGTGCCGGCCAGCCCATCGACAACAAGGGCCCGGACGCGGGCGCATTCCATGCCACGTTAGAGATCAACGACTTCCCGCAAAAGGCACGCTGGGCCGTCACCAACCGCACCAACGTGGCCAAGATTCTCGAAGCCACGGGCACTTCTATTACCACCAAGGGCACCTTCTACCCGGCCGGCAAGGACGTGGCGCCGGGCGGCGAGCCCAAGCTGTACATCCTCATCGAGGGCGACACCGAGGTGGTTGTGGGATCAGCGCTGAGCGAGCTGACGCGATTACTTCGCGAGGGCACAATTGCAGCCGCAGATGCAGACAGCAGGGCGCCGGCTAGTGGACGGTATACTGTTACATAAAAGGGGTGCGAATAGGCAGAGGTTTTGGTTGGGTTGTTGTAAAGCTAGTTTGGGAAGAGTGTTGCTGGCGTTCTGGAGGGGCGGGTATATATCCGTGTAAACAAGATCAGATTATCACGGGAGGGCTATAAAGGGAACATGGACATGAAACATTCCTAACCGCAATGTCATCCCGCAACTTAATTTTCCCCTATCTTGTGAAAAAAGGGGCTGTAAGGTTTTTGCCCCCTATTGTAACCTTACGTACAGAATCAACATCACGAGGACAGTTTTGCCTTTATAATGACAGCAGTATTCCAACATACTTTTTCACTATCCGCACTGTGGATAAACCCCTTACCCAAATCATTATACCGAGAACACGTAAAACAATGCAAATCAGGTCATGCGCGTAAGAAGAGAGTGACTCACCTTCATGAATCATCATCCTGCTTTTTTATGCTTCTGTCGCATCGTCGTTATCTGGCCTTTTGATGTCGTGTGTTCTGGTCTTGGGTATAGGCAAGGATGTGCATGTGCAGGTCATGATAATTGTGAAGGGTGCCTTGGAGAAGACAGTCAGTCGGTCAGTCAAACACCAAAGGGGATACCATTCATATCAAGACCAACGCTTTCAAGACCAAAGCTTTCAAGACCAACGCTAGGAGGACCAAGCAGCCCAACGCTCTGAGGCCGAAAACTTCCTCGAGTGCTGCGGTTCATGACGTGATGATGCATGGCAAATAAAAGACCTGTGCTTTGAAGAAACTGATACTTCATTTCTCATGTGCACTGAAGCATATTAAACGATAACACTATCTACTACTGCCCACGAAGGGGGAGGGGATGGGGGGGCCTTAGCCACCCGCCCATCAACATCACCGGTACTCCGTTTCGAAGCCTTGCAGGCCTTCGAATCCCACCGACAACGCCGTCATCGAAATCCCAATGATATCGTGATAAAGACACCCGTACCCGACTCCCAAACACCAAATATCCAGCAATCGCTTTGCAAGTGTCACCCCCAGTTGGTTCCTAAGTATATCTCCACGACCCCCATGACAAACTTCCCAATTCGCTTCAACACTGTCGTGCGCGCTACGACAGTGTCTCCCCCATTTGGCCTTTCAAGTATGTCCCCACCATGATATACCTACTTCCCAACTCCGACCCTGTCATAAGCGCCTTGCAATATCACCCCTACTCCAAACACCAAACAAAACGAAACACCAAACAAAACGGAACACCAAACAAAACGGAACAAAAAGCACGCCCACGAGAGGCAAGGGCCTGTCCAAGTAATCGAAAGACGGAGTCGGTAGCCTTGGAACTCGAGCCATCCAAGTCATTGATCGGGCAGTACTCCCGGCCTAACCAAGTCGTCGGTCGGAATCAGAGAGCTCCGCGGCGCGAAAACAGAGTACTCATACAGTCCAAGTCGTCAAACGGGCAGTTTCCCGCCTATTACAAAGTCGTCGGTCCGTAATCATAGAGGTTGACGCGCTCGACGTCTTCGAGTAGGTTGGACGGCAAGGGAGCCTACAGGCCCTTACTTCTCGTGGTTGGTGTTAACGTGGCGGCGCAGCTGATCCTGGCGATGGAAGTCCTTGCCGCAGAGAGAGCACACAAAGCCACCCTTCTTGTTGTGGGTGCGGCGGTGCTTGGACAGATTTGAAGACTCGCTGAAGGCCTTGTTGCAAATCTCGCAATGGAGGGGCTTCTCGCCGGTGTGGGTGCGTTGGTGCATGGCTAAGACAAAAAAGTTAGCACTTGATCAGTCTCTTCGCTTCTAGCAAGTACTTACTCAGCGCGCTCTGCTGCTTGAACGATTGGTTGCAGCCCTTATGCTTGCATTTCCACGGCTTCTCCCCAGTATGGGTGCGAAGATGCTGCTCCAATGACTGCTTGGCCGATAGTTGCAGGCCACAGTGCGGACACTTCACAGGCTTGACTATTGTATTTCACGTTAGTCTCCAGGATCAAAGGAGGGAGTAGGAGGGGGGCATCGAAAACTTACAGCCTGTGTGTGTCTGGAGGTGCCTTTCCAGCTTGCTCTTCTGCGAAAACAGCTTGCACCTCTTGCATCCGTTCCACAAACACTTGAACCCTTCGCCATTCTCATTGTCTTGGCGTGGGATCTTGACGAGCTGGGGCAAGTGTTGAGACTTGCAATGTTCTTGCAGGTCCGTGTTGCTCTCGAGGACCTTGCCGCAAATGTGGCCATCTTCCGTTAACCATGAGCACGTGTATTGGTCCGTGACGCCCATGGGAATCGCCGGCTGCTCTTGCTCCACGCCATCAGCCAACTTTGGTGATGACTCCTGCGGCTGCGGTATGTCGAGGTGCTCCGGGAGTGGAGAGATAATCGTCTCCTCGGCTGCAGTTTTCTTCGCCCTGGTGCGTCGCTTCTTCAAAGGGGGTCCGGGCTCCTCTATCTTTGGCTCCTGTATGTTTTGGTTTTGGTTTTGTTCGTGCTGGGGCCAGTCAAGCTCAAGGATATCCCCGAATTGGCTCAGACTCGCGTAGAAGTTAAAGTCAAACTCGGAGGCCGGGAGTTGGGGAGTCCTCAGAGGCACCGAGGACGGTGTAGACGCAAGGGTGGTGTCCGGAGGCATCGCCGCGGGGGGCACGAGACAGTTCGCATCCGTGCAAGGATTGGTGGCGGCTGAACAGAAGGGGTCGTTGCAAGGCTCGTCCACGTACAGGTGCTGTCCGCCGAGGTTTGCGGTGCACGCTTCATCGTAGCAGCACACGGTTCCCGCAGGAGCGGCGGCGCCCTGTTGGGTGCAGGCCTCATCATAGCAGGGCTCGTCGACGTAGCATACGCCATGGCTCTGGTCGGTGCAGTGCTGCTGCTGCTGTTGGCCACAATGAAGCCGAGGGTCGCAGTGCTGCTGCTGGTGCTGCTGGTTGTAAGTGGCAAACGGGTAGAGGCAGTGCTGGTCGTCGCAATGCAGCTGTTGAGTGCAGGCCTGCTGTTGGGGGCAGTTGACGTCTGCGCAGTCGGTGATGGCGGCACCGCAGCATGGTGGTGGTGATGAGTATCGCGGGCCGGGAGACGTTTGCATCCCGAAAGGCCGGAAGTCCTGGGGCGGTAGAGCAACTGAATCTCCTGCATTCACCAAGCTCGCGAGAAACTCGGACGAGAAAGGCGCCGTAGGCAGGAAGCTTTGCGCAAAAGGCGCGGTTAAGAGATCCCAGTCGATTGGGTCGGCGCCTTGTTGCGAGCGCAGGTCACCCTGCACCTGCACCATGGCCAGATTGATGGGGGGGAAGTTGGAGTCCATCGCGGAATCTGAGATGCCCAAGAGTCCAAACTTGATGCAGTCAGACGCGGGGGAAGCTGAATCTTTAAATATTGGGAGATAATCCAGATGCCGCAGTAAGGTTTCTCTCCGCCCGGCCACACTCGACTTACTTTGCGAGTTGACACACGCCTCACTAGTCGGACGTTACCCTATACTTTACCCGCCTAGAAACAGGCCAGGCCGGCCATCAAGGTTCTCACACAGCCAAGGATCCTCAGAAGGCCCTCAGATTACAGATCAAGGCCATATCCCGACCAATCAGAGAAGGAGGTGCCCCTCACATGGACTTTGGGGAAAGAGCCATCAAGCTGCGAGGCTGATAAGCTGAAAAGTAATCTCGAAATCGCGTGCGAGGTTGGTGATGGTGATGCCTCGTGACGAAAGTAATTTCTCAATGGGAGTCATTCGGACTCGGTGCATCGGGGATTGGTATACGATCATAGGCAGACGTCGTCCGGGGGCGCAACGGAAACGCCTTTTTTTCTTTTCTTTTCTTTCCTTTTTCGAAGTGGCTGACTTTTCGTATGGAAATATCGAATTGTTGACGCCCACCAGGCTTGAAGGTTCAGTAGCCGGTTGGGGGAGAAATTGGCGCAAATAAAATGCCCGATGCTCAAAAAAAACCACCAAAAAAAAAAAAAAAAACCACGGGTAATTGGTGTCTGATAGTCAAGTCAACGGAAAAAGACTAGACTGACGAAAGGGGATGTTCCTCAAGAAAGAAACGAGGCGAGCAGGCATTGCAAAGAAAGAAAAGGGAGCTCGCATGAACTCCCGGCGCTTCACGATGCCGACCAACATCGAACCGGAGCTCCGTCCGGCGGCCGCGCCTTCCCGATTCCCTGACTCCCCCTCCGGCTCGCCGCCGTTTCTCACGTGCCTGCCGCACCCACCTCAACCTGTCAGACGTACGTTCCCGGAGGCAGCCGCACAACCGAGAGCAATCGATCAATGACAATCAACTTCTGATCTTCGAAAGACTCGGTTTCTCCACGGTTCAAAAATTACTTTTCTGTCTTCATTGGCTAGATAGGCAGACGCATTCTTGACCCCGCACTTCAGCTCCGCCACACTATTTCACCGAGGATTGGTCTGCCTTTCGGAGTATAGCAAAGCCTCAACTACAGAGTACATCTCAGCTTCCCATTCAGGCACGAACAAGACGACTGCCGTTCAGAGAGCCTCGAACTACATCAGGTGCGTCCATCGTGGCGTTAAGGATCATGAGTCACCTGAAAAGCCATCAAAACCATCGCGAGCTTCAGTCCGACTAACAACTCATCAAAGCCAAGGAGGGTCATCTTAACAAACCGTAACCTCCTTTTGGAAAACGAGATACCAAGCAGAAGTGTCTAGATCTCATACGATCAGCAGATCATTGGGACAATGGGCAACATTTGCGGCAAGACCGAGTCCGAGCCCTTCTCCCAGCCCGGCCGCGTCCTAGGCACCGCACCCCCTCCCGCCTCCGGCACTGTGCCAGTTCCCAAGAACGTCGTTGGAGGCCCCCCGCGTACACTCGGAGGTACTGGGAGTAATTCTTCCGGTGCTGCGGACGATGCGCGCGCAAAGGCTGCTGCTGCTGCCGAGGCTCGGGCACAGGCTGTGGGTAAGGGCGGCAAGTTGCAGGCACAGCTTGCTGCGCAGAAGAAGCAGACCCGGAATGACACACTCAAAGATGCGAGTGAGCGGGAGGTGAGGGCGAGGGATGCGGACGAGGCGGCGAAGGCGAGGAATTGGGATTAATGGAGCATGCCGAGTGATGAGTTCAACGGTTTCAGTTAGCGGGCGAGGCATGTTTAGAGCGGGTGTGAGCGCTGCTTTCTTTCTCCAACGATGGTATATATTTATTCTTTCTGGGAGGTCTCTTTGAATCCATCATCGGGCATGGTATTCGACGGCGGCGTTCCTTTTCTTATGAGTTGGTTAGGTACCTTAGACATGCTCATGTTCGCTACTTTGGGAGCTAGAGATTGGAGTATTAGCACGACTCGTATATATTTGAGCTCCAATCCTTGTTTGATACAGACTAGAACCCTGATGTTTATGTTGAATAGGAACGCTCTATTGAGAAAGAGAGGGGCCATACTTGACGTTCGAGGGCATCCAGGTGGGTTGGAAGTAAGTGACTTGGTAGTTGACATTGAGAATTTGTAGTTGACACGGACCAATACTTTGTTTGTGGGTTATATGGAGGAACGACGAATCTGTCATTGACGTGAAGACTGCCAAGTCATGATTGACACAGAGCGGTGAGTTCATAAGGCATCGACACAGACAAAACATGAGTTCATAGCTGACACGCAATTGCTTTTGATCATGACCTCGTTTTTTGTTTCTTTTTCTTTTATCGAGCCCGCCTTGACCGAGGCGAAAGCCCGCCGCCACATGGACATCCCCGTCCCGAAAACGAGGCCCCAAAACCGGGAAATAAGTACAAGTCAGACCGAGATTCCCTGAGCCATGCGATGCACATTCGTTGCAGAGAAAAAGCACGCCGCGCCCCCTCCATGCCCCGTTTGTCCTTCTACTCCTGATGTCCCTCCGCCCATTCAAGTCTATCTGGCAAAATTTAAGCCTGGAAGAACAGTTAGTTGACCTGTCCAAATTCTTCTATCTGCTGTTTTGTGTAGCAGCAATTCATGATATGTTCGTACCTTGATGGCGAACTTGCGTTGGGGGAAGTGCACGTTGTGCTTCTTCGTCTTGGCCAGCACGCGGGCCTTATCCTCAGGCGACAATCTCCGTCGGATGGCACGGGTCTGCTTGGATCGGAGGTCGAGAGGGGTGTACTTCTTGTTCTTGTAGAACAGGCGGAGCTGGGCGCGCTGGTTGGCGTTGATGATGGTTAGGACTCGGGCGATGGACTTTCGGAGGTCGTGGCTGTTGAAGAGACGTCGCATTAGAATTATTCTTCGTCAAGCGCAGTGAAGGCGCGCTTACATCCTGTTGAGCTTGGTGCCCGAAGAGGCGACCTTCTGGATGCGCAGCTGGCCGAGCTCGGTCTTGAGCTCGCCGAGTTGCTTCATCAGGTCATCCTTGCTCTTGCCCCAGAGCTGACCGGTCTTGACCTTGCTGGACGACTACATCACAATGTCAGCGCTTCCAGTCCCCTGTCAAACATTGTATAGTCGTGATGTGGAAATGGGTGGGATCGAGGTTCGATGATCGAGGGGTTCTCGCCCGGGCGGAATTCGTCGAGGAGGCCGAGTCGAAAACAATTACCACGGGCGAGAATTGTGCTGATGAAGACAGAGTGCGTTGTGACTGTTACTCACCATCTTGAATTATCTTCGATGGTGGTGTGCGAAGTTGTGTCGTTATGGGCCGTCACCGTCGTTGTCGCGATAGGATCGAGGAATTTCGAGGAGTTTGGCGAGAGAGTGAAAAATTGCCCTAGGGCTTGGACAGCGAGCAGGGGCTTGCCGGCGAGAAGTGGGGATTATGCGCAGATTTGCAAATTTTCATTGGCTGGTGGGGCGTAGAAGCGCCACCAGAGATGGAGTCAACACGTGAGCAGTCCCGTGATTTTAGAGACAACGCTAATGCAGGCGGTGTGGCGGTTCTGCCACTTTTGGCGCTTGGCGCTCGTTCGGGTCGTCGTCACCGGACTTGCTGCTGGCTGGACGCTTGCAGACACTCCCTGGACTCCCAAAGCACATCGTACCTTCGCATCGTGCATTTGATTTTGTTTCTTCCTCATATCCTATTGTAATGTCTGCACCCTCAGGAAACGCCGGCTGGGCCCAGCTGCGGCAACAGGCCCGGCAGCTGGAGACACAGGTGTGTTCGCCCCGAGTGGCCTCATGACACCTCCCTCCTTACTGACGTTGTTGTTCGCAGACCGAGAACCTGTTCCACACATACTCGCAATTCTCAGCAGCGCCTAATATCCCGCCAAAGCCCTCAGAGGAGGAGCGCATTACCGAGCAGAAACTGGAGGAGCTACTGGAAAAGGTGCGCCCCTTAACTCTCGCTGTCCCCGAACAGTCCAGACTAACGACGGCTTGCAGCGCGAAGAAACCATCGCCCAGCTCGCCCGCCTCCTCGACTCCGAAGCAGCGCTCACATCCTCAGCTCTGAAGCAGAACAACCTCTCCTTGCTACGCGAAAAGCTGTCCTCGCACCGTCGTGACCTTACGCGTTTGCGCTCAACGCTGCAACAAGCCCGAGATCGCGCCAACCTATTGTCCAACGTGCGATCCGACATCGACGAGTACCGCGCCAACAACCCCGAGGCCGCCGAGGCCGAGTACATGCTCAATGAGCGCAACCGTATCGACAACAGTAACAACATGGCCGACAGCGTGCTGAGCCAGGCTTACGCCGTCAACGACAGCTTCAATCTGCAGCGTGAGACATTGGCGAGCATCAATCGGCGCATCACCATGGCAGCGAGCCATGTCCCCGGGATTAATTCGTTGATCGGGAGGATCACAGCCAAGAAGAGGAGAGACGGATTCATTATGGGAGGCTTCATCGCCTTCTGCTTCATCATTTTCTTTTGGTTCTTGTAGACAGGGCACGGCATTGAATCTTTGGGCGGGGAGAGAGTCTGCATATTGTACAGGCGTTTGGGGTATCAGCGTTGGTTCTTCTCTATTTTTGGTATTGTACAACATGACGTGGGGGAAAACATGTGGACATGTATCTATGTTACAGGAGCCTGTCTCTCTGCGAACGAGGCAGAGAAAAAAGAGACGGTGTATATGGGACCTTCAAAATCTTACAACCCCTGACTTGGGAGCGCCGGCGCAAGGTGTGGCTTTCCGGGTGACTGTTCCCGCGCAGTAGCCGGCAGCGTGGCCTCCCTCTTGATCTCCTCGACTAGACGGCCCAGACCCTTGGCCAACCCCTCGGCCTCGATCGGGTGCGCAGTACCGCTCCCCGCCCAGCGGATGCGGCAGTGCTGGTCGACGAGATAGACGTAGCCCACCTTACTGTTGAGCAAGCCGATACACTCGCGGATGTCGTCGGTGATGCCGCGGCGCACGAGAAAGTACTTGTCCCAGTCGCGCTCGGGAAACTGCTTGCGCAGCGAACCCATGAACCACTTCACCAGCCACGCCTTGCCCGCATTGTCCTCATAGTTGACATGAACCAGCTGACCGAGCCCGTCGGTCGCGGCAAGCGCCTCATGTAGCGCAGGGTTAGACGCGGCAGAGACGAACGAGGCAACCTGCTGCTCAGCCCAGCGCGAGCTGAAGACGGAGATGATGCTGGCATGGCCTTCGAGGAGTGGCGTCGTGTCTCGCGGTGCGCGGTCGGTCTTTAGTAGCGTTTCGCCGTAGAGGTTCGGGAAGAAGAGAGAGAGCTCGGCCTTGAAGAGGCGTGGGGGTGCGATGAAGGACTTGCCCTCGTGGTGTTGGAGGTTACCCCAGTCGCGGAAGTAGGGGCGAGAGATCTTGGCGGTCCTGGTCGAACACCGTCAGCATAGCTGTATCAAACCTCAGCTTTCGAAGCGCTTACAGCTCCTTCCGCCGCTGCAGATGCTTATCATAGTTGACAAAGTCCTCCCGCCGTTGCGCCAACGTCCGCGCATCCAACCCCGTGTTCTCGCCGGGCTTGGGCGGCAGCGGCATGCCAATGGGCCGGGGAAGCGGCTTTGGCACGAAGGCACCCTCGTAGCGTTTTCCGTAGCTTCGCGGCGCATCAATGGGTGTGCCGGCGACGGCAGCCTGAGGGTTGAGTGAGGCTCCGGCCCCGGGTTTCTCGGTCCGGGCGCTGCAGACGGCGGTGACGGCGAGGGTGCGGCGCGCGGCAGCTGCGCAGGCGAAGCAGCTCCATGTCGACGTCGCGGTCGGGCGGAGGGCCAGGCCGTTGAGGGCCAGCTTGAGGCGGCGGGGGGGCGACATCGCCAGAAAGGTCGAAGGCGGGGATGTCTCTGCTCAAGAACCGCGGAACGTTGTGACGACTTCCTAGGAAGTCGAAATCTCATCGGAGCTCTCCCCGTTTTTTTCTGCCGTCCCGTTCGGAGACCAGAAACGCCGCGCCGGAACACGGAGACGCAGCAGCGGGTTCCTCCGTATCGGCTCCAGCCACTGCTCCAGCCACAGCGCTTTGACTTACCCCAGACTGCGGCTATCCGCGGGGGATTCGCCGGCCATGACGACAATGCCGATTCCAGCCATGGCCGTCGGCTTACACATTTGTGTTCCTTGAAGAGTCAATCGGGCCCTCCCTTTCTCCTGGGGATGATTTCGAGAAGAAGAAACATCTGTTCTCTGAGTCGGGTTCTTGTCTTCACCATGTTTCTCCAGCGCGGCTCAAGAGCGCTGCAGCGCCAATGGCAAGTCTCCAAGGGCATGGGCCGAGCAGCCCTGGGAAGCCATCACAACCCCGCTATGAACTCGGGAAACATTGCTTCGCCGAGGTGGTTCAGCGAGTCGAGGCGGTTATGGGCCGTGAAGCCAGTTCTGCTGGCAGATATTGGCGAAGGTATGTCTCCAATGGCTCTCAAGCCTTCCTTCCACCCACTGACACCCAGTTTCTAGGCATCGTGGAATGTGAAGTTATCCAATGGTTTGTTGAGCCTGGTGCTCGCGTCGAAGAGTTCTCGCCGCTGTGTGAGGTCCAGAGCGATAAGGCGTCAGTAGAAATCACCAGCCGGTTCTCCGGCGTCGTCAAGAAGCTGTACTACGAGGCGGGTGAGATGGCCAAGGTCGGAAAGCCGTTCGTCGACATCGACATCCAGGGCGAAGCGAGCCCCGAGGACGTCGAATCTCTTACGGCAGCACAACCAGAGAAGGAAGATGTTCCACCACCGCCTCCACCGTCTTCGTCTTCAGAACCCGAGCCAAAGGTGCCCTCACAGCAGGCGTCCACAGCACCAAGTTCGGCACCTCTAATCCCGAGTCCTCCACCAGCCAAAGAGAAGGGCAAGTCTGCCAGCATAGCAACGCCAGCTGTTAGACACCTCTCCAAGGAGTTGAATGTCGATATAAACGACATTGACGGCACTGGCAAGGATGGCCGAGTCCTTAAAGAAGACATTTACAAGTTTGTGCAAGCGAAGGAACAGGCTGCTGCTTCACCTCAGCCCGCCCCAGTACCCGCGGATACGTCTGTTCAGACCGAGACACGAGTGCCTCTGTCCAACACACAGGTACAGATGTTTAAGACTATGACAAAGTCCCTTACAATACCGCACTTCCTCTACGCCGACGAGGTCGACTTCTCGTCTCTGGTCGAGCTGCGAAGGCGCCTCAACAAGGTGCTCACACAAGGCCCTGTAGCGGACAACCAGCCTTCCAAGCTGTCGTATCTACCTTTCATTATCAAGGCCGTGTCCCTGGCATTGTATCAGTACCCAATGCTCAACGCGCGCGTCGACATTGACAGCACCACCGGGAAGCCATCACTCATCCACCGCTCGCAGCACAACATCGGAGTGGCCATGGACACACCCTCCGGCCTCCTCGTCCCTGTCATCAAGGACGTCGGCTCTCGCACCATCCTCTCGGTAGCCACCGAGCTGGCACGCCTGCAGGGCCTCGCCTCACAGGGCCGCCTCACGCCCGCCGACTTCTCCGGCGGCACCATCACCGTGTCCAACATCGGCAACATCGGCGGCACATACGTCAGCCCCGTCATCGTCGACCGCGAGGTGGCCATCCTGGGCATCGGCCGCATGCGCACCGTGCCGGCCTTCGACGAGCACGACCAGGTCGTCCGCAAGCAGGTGTGCAACTTCAGCTGGAGCGCCGACCACCGTGTCATCGACGGGGCTACTATGGCGCGGGCCGCCGAGGTTGTGCGGCGTGTGGTTGAGGAGCCGGACTCGATGCTGCTGCATCTCCGGTAAGGTAGCGATAGGACCGTCCATAGAGGAGCCCATAGAAAAGCATGCAGCAAATCCTAGATACCGTTAGATCCAGGCCATCGTTGCCACGTGGTATGCTCTGCTGGCACCGCAGGTGATTTCGCTCGTGACCTCGCCGTGAACGTGAAGATGCAGGTGTCACATGGAGAAATATTGTAAGATAGACGGGTGGAACTCCCTCCCGAAACATGTGTGTTTATGCAGCATCCCGAAAGCGGTTGCTCTTTCTCTGCTCCTTCCCCCTCAGGACTATCCTTGACTTGAAAATGGGCTTTTGTGGGGAGCATGTAGGAATCCTGGTTCATTAAATCATTTTGTACGGAATCATTATGCTGCTCTGTAATGCCTTGCACACGAGTGGTTCAAGCTGGAGAGCTTCTACGGCACGGATGGGTCAGGTGGTCGGGCGCTGCAGCTTATGCTTTAACGAGTACTTCCTTCTATTAGTCGTCTGCATATCCAACTCCAAACCCCAGTGCTGACATCCTCAACACTGTCGCAGTTCTCAAAGTAGAACCGTAGCCTACTGGCCTTGATCATATGAGGGCTGAGGCATCCCTATTGGATGTTCCTCACACGCCCCCCTTCATAATCATGAACACGTATGTACTGTATCCTCAGGACCTTTGTCGATCCATCACAATCCTCCTTCACCCCGCACCCCGCTGGTTGCCGTGCCGTATTTGAGCATACAACTCTGTCGTTGACGCCCAATCTTGGCTTTGGCATCCTTGGGGGCCGACGGGGCGAACGCCTGAATTTTAGGCTCCTCTATCAGGAGCGAGGCCTGCCACGAGACCTTTGTCCCATGACTCAAATGGCAGATTCCCTGAATAACTCCGCTGGTTTTGGCTGGCAACGAAAAACATGAAAACAAGATGAAACCAAAACCAAATGCTGAAAGATCCCTTGGCCAAGTTTCGTAGGCCTTTTGTTACTGTGTAGTATTAAAAGTCTATCGGTCGTTATGCGTCATCGGCCAGACTCCCAATGACTCGTTCGAGAGCTTCACTCTCAACCTCGTCAATTGGTTTGCTGACGTCGATGCTGATGACATCTTTCTCGTCGTACGAAGGGAGTTCCATGATGTCGAACTGACTGTGGACCATGTTGGCTCCCATGTAGTGGCCTTGTCGCTGCTGAACCCGCTTGAGAAGGACCTCTTCCGGGGCGACGAGGAAGATGAAGTGGATGAGTATTCGGTGGTCGAAGTATCCAGCAACTCGGATGACATCTCGGTACTTGCGCTTCAACGCAGAGCAGGTGACAACCACACCATCAGAGCCGTCATTGATTCGGTGGATTGATTCTTCTCGGAGATTCGTGAGCCAGTCCCAGCGGTCCGCATCGGTCAACGGCGTGCCATTGCGCATCTTTTCAATGTTGGCTGCGCTGTGGTACTAAGTAGGGTGTCAGTACATGTGCTTGCACATCGGTCAACCCTGGAGAATGCACTTACGGCGTCACCCTCTATGTAAGGCATACCCAACATGCTGGAGAGGTGTTCGGCAACCGTAGTCTTGCCACAGCCCGCCGGTCCGGTCACCAACCAGATGTGGTGGTTTTTCCCGTCATTGCGATGGAATCCGGCGGCGGATTTAGAAGCTGTCTTGGCTCCTATGACGGGATCGATAGTAGGCGATTGTAAATTGGCGGCCATTGGGTTCGTAGGAGACTGTTGTTGGCCCTTGACGGAGAGGGGAGTGTCGTAGGAGATCATGGTTGCGAACTTTGGTAGGAGGACGGGTCGAGGAGTTGAATGGTAAGAGGAGATGATGGTGACAACAACAACGGCGACGACGACGGTTTGAGAGATTCTATATTCTCTGATTCATCATGGGCTGGCAGGAGAGTTTCGAAAAGTCATGCGCAGCGCTTAGAACCATTCCAAGAGTTGCGGTACGAGAGCGCAGGTTTATGTAGGTACGTGACGTGTGTGTAAGTCAAGAGACTTGAACAACCCAAGGGAGAACTACAAGTCGAAGAGGCGAACTTTAGAGGCCGGAATTCATAGAAAGGAGAAGTGTAGAGAAGCACAGACTACCATTATAACAATGACAGAGAAATGACAATTTCAGGCGCCGACGGGAAGAATGCCGTGAGACCGGGTCGCTATATAAGGACCGGGCCTGTTTTTGCCTTTTCGCAACCAGCAGTGACGTGGGGGAGTGTGTCAATATTGGCGCCTGTGGGCCGCAGAGGTCAGCAGGCTTGCAGGCTTGCAGGGCCTCGCCGGCTTCGCCAGAGGGGCGTGTCTGAGGCCGTCTTCGGCGGAGTCGGACTGAACGGGGGCGTGGAGTCATGGGCGTGCGTGTGGGCACTGTTCCATTGCAACAGAACGTCTTTGCAGGTTGAGGAACAAGGCTGTTGGCTTGCGATTCTCCCAGGCTGGAGTTCTAGAGAGTCAAGCATTTCTCTCTGGCTCGGCAATGCAGACTCCAGCGCGGGACGGCGGGATCACGGCTTGACCTCCGCGAGAGTTTGCGAGGGCGCCGCCTGGCTCGTTGGGCTCGCGAGAGAGGCGGCCTCGAGCTGGAGGGGGAGGCGGTTGACGGGCAGCATCTCCACAGAGGCCAGGGATGAATGGCGAATAAGCCTGCTGGAGCTCCTCCTCAGGGGTGTGCTCTATTCCCGTCGTATATCAAAGTCGGGTGCCGGTCTGCGACTTGCTGGAACGGACATGGAGTGGACAAAGACGTCCACCTCATTTGCAGGAGCAGTCCGAGGCGAGCGGCAGGGAGCGAAGCCGCCGGTCACCGGCATCCGCGTAGGATCATCAGGAACACGGCATGTTCCCCAGAGGCCGCCATTTGTCCGTCTGGCGGTCAGTTTGATGTCACCATGAACCAGCACTCATCCGGGGAAGACGGCGGCCTGGGTGGCTTGTCGCATCCTGAGCTGCATCAGCATGTCTGCATCTGTGGATTGGCCAGCGGGGAAGACGGAACATGGTGCCATTGCGAATGTGAGCATCATCTGCAGCAATGCAATCCTGGGGAAGAACAAAGCCGCGAGTCTGGTAATGGCTTGTTGCTGGGTGGCTTCTGGACTCGCCCGTGACGGAATAGGGATCGGTCGAGGCGTGCTGGAGGGACGGGTTCTCTTAGTTTTTTTTTAAGCGGGGGAGAAATTTGGCGAATTGCAAGAAAACGCTAGAAATTCCCCTCTACAACAAAACGTCCCAGTAGTTTGGTTCGCGGCCACCGGTAACGGACAGGGAGCAGCTTGTCATTGATTAAGTGTAGATGAAAGAGGCTGAGGTTTGAGGGCATGGTCCTAATGCCAAAGCCTTACGGTACCTTAGGTACAGGTACCTCAATGAAACCGTTTGGAGAAGGTTTGGCTCGGCCAGCCGGGGCAGGAGGGGCCGAAAATCGCAGTTCGGTCTTGCTTGTGTACAACCGCCGGCAAAACTCTGGTGTCTCAAAGAATGTGTCACGAGACCTCGAACTTGGGTTCTTCCGAATCTAGGCACGGTCCATGACGAGAAGACATCTCACTCGATGGAATACCCCGTCCAAAAGGCATTTGCAACTAGTTGATTGTTTCGGTTCGGTTCGGTTTCTGTCATGTTCAACCGAAGAAAAGCAGATTCACCTGCAGGCACTCAACGGACCGTACGGTGGGGGTATGCAAAGAGTCAAGCCCCCAGCGCCGACCCAACGTGGGGGTCGATTCACAGGCTTGGGCGGCCTCGAGCGGAGACTCCGCCCTTCTCATGGACGGAAACTTCCAGTATGCTCTTCTTCATGTTCTCATCTCTCACGAAATTGCGTTTGGGGCTTCAATGACGCTGAGAACTGCCAGGTGCCGCCGCAAATTCGCAAGAAGTCTCAACGCCCTCGAAGCCTTCGCGGGGGTCGCAGCTTGCCTTTCGTCGAACAGGGGAAGGGGGTTCCGATTCCGATTGCCGCGTGACCGGGTCTCAGCTTGACGGTCAGCCCTGAGCGGCTTGTCCGACAAATCCGACACAGTCAAGCCCTGCTCTTCCCCAGACCGCTGCGGCGATGTCCAATCCGCGCGGGTCAGTTCGGGTGACCCGCGGGCAAGTCAACGATTCGACATTCCGGCGGGCATAGCTGCTAGGTGCTAAGAAGTTTAGTGGCTTCTCGCGCGCGCACCTTCTGGGTTTCCGTCCTGCATCCCGGCGTGGTCTCCGAGTTTCACCTCGCCTTCAGACAACTCACGAAACCTTTCACACCGCTTCAGCTTGTCCTTGAAAGCAGAGTGGAGGTTTGGGGCACACCTGCAGCGTCGGTGTGAACTCCACGGGGAATCCCACTAGAGTTCACAATTGTGGACGCTTCCGCTTCATGACAAGGACAATCACTTGGACTGCAACAAGGGAGTAGGCATTAGTTTGCTCTCCCGACAGGCTCTGCTGTCTCCCGTGACCACTGCTTCTCCAGCGTGCTAAAGTCGGTAAATAGCTGCAAGAAACTTAGCTGGTCCGGCAGCAACTATCCGGAAAGTCACTAATAAGACAATCGTGGGGCCGCTTCGGGGAGAGATATTAACGTCCCCGAATGCCTCTACCACCCCCTTTTCGTCCATGCATCGGACGAGGATCCAGTACCGAATGAAGCTGGAAAAAAGTCTTCGTGCCGGACGAAGCTGAGAGCCATTGTACGGGATAGAAAATAGACGTCTACGTACCGGACATAACTTGAGGGCCTACGGAGTACATACCGGACATATTTAGAGGGCCTAGGCACCGGACGAAGCTGGATAGTCTACGTACCGGACGAAACAAAGAGGCGGTTGCACATGACCTGACTCCATGTGGAGTGTCTCTCATTATCCTCCATCCTTGAGTAGAATTGCTTTCTTTTGCTCAGGAGGAATCCCAGAATGTGCGGATTGAAGTCCGAAAACCTGATCACACGACTGCGACGTTCTCCATAGAAGCGCATATCCGGGGCCGGCTCTCAATCAATGATGGCTGACGAGCTGCTGTGCCGCCTTGAACTAGCGTTTGACAGCAATTCTTACATACCGCTCTTCTGTAGGTCGAGAAATACCCGGGAGAGCGTGTCCAGCATTCTATTCTCAGATCCACAGAGTATAAGAGAATCCCGTATTCGATTGAGAGAAGGCAATGGGTTGACCACAATCAAGGGCTTGAGGCAGAAACATGGTTTTGGTCATGATTGACTGAAGTGATGGCCCCTCTGTGGTTCAAGACCACTTGTTAGGCGGCACCTTATATGCAATATCACCGAACTTGGACAGTCGGTGTGATGAATGATCTTACCGAGAATATCGGGAGCAGACATTTAAACAGCCTCAGAGTAACATCGGCTGATAAATTGGCTGAGGACTGAAAGTGAATGTTCATTCCTGAAGTTATTGCTTATGTCATTGATCACAAGGTCCCGGCTCCCTCATGAGAAGAGCAGCTCGAGGAGGCAGGCGCGAAGGGTCGGTCCCTTTGCTACCCCTCAATGCCCATGACAGTGCTTACCTGCTTGAAGAAGAAGGTGGGGTCTGAAACTTGCACCTTTGTTAGCCGTCTCTGGCAGCTCGCCCTGTGAATTGACCTGCCGCACCGCCTCATTTCCCCGCGCCTCACCTTCAACTCCACCTGGTTGGACACGTTGGCACCTGCTCGCCTGTCCACTTTTACACTTGCTCGCCTCAGCAAAGCCTCAATCGATTGGTTGACCTCCGCTCAAACAGCTGTTGACACGGAAAGCTAGGCTGAGTCTTGATGCCTTCATCAATCTCACCGTCTATTGTCCTTCGAAGACTGCCTTCCTTGAGAATCGCAGCCTTCAAGACTCAAATACCTTCCCGCCGCCCTCTGCCTCGCTTCAGCAAAGACTTTTATCGCCAGAGATTTTCCACCTCAGCCGTCGTCATGAACAACCACGAGCTGACCCATTATCTGGCCGATCAGCCACCTTCGGTCGTCAGGCTTGAGATTGAGAAGCACTTTGAAGCGCTGACCGACAAGCAGAAGCGATACTCTCACTTCATCAGCAAGTTCGTTTGCCCCCTTAACAACACTCTTAGCACCTCCAATTTACTTTACATGGCTTCCATGACCAACTACTGACCCGATATGCAGGGCTGCGTTTGCGGGCACGAGAATTGTCCTTCGACAGCTCTCTCCCGAGTCTGAACCCATCTATGACCTGATAATTGCTCTTCATAAGTCATGCAATGGTGACTGGAACGCCCTTGCGAAAAAGGCTGGCGTCGATGAGGAGGAGCTTACCCGATTCTTGGAATATGCCGCCATGTTCCTTGGCAACAGCGGCAACTACAAGAGCTTCGGTGACGCCAAATTCATCCCCAGATGTAGCGAAGAGTCGGTCAAGGCTTTGGCAGGCACCTCTGCCGAGGCCACCAAGTTCTATGAGGCCACCAAGGGCGCCATCTTCAGCGCTACCAACCCCGCAATGATGCACCTGGGATACCCTGAGGATGGCCATATGACCACTTACTACCCCGAATCCTCGATCATCAGCAAAGCCGAGATCAAGGCCGTCTCTGACTGGATGGAGAAGAAGGGCCTCCTCCCTGAGAATACCCGGTTGCGTAAGCTAGCCGACGGCAACTATGAGATGCTCATCGCTTCGGCTGTTACCAGCGTTCCTTCTAAGGGCGGCGACATCGGCAAGGAGACCAAGTTCACTTTCGAGGATGGCTCCCTCAAGGGCAAGACGATTAAGCTCACCTTTGGCGACTATGCTGAGGAGATGGGTAACATCACCGCCTACATCAAGCAGGCTGCTGTGAATGCCGACAATGAGACGCAGAAGAATATGCACGAGGCCTATGCCGACTCATTTGAGAGCGGTTCCCTGGAGGCTTTCAAAGACAGCCAAAGGTATTGGATCAAGGACAAGGGTCCAATGGTGGAGTGCAACATTGGTTTCATTGAGACTTACCGAGACCCGGCCGGAGTGCGAGGTGAATGGGAGGGTTTCGCTTCCAGTACGCCTTTACCGCCCTAGACGCCTTTCTCTGAACACGCACGTACTGACTATTTCACAGTGGTCAACCTGGAGCGCACTCGAGCTTTTGGAGAGCTGGTTGCTAAGGCTCCCACGCTCATTCCCTTGCTGCCTTGGGGTACGGAATTTGAGAAGGATAAGTTCCTGTCTCCCGACTTCACTTCATTGGAAGTCTTGACCTTTGCTGGTATGAGTGAATCTTGATTGTACGCCATCCCAAAACTGACTAGAGATTTTTCACAGGCTCTGGTATCCCTGCTGGTATCAACATGTAAGCCAACTCCATCAACCTTTTATATTACATGTTCTGACCTGTGTTTCCAGCCCCAACTACGACGATATTCGACAGACCGAAGGCTTCAAGAACGTGTCCCTCGGCAATGTGCTCAGCGCCAAGGCTCCCAACGAGAAGATCCCCTTCATTCGTGACGAAGACCTGGAAGTCTACAAGAAGCAGCGGGATGCCTCCTTTGAAGTCCAGGTCGGCCTTCACGAGCTTACTGGTAGGTCTTAATGCAATTCTTTTTTTTAGAACGAGGACTAATTCATCAGGCCACGGCTGCGGTAAACTCTTGCAAGAAACGTCTCCCGGTAACTTCAATTTCGACAAGGAGAACCCTCCCGTCAGCCCTGTGACCAACAAGCCTATCACCACCTGGTACAAGCCTGGTCAGACCTGGGGTTCTGTCTTTGGTAGCATCGCTGCCTCTTACGAGGAATGCCGTGCCGAACTCGTGGCCATGTATCTGAGCTGCGAGTTCCCCGTTCTTAAGATCTTCGGTTTCGGCGACGGTTCCGAGGATATCAACGGTGAGGCTGGTGACGTTCTGTATGCCTCGTACCTTTCCATGGCTCGTGCCGGCTTGGCCTCCCTGGAGATGTGGGATCCTAAGAGCCAGAAATGGGGTCAGGCTCATAGCCAGGCTCGTTTCTCGATCCTTAAGTGCTTCCTCGAGGCTGAGGATGACTTCTGCAAGCTTGACTACAAGGAGGCGGACCTGTCTGACCTGACCATCAAGCTGGACCGCTCTAAGATTCTTACCGCAGGCCGCGCTGGTACGTTTAACTTGATCCGTTTTCAATTACGAAATTACTAACATCCAAAAGCTGTTGCCAAGTACCTCCAGAAGCTGCACATTTACAAGTCCACCGCCGACGTCGAGACCGGCACCCAGTTCTACACCGACATGACTACCGTCGGCCTCGACTTCTGGGGCACCAAGGTCCGCGACATCGTTCTCGCCAACAAGCAACCCCGCAAGGTGTTCGTCCAGGCCAACACGACCCTAGATGAGGCCAGCGGCAAGGTGGCACTTAAGCATTACGAGGCGTCTCTTGTAGGAATGATTGAGAGTTGGGCCGATCGAAACCTGTAGAAGACTCGAAGGAAAAGGGGAAGGACGTGTACAGAGAGAGGAACCCATCTACAACCTGGGAAGAAGAGGTAGTAGATTTTGTAGAATAGAGAAACAGAGAAGAATATATCTCCCCTATGGTGGCAGACTCGGCAAGGGGCAGAGGTTGCACATTACCCGTAAAAATTAGGTCCTGTTGGTAGTAATTATCAATGCAAGAGAATCCTATTGTTATAATCGACAGATAAGTCATATTCTATTCTTCTTTTTTATCTAACCCGCATCTTGGACATTGAAATTAAGAGACTTGAGTCTCATATAACCCCAAATCCAGTGCCGAAGTCGCCATTGTATCACATCACTGTGCCAACATGTAAACAACCATTTTTTTTGTTCGAGATCTGAGATCACTAGAGAGCCACCACATACTATGGTCTCATTTATACTTGTGGGAATCGATTTTTTTAAGGAGCAAGTCACATATTGAATTCTCATGGATATCATCAGAGCCTCTCGCCGGAAGCTTGGTAGATTTTGTGTGTGCTTGTTTGTTTTCTTTTTTGACTGTAAAACCTGATTACAGACGCCGCCAAAATGTGACCGATGCCGTCGACTTCCAAATGCAATTGGCCAAACCAGCCCATTTCGGAGACCCTTCCCGTTCTACAACCCGCGCGTAGTCGCAAACTCCCGGTTCGATCTCCATCCCCCTTGACAAGCCCCCCAGGTGCTGCAGCAGCAGAACTGCAACCCGTCTACCAAGCCATCTCGTGGGGCTTGTCGCCCTTTCGCAAGCTGAAGGAGCTCGCGAGGTAGCTGGGGAGAAGGTCCACCTTCTTGATGTTGGCAATCAGAGCCTTGTCGATGGCCTTCTGGTCGGCGGCGCGGCTGCTGTTGATCTGCTTCTTCTGTAGAACGAAAAGTGTCAGCCAAGGCTACCCTCGTCGCTGTGCCGTTGCGCACACAAACAGCATAGGAAAGGACCAAAATCTTACCTCGGGCTTCTCGCCCTGCTTGAAGAAAGCCTCCTCGCCAGCCTTCTCCTTAGCCTTCTCGGCGGTGAAGTACTTGGGCTGAGAGACCTCCTCGACCTTCTTCTCGTCCAGGCCGGAGATGTCGACCTTGAGGGAGGTGGCGATGACGTATCGGGAGTTGACTCTTCGCAGGGGCACACCGTTGATCTTGAAGGGGCCGGTAACCAGGAGGACACCCTGGTCGAGGGTCTTCAGGAGGACGACGCGCTTGCCGCGGAAGCGACCGGCGAGGAGGATGAGGATGGTGCCGGGCTGGAGCGACTTTCGGGGAGTCCAAGATCGGACAGCCTTGCGGACCTGTGATTTTTGCCAATGTTAGCACGTTGGCTGTTCTGGGAGGATATGATGGTGTTGCTGGGAGAGGGTATGGGTTTTCAGGAGTATCGCTGGTCGTTCATGGTCGTCGGCTTGCAGAATTGTGTGTGTGGTCTCGAGTCCGCAATATCAAACCCATCTCGAAATGCCCATGGTCCAAATCGCCGATATCTTGAATGGCCCTCGACACCACACACAGTTTCCCACAATCGGCAATCATGTCCGGCGACACTCCAGGCCCAATGCTCCTCCTCTCAAATAGGTGTATATCATGTCCTCGGCCTCGGGTGAGGTCGTCATGATCAACGGCTCACCTTCTTGGGGTCGCTCTCGTCGTCGGCGGGATACCACTTCTTGGCCTTGTCGGCGGGAGCGGGAACCTCCCGGGTCGACTTCCCGAACGTCTTGGTCGTGGGCTTCGCCGACATGGTGTCTCTCCTGCTGGGTGTTGACTTGGGTTAGTGAGATGAAGGAAAGAAGACACTTGGTGATGGTTGCGCCCGAAATGTTAGAATTCTTTGTGAACGCCACTAGCGAGTTTGTGGGAAGCAAAATGTGAACCCTCTGGCGCTAGCCGATTTGGGCGCGGTACGTACCGGGACCCCCGATGCCCGGGGGGCGGCATGGGGGCTTGCTGCACGTGGTGATAAGATAAGAGCTTCATGGCCGAGGACCGGGCGGCGGCGGAAAGATCGAGAACGTGCCGTCACTGTCATGAGATGCTGGTGGAAGCTTCTTTGGCGACTAGATAATTGCGCCGTCGCCCTCTCGTGAAGGAGGCGATTCGAGGCTAATTCCTGCATCTCTGCAGCAATTCCATTCTTTCATTCTTTCCTGCGACCATCACAATGCAGGCCCGAAGACAATTAATCACGTCGGCGCAGCGCCTCTCTGCTGCTGCCGCGCCCACCCGATCCCCCCGACCACTTACACGTGTGCTGGCCACGCAAAACCTCCTTCGACCGACGCCCCTGAGGCTGATACCTAGCCTTGCGGTCCGTAACTACGCCAATGGACGACCACATCCTCCCGGCGGCACCCACCGCATGAACATGGGCGGCGAGGAGGAGAAGCCAGCGCTGGAGCAGTTCGGTATCGACCTTACAGCCCGAGCCCGGGACGGCAAGCTGGATCCCGTGATCGGCAGAGACAGCGAGATTCAACGAACGATCCAGATTCTGTCACGACGAACGAAGAACAACCCGGTCCTCATCGGCAATGCTGGAACTGGCAAAACGGCGATCCTCGAGGGATTGGCGTTGCGAATCGTCCGCGGCGACGTTCCCGAGAGCATCAAGAACAAGCGAGTCATCAGCCTAGATCTGGGTTCGCTCATTGCGGGAGCCAAATTCAGAGGAGACTTCGAAGAGAGGCTGAAGAAGGTGTTGACCGAGGTTGAGAAGGCCGAGGGCGAGGTCATCCTGTTCATCGACGAGCTTCACACGCTGCTGGGCTTGGGCAAAGCTGAAGGATCCATTGACGCCTCAAACCTATTGAAGCCGGCTCTGGCCCGAGGCGAGCTCCAGTGTTGCGGCGCTACGACACTCAACGAATATCGACAAATCGAGAAGGATGTTGCGCTGGCGCGGCGGTTCCAACCCATCCTCGTCAGCGAACCAAGCGTCGAGGACACCATCAGCATCCTCCGAGGCATCAAGGACAAGTACGAGGTGCACCACGGTGTCCGCATCACGGATGGGGCTTTAGTTGCTGCTGCGACTCTCTCCAACCGCTACGTGACCGACCGGTTCCTCCCTGACAAAGCCATCGATCTCATGGATGAAGCGGCCAGTCATCTTAAGCTGCAGCACGAGTCCAAGCCCGAGGACATCATGCGACTCGATCACAAGATCATGACTATCCAGATTGAGCTTGAGAGTCTACGCAAAGAGAACGACGTCGCCAGCAAGGAGCGGAGAGAGAAGTTGGAGAAGGACCTGAAGAACTACAACGATGAAATCTCAGAGCTCAACGCCCGATGGGATAAGGAACGCGCTGAACTGGACTCGGTCAAGAAGGTGCAGGAGGACCTAGACAAGGCCAAGTTTGAGCTCGAGCAGGCCCAACGAGAAGGCAATTTTGCGCGGGCCTCAGAGCTGCGCTTCGGCGTCATCCCTGGTCTGGAGCAGAAGCTGCCGAAGGAATCCGAGCTATCAGAGGCGAAGGCAGACACGCTGGTGCACGACTCTGTCACAGCTGATGACATCGCCACGGTAGTCTCGCGCATCACCGGCATTCCCGTCTCGAAGCTGACGTCCGGCCATATCGAGAAGCTCGTGCACATGGAGGACACATTGGGCGAGTCCGTCAAGGGCCAGGATGAAGCCATCAAGGCCGTCTCCAACGCCGTACGGCTACAGCGCGCCGGCCTCAGCGGCGAGAACCGTCCCCTGGCGTCGTTCTTCTTCTTGGGCCCGACGGGCGTGGGCAAGACAGAGCTGTGCAAGAAGCTGGCAGGCTTCCTGTTCTCGACCGAGTCGGCCGTGGTGCGCTTCGACATGTCCGAGTTCCAGGAGAAGCACACCATCTCGCGCCTCATCGGCGCCCCCTCAGGCTACGTCGGCTACGAGGACGCTGGCCAGCTGACCGAGGCTGTCCGTCGCAAGCCCTATGCCGTGCTGCTCTTCGACGAGTTCGAGAAGGCGCACCGTGATATCTCGGCGCTGCTGCTCCAGGTGCTGGACGAGGGCTATCTGACCGACGCCCAGGGCCACAAGGTCGACTTCAAGAACACCATCATCGTGCTGACGTCCAACCTGGGCGCCGACATCCTCGTGGGCGCGAACCACCTGCACCCCTATTCTGAGACCCCCGACGGCGACATCGCGCCCGACGTCCGCAAGGCCGTCATGGACGTCGTCGCCTCAGCCTACCCGCCCGAGTTCCTCAACCGCATCGACAGCTTCATCGTCTTCAAGCGCCTCGCCCGCAGCGCCCTGCGCGACATCGTCGACATCCGCCTGCGCGAGCTGCAACAGCGCCTCGACGACCGCCGCATCACGCTCTCCGTGCCGCCCGACGTGCGCGACTGGCTCGCCGAGCGCGGCTACGATCCCAAGTTCGGCGCGCGCCCGCTCAACCGCCTCATCACCAACGAGATTGGCAATGGGCTGGCGGACCAGATCATCCGCGGGCAGTTGAAGATGGGCGAGACGGCTGATGTGAGGATTCGCGCGGATAAGGAGGGGCTGGAGATTGTTGCGGTGCCGAAGGAGGCGGCTGGTGCTGCCCCTGAGGCATCGTCGGCTTAAGGGGTTGAGGCTACTAGATTGGGATGCTCTGTACAAGGAGCCGGAGTTTTGCGTTGGAGCTTAATGATTTACGTGGACCATGTCTGACTTGTAATTTTTATTATGTGTACAAAAAAAAATGTATATCTAGCACTTCATCATAGATACCTACTTGTATAAGGAGAAACAGTCCTCTCAACAACACTGCAGCACAATGCCATAATCATATTCAATAACACAAACTTACAATTGACTACCTTTCCCATCCAAACCTCGGTTCACTCTCCTCCACATCTCCGTCCAATCCCCAGACACGATCATCTGACGGCCCAGACTCTCGCGATTGCCACCTCACGTTGCAGCCCAACTATCACATCACCACTGCATGCAGGACACCATCACGCGACCACCAACAGCGCGAGATTCCGCGCCGGCCCAACTGGATAGACGATGAAATTAGGGGTGCCTTGGTGGTAGAATTGGGGCAAAAGGCAATTGGAGCGGTTTCTGGGGCAATTCTACTTTCGTACTTTGCGGTCGATGTTACCCTTTCATCCCATGTCTCCTGATGTAAATCGCATGGGTGTGATGGTTCCACCAGAGATTTTATACCTACACAACCAGATTTCACCACTCTACGATTTCTACAGAAACACAGAGACTATAGAGAATTGTGTTATTTTAGAATCCAGGATGGGCAGTCTTTAAGTCATCGGGTAGAGTTAGCATGTCAAGAGGATCAGAACGGCTATCCAAGTAAAAGAACCAAGTGTACGCATTTAGCTGGGTTAATGCAGTCTTTTCAACAACGGAAACGACAACCCGACTGTACAAATATCCCCGGGATCCCCCAAGACGCCTCCGTTCGTCGCCCGACTTTTCCTCCAATGACAAAACACACGTTGTTTATTCTTAGTCCTCTGGTTCTGGGGCGAGCTGGCAGAAGAGATGCGGCGCGTAAAGGTGACCGGGCTCACGAAAAAAGCAAAGCACCAATGCGAGAGGAGTGAGAGTTGCGCGAGAGAGAGAGTAAGAGAGAAGAGAGAGAAGATGGTGGTGTTTTTGGGGGGGAACAAGTTGGAAAGCGCGAGAGATAGAAGAGAGCGAGAAAACGGAGAGCTGTAGAAGACGCGAGCGAAATTGGTGAAAGGGACTAATTTCGATTGGATTGGTTGACCGATAACTTTGCAAATTACAACCGAGACCTCGAGTCGTGTCGAGCCATATGACAGAGTGTGTGTTGGCAGAGAGCACGAGGGGAAAGGCGGCTTTGTTCAGACGAGAGCTTCTCTTATATCTTCTACTGGTGACCCGCCTTTCGGAGGGTGTTGGCGAGCCACTCGAGACCCTCGTAGAGACCATCACCGGAGGTAGCGCAGGTAGACTGGATGTACTGTAGGGCGGGGACGGACAATTAGCATGTGAAGCCGCGCACGAGGGGTTATACCCGGGGGAGCCGGAGATTGAACGGTTTAGACATACCCAGGCACGTTGTCTCAAGCTGTGAAGGCCGAGCTTGTCTGTAATCTCAGCAGCGTTCATGGCGTTCTGGCGATGATGGTCAGTGGAAAAGGCCGAGCGACAGGTTTTCAGGGGGGGACGCGGAGCGGGGTCCTCGTGACGTGACGTACGGGAAGATCCTGCTTGTTGGCGAAGACAAGGAGGATGGCATCTCGGAGCTCGTCCTCGTTCAGCATGCGCTGGAGCTCTTCTCGGGCCTCGACGATACGGTCGCGATCATTGCTGTCGACGACGAAGATGATGCCCTGGGTGTTCTGGAAGTAGTGCCTCCAGAGAGGTCGGATCTTGTCCTGACCACCGACATCCCACACGGTGAACTGAATGTTCTTGTACTCGACGGTCTCGACGTTGAAGCCTGCCCGAGGGAAAAGCCCATTGTTAGAGGCGATGCGACGTTGGTGGGATTAGGTCATATCATACCGATGGTGGGAATGGTGGTGACGATTTCACCAAGCTTGAGCTTGTACAGGATGGTGGTTTTACCGGCGGCATCGAGACCAACCATCAGGATACGCATCTCCTTCTTGCCCCATAGTCGGTCAAACAGCTTGGAGAAAGCGAGACCCATGACTGCGGTGTTGTCGGCGTCGGAGCCTTGTCGACGATGGGATAATTAGGGTGGTGAGAGTAGACCTGCGGGACGAGTTTGCCACGAGGCGTCGAGTCAGCAAGATGTTTTAGCACTGTAGGGCCGGGGAAAGGAGAACACAGATAGTGGACGGGAACCAGCGTGTGGCCGAGGCGGCGACTTGAAGCCCGGCACGCGAGCTGTTCAAAGAGGAAAGGGAGAGACTTTGTGTGCTTTTGCGTGTGCGTAGGACGACGTGATGATGGCAGGTGGCGCGCCCAGATTGATGAGGATTGCGATCGGAAGGGGAGGGAGAGGTAATGGGCTCGCTTTATGGACGTCGCGGTGCCTCGATTCGCAAAAGGACACCTAAGTCGAGAGCGCCATCCCGTGAGATGGATGAGGCCGGGGACAGGCGAGGCAGCGAAGACGACGGGGGGCGTGGGCGAGCGACAAAACATCGCGCGTGTTCGCTCGCTCTGGCCAGGCTTCCGTATTGTGGCCAGCCAGCGTAAGAGGAGAGAGGGCGAGGATCAGGGGGGCAGAGGAGCAGGCGAGAGCGGCATCGCAACAAGGCGACGAAGACGGGAAAAGGACGACTCACCGGTGATGGACAGCGACGAGAGAGGGAAGGGACCCGTTTTCGTCGGTGTTGTGCAGAGGAGGATGACGATGGTTGAAAATGGTAACCCGTTTGGAGTTGGTTGTCGGTGTAGAGTAGCAA
Source organism: Xenoacremonium recifei (assembly GCA_012184525.1). Taxonomy (NCBI): domain Eukaryota; kingdom Fungi; phylum Ascomycota; class Sordariomycetes; order Hypocreales; family Nectriaceae; genus Xenoacremonium; species Xenoacremonium recifei. The sequence continues at coordinate 80,123 of WOFQ01000024.1, read as the reverse complement.
AGACCAAATCTCTGGCCTTTTGGGGGGGGGGGGGGAGAAAGAAAGCGGAGGGGTCTACTGTGGCCCAGGGCAGCGGTGGCAGGGCAGTTCCAGCGGTTCAATCGCGCTAAGTTCACTGGACCGGACAGTGCAGATTGCGGCTGGCGGCAGGGGGGGGAATATGGATAACTGTTAGGCCGGGCCCGCAGCCCCTGGTGGCAGGCGCTAACAGCTGGAGCTGGGCCTCAACGGGCGGCGGGCGCGCAGAGATACGGGCACCGTCCGAGCAGTGTGTCGTGCACAAAAATTACAGGGCAGGGCGGACAGCAGCCCAGTGCGAGCTCCCATCCAGCCACGCCAACAACCAGGGAGTCAGGTCAGGGGTAAGGGTAATTCACGTAGCTCGAAAAAATGGAAGCCAGTGCGAGTGAGCAAGAGGGAGACTGCTCCACCGGGTCATCGCCGCGCAATGGATCGTTGGCTATCGTTCAATTGGCATGGCACTGGTGGATGACACCTTTTGCAGAGAGGACACCTCAGCAGCTCTAAAAGCTGAGGGTCAAGCCACACTCCATCGGTCGCTCCACCCGCTGTGGCTCAGTCAGGGGAGACCAGCTCAGGCACGGAAGGGGCCCGCTCGCTCGGGAAAGGTGTCAATTCGCGATCCAGAGCCATCCCATCGCGAGAAGCTTCAAGCAAGCTGTCTACCCAACACAAACCGCCGCCATGCTCTTCCTCTCCGCCGCGAGGGCGCTGCTCGCCGCCTCCGTCTTCCAGGCGGTCGCCGTCTCTGCCCACAACATCGTGCTGCCCGCCCACGGCCGCGAGTGCTTCCACGAGAGCCTGCACAAGGACGACACCATGACGGTGACGTTCCAGGTGGGCGATCGCGAGTTCGGCAGCGCAGGCAACCTCGACATCGACTTCTGGGTGCGGCATCCCTGAGACTCTATCTATCTATTCCTGGGCCGTCAGCGCGAGACGTGACTCCTGGCCGCATCCCGGCAAGGCAGCAGGAATAGATGGGCGCAATGAAGAGAACTTTCGCTAACCCTTCACCCTTTGGGACAGATCACCAACCCGACCGGTCAGTACGAGGCCAACGAAAAGTCCATCTCCAACGGCGACTACTCGTTCACTGCCCACCACGATGGCAAATACACGTACTGCTTCGGCAACGAGAACTGGGGCGCCAACACCAAGGAGGTGTCGTTCAACGTGCACGGCATTGTCTACGTGAGCGAATCTGACATTCCCGCCGATCCCCTTGACCGCGAAGGTACTTAGAGTCCCCTATTTCTCTTTTCTTGGTCTATTATTCTAACGCATCCGCCAGTCCGCCGTCTCTCCGAGCTCCTCGCCCAGGTCAAGGACGAGCAGCAGTACATCATCATCCGCGAGCGCACCCACCGCAACACCGCCGAGAGCACCAACAGCCGAGTCAAGTGGTGGAACATGTTTGTCATTGGCGTCGTCATCGGCGAGTCGCTCTTCCAGGTCTGGTGGTTGCGTCGCTTCTTCGAGGTGAAGCGCGTCGTGTAAGAAAGCAAAGCGATTTGGTGGCGGGAGGCCCGTCCGCGAACGAAAGCTCCTATACGCCTTTTGCTGTTTTCTCTGATACCCGCGATTGCGAGGGACCATTCATTGCTAGCTGGCGCATATATGGGAGGGCTTGGGAAATCTTGGTGGGAGCTACGCGAACGGCAACGAAAAGGGTTATCCGTGCATATGTGGTAATAGAGTGAGAGGCCTGTCTGTATTGTATACAAGGACGTTGTGGTCAAAAAGCAACGGGGGCGGGGAATAATCAATGGGTTACGAAACAAACTATACATGATATCTTTATCTCCCTATTTCACTGATTCTTACTGGGCCTATGTTCTTTTGTGGTGAAGCATAATATTAATTGAGTATAAACGGTAGAATCATGATCATCTATGCTGTCCAATAACGATAACCAGCAATCATATGTTCTCGAATGTAGGGCACCCTCACTCATGGGGTGAGCAGTCCTCCAATCCATGCCATGTGTGTACTTGTAATGTGTATACATACTCTGCCATCATCATAAACATGTGCCATCCGGTCCATCAAATGACCATATACCCAGAGCCCAAAAGAGAACCTTTATTCTCTCAAGAAGTAGACAGCACACCCAACGCCGAACCAGTATCCAACCAAGGCCGTATCACACGCGACGCTCCCTCTTTAATCGCTTTCCTTGCCCCCCAACCCTCACAAACATCTTTCTATCAGACACACATGTGCTCGCTCCTCTCTAACCTGTCTCATTAAATCATGCAGAAGGATCTGAAGGCGTCAGCTCATCCTCGTCCGCAGGGGGTGCCTCGACAGGCAAGTCAACGTCCTTAACGGGGTGCAACAGCATTGGCGGCAGACACATTCGGCCTTCGCCGCCGGCCATACCGCCAACGCCGTCACTGAGCTTGCTCTTGTCCTCGGTCATCTCAAACTCCTCGCCACCGTCGTTGTTGACCTTGAGGCCCAGCCAGCGGCGGTACAGGTTGGGCGAGAATCCAGAGTTGTAGAACCAGCTGAGTCCACGTAGGTTGTGCTCACGGTCACCAAAGACACTCGTCCGCGAGCCACCGCTGGATCCGTCCTTACCGTTGTTGTACGTCTGGGCCATGTACTCAACCGGCCACTCGCGGTCGACGTAGAGCGGGTGAGGCGCGAAGACGGCCTTGAAGCCATGTTGCAGCGCAACTGTGGCCGGCCACATCTCAGGGAAGCCAAACTGCTTCTTGATGTAGGTCATCTTGTGCATGGTCATCAAAAGGTCGCGTGACATGCGAGACGCCGTGATGATGTGAGCACGGCGCGGAATGGGACCCTTCTCGGTGTTGTAGCCGGTGATGTCGTCCTTCAGACCCCATGTCGTGCCCTCTGGATCAAACATAGGGTTGAGAGAGATGTAATCCGCATCCTCACCAACACCCCATTGATATCGGTCACGCTCATAAGATGCGGGAGCGACGGCATCGTTCCCGGGCTCCAGCCAGTCATTGTCATCTGGTGCACGTTCAGGGCCCCAGATCGTCTTGCCCTCCTTGCTTGAAACCTTCTCCGGGTCCTCTTTGGACTCCTTTCCGTGGACCTTAGCCCAGATGTTGTCTGCGCCAACAAGCCCCATCTCACTCTGCACTCGAGCCATCTGAGAGAAGTCTTCCCATGAACCGTGTACACTAGGGAAGTAGAAGCGGGCGTTGCGCTCCCAAAGACCCTTTCGCGGCTGCTTCTTGGCCCAACCGACCAGCTTGTTGAAGAGGTCGAGATAGTGGCCCGTGTATCGAATGTCCATCTCCCACTGCCAGAAATAATCATACTCAGGGTGCATGTAGGCAAAATACTGCATAGCCATAGATAGACCACGGTAAACGCCATGCACAGGCAGGTTAGGTCCGCGGGCGAAGGTATCGTAGATGCCCTGGTAGAGGGCCAGCATCTGGGTCTCAGTCCAAAGAGTAACGAGGCCCCTGAACTCCTCAGGAATCACCTCCTTGATTCGCTGCTCATAGACGTCGCTGTCGGCAAAGATGGGATATCGAGCCTCGTTCTTAACCTGCACCAGAAGGTGTACATCGTACTCGCCTCCCGATGCCAGGACCAGCTCAACCAGCATCGAGCGCAGGTTGGTCATGTCATCCTCGCGCCAGAGATATTCATCCCAACATCGGATGACGACGGCAGTTCGTGACTTGCCCTTGATACGCTTCTTCTTATCGTTCGTCGTGGAGAGGACATCGTCGTCGGTCGGAGCATAGGTGAGTGTGTCGTTAAGAGTAGCATCGCGACGAGTCTTAGTAGCTGCGCTGCTCGAGTCGCCAACGTAGAAGCCATGAGGCAAGGGAGTCTCCGGAGACAGTTCCTTGAAGCGCTTCGCGTTGGTCTTGTAACATTGGCGCTGGACATCAGCCCAGTCGGTCTCACGATAATCCACCTTGGGCGTGGTCGACCAGACGTCTGCCGCGCCCTCATTCTCGCCGTGTTCGCCGGTGCCGAGTCCGCCGCTTCGCTGGGAGTAACCGAAGCCGTAGGGGCCGTACCGACCATATCTATCAAAGCAGATATCCTCTGGCAGGTCCAGTACCTCGTACGAGCCAACAACGTTCTCAGGGAAGCCTCGTGGCCGACCATCGTAGTACCGGATCTGAGGAACGCGGACTGTTCGAGCAGAGTCCATGAAACATTCCTTGACGTCTCTGCTGGCGGTATAACCAGGGTACTTGCTCCATTCCTTGCTCTTCGGCAGAGCTCTCTTGGTCTCCTCGTCATCTTGGTTCTCGACCTCCTCCTCTTCCATGTCCATGTCTTCCAACAGTGAAGGCTCATCTTTCAAACGCGGATACTCCGGCTTATTCTTCTCCAGAGGAACCAAGGTCCTGATTCCTCCATAGTATCTCTCCAGAAATCGGAATCGCTCCCATGCGGGTGGTGCAACTGGGCGAGAGTCGGTCTGGCCATTGGCAACCTTCCAGTTCTCAACCTGGCTGGCGCGCACCAAGCACAGGATCATGAGGACAAGCAGTCCTATGACACCGCAGGACAGGTATCGGGTGACCTTGGAGGGCAGTCGGTATGGATACAAGCCGCCGACCCGTCTCGAGGGAGCGCTGATCTTCTTGGGGAGTGCCAACAGGCCGCTGCTGGCCGAGGTGGATGTGTTTCTCGACGAGATGGGTGTCGTCGGCCCCGATATCGACAGGGCCGAATCATCTTCGGAGGAATAGTCGTCGTCGGCAAAGGCATCGCGACTCGAGGACTCGACCTTGTGGTACACCGGCAAGCCGCGGTCACGCCGCGACTTGAGGGGGTTCGAGAGGACGCCCATGGTGGGCAGTCTGTCTCGAGCGATTCCGATATATGTCAAACAACAAGGCTAGACACCATCCCGTCAGCCGGCAGTTTCACGGGGGTGGAAGGGAATGGAGAGGAAGCCGTGTTCCGTACGCACCTGTGCTCGAGGCCCTTCTCGGGGAGAGGTGTCGTCGATTGTCTCACGCAGACAGCGGGAACTACGAGCCCTTCGTCCCTAGACCAGCCCAGGCGTCGGATCGGATAAGCAGGAATGCTTGTGTTTCTAGAGATTCAAGATTGACGACGATGCTGATCAACAACAGGCCAAAAGAAAAAAGGGGGCGCGCTTGCAAACAACCAAAACATGCGCAATAAGCGATGCAGCAGCAGATGGCAAAAGGAAAACAAGACACGCAACTTGAAGATCAGACGTTGACAGGAGAAGAGAATCTGCCCGGCCGGCTTGAGGTCATCCTTCCAAGCAACGGGCAGGCGCAACCTGATCCGGCGGGACAACCCCTTGCCCTGGCCAGTCGCCAGTCTCTGGTTCCCGTAGCATCCATCACTGAAATGCTCCACGGGCTGGGCCGCCATTCGCCCAGCTGCTTGGCAGCGGCTCCATCCAGTTGCGGAGCAACGCGCAAGGTTAGCAAATTAAGGTAGCAGGCCAGCGAGGCTTACAGGGGGTTTACTGGGAATTAACTGGGACTTTGGGGGCAGTTTAGGGGATTTAGGGGGGTCTTAAGCCTCCATGCTTGTTATTAGGGGGAGGCGGCGACGTCAGATTTGAGTGTGGTGGGGGGTCGCCTCCAGGTGTGGCTTTTTGTCTCTGACAGGAGACAAGAGCGAAGATTCATTCCGTGCCAGCCCATTGGCAGCAAAACGCGGAGAAATTTGCGAATGGACGATCAGTCAATACCCAGTGCTAACGCTGCATTTGCAATGCTTAATTTTGTGTTAGTGAGCCTCACCATCTCGTAGAACGAGAGAAGCACGAATCTAACCTCTAGCCCGCTTCCGGGTATAGAAAAGAAGAATGGAAAAAACGTGGCTCTCACGATGGAGACGCTGACGAGGCTTGCGGCTAAAACCAGACCGGGCTCCGCGATCGCTCCAGAGGCCCAGTGCAAAACAAAGATTGCAAGAAGCCCCCTAAATCCGGGGCGTTCTCGCTCTCCATCTCGACCTCCAGCCATCGTCAGCAGACACGCATTTCCGCATCACCAGCAGGATCTGATGGCGAGATGGAAACTAGAGAGATCCAGTTTTCGCGGCAGCTTGGCATATTGGTAAAGTGACGGTGCGGCTTACTCAATCTCCAGCCCCCGGGACTTGCAATGGCGAGGGTCTGCAATTAAAATAGAAATCGAAATCTCCGTTGTATAAAAGGACAGGGCAGTGATGATAGGGGAAGCCATCCATTGCAACTCTGTGCGGCTGATCACCGTCACGGCGCTAGGTGCAGCTCTTCCTGGCTAGATATTGTACATGCATCTTGATCCTCCCCTAGAAACCCAATTCCATTCAGCTTCGTGCTGACGGCGGCGGCGTCGGACAAATGATACTGCCTCAAAACAACGTCATGGCTTGCACGCCAATCATGCCCCGAGTCGGGCGCCATGCGGCGCAAGCCTTGCTGCGCAGTGTGTCTGCGGCGTATGCATGGCGTTGGATGGTCTCGTGTCGCATTGTCGCATTGGATCTTCGTGTATGGCTTCGGAAGTCGGCGTGTTGGCTGGCTGGGTGGTCGGCGAGCGCGTGTACGTACACTTCTCGGCGTATCGGGGCGTATTCCATCAAGATAAACGTAAGAGGCCAAGGAAAGCTGAGTGAGGCAAAAGAGGGTATGATGCTTAATTTCTATGCTCATGCTAGACATATGTTTATTTGTCATGAGCCAAGCACGCAGTATGCATCATGAAGTTGCCTACTTCTGATGACTTTCGAACTCTTTGTTTTACATCCACCCTACATCCACGGCATGGCTCTGTAAAACGTAGCGAGGTGTAAATTGACGTAGAAGGATTCGTTCTGATCGACACGGAGGATTTGAGGTTGGTGAGTTTAAGCGTTCTTCCTATTAGTTGCCTTATACTGGAAGAACCGCCGCTCAACTACCCTGTTAAGCACCGTAGAGTACAACGGCACGGTTATTGCCCAGCATATTCAAAATAACCGACCGAATTACATGAACTCAAAAAGGCCGAAAATAAAAACACGAATGCAATGATGCACGGCGTATTCTCAAAGGAGCAACCCCCATTGGACCAGCTTCAACGCTCCATGGCTTCCTTTCCTGTTGTAGGGTGGCCCGGCCAAGCTGCACCATGATGGCATCGCGCCGGTAGGGCTGACACATCCCCGAACCCTCGTTGGCCACACACCCAGGAACTCGCACGGCACGGGAGCAACAAAGGTCGAATGGCAGTGCTTCTCCCCGCAATTCAAGCCTCGCTCGCTCCCGAAGCCGACAGGTCCCAGGGCCAATGCAATGCCAGGTCCAGGCACTAGAAGCGGCATCCTGTGACTGGCACGCTGCTCCGATGATAAGGCGCTAGTACATCATATGACGGTGCCCCCTCCTCATCGCCTCGCCCGCTATTCATCGCCAGCCACTGGCCGACGGCCTTACGTACAAAAGCTGGGAGGATCTTCTCGCGTCAGCGTTGTCAGGACCAGACCAGACCGGCTGCTTGCAAGATCGTGTACCGTACCGTACCAGGGCCGCAATACCGCTGTCCCAGAGTCTCTCACTGCCACGCACGCACCCAATTGCATCGTGACGGGCGTTGCAGCCCAACATCTCCGCCCTCAGTCTCCTCTCCTCTGCCAGCTGGCATCCCGGCACTACTTATACCGACCGCCTCTTCTCCCCCTCCAGTCCCGTGCCGTTCCCGTCTCCTCAGTCATCCAGGCATTGTGGCCTATACATCGTGAACTGCTTCTCAACCGTCTCCTCTACCATGTCTGTCGCCATCACCGCCGCCGAGACCCTCCCCCCCAAGACCAAGGTCGAAGCCGGCTCTCTCGACCTCACCGGCACCCCCCGCGAGCCCGACGTCGAGGTCGAGGCCGCCAAAGCCTCGTGTGAGCTGACCCAGTGCTCTGTGTCTGTCACGCTCGACGGGCCGACGCTCGTGCTCGCCACGCTCTGCATCGTGCTGCTCATCCACTTCCTCGACGCCCCTCTCGCTGAAGCGCTGCTGGCCCTCGTGCCCATCGTGCTGCTCGTCCGCAACGACTACCACAACTTCCTGCGTCTCGGGCCTGGTGGCACCCCCGCCACTGTCCACGGCTACCTCCGCATCACCTGGTTCCGCTTGTGGACGCTCCGGGATCCCTTCACCGCACCTCTCCTGGACCCTGCCCGCCAGCTGCCTCCGGCCGGCCTCCTCCGTCGCGGCTCTCTGCCGTACCGCGCCGGACCCCGCCCCGTTGTCGCCGGCATCGCCCCCCAGCGCCAACTCGACCAGCACGGTGCTCGCCGCTGCTACCGGGCTCTGCGCCGTGCCATGTCTCGGCTTGGCGACAAGATCCCGGGCAAGTTCGGCACCGAGCGATCGTGCCTGGAGAAGCACGGCCTGGCCCTCTTCGCGAGGCATCCGTTGCAAACCAACTGCCAGGGCGAGATCTGCCATGTCCACGACTCAGACCACTCTATGCACATGTGCCTGCACCCCGATGATATGAAGGAGGTCCTCGCCAAGGGCTGGGGTCAGAGACATCCGTTGGCTTGGAGGGGTCGATTCCTGAAAAGCCCTGTATCTCAAGACTTTGTCATGATCTATGCTCCACGAGGTTAGTTCCCTCTAACACCCCCCAACTCTTTGGCCACGCTGACGCAGTCCTAGACGATCAAGAACTCGAAGTCGTTTGTAAGATCATCGAGGCTGCAATCTGGTATACCCTTGCGGAGGACGTGGTGTTGGGTGACTATCTGAAGCCTTTCTGAGTTTGCGTCAAGATAGCTTCCCCGGAAGACGCAACTGGAAGAGGGATTAGGGGTCGCCAATGCCAAGCTGAAAATTAACCGAGTTTGCTACTTCAAGTAGTTCTCTGCTCAAAATCTGAGGGTATCTTACACATGAATATAAAATGAAGATCATGACTTGTAGTCCAGTGTCTCTCTGCCTCGCTCTATTCCGAATCCTCTTGGTCGTTTTGCTCGCTTTGGTCTTTCTTTGACTTCTGGAACCGTTCCTTGCCGGTTCCTAGAAAAGCTTCCACCGTTCGACCATCGAAGCTGCGTCCATGCATGAGCTTTATGCAAGCAGCTGCCGACTCGCTGTCCTTGAATTTCACCGAAACAATGCCTTCTTCCTCTAAGTCGTAAAGCACAACATTCGTCACGGTCCCCAACTTGGAGCACTCGTCACGGATGTCCTCTTTAATCTCCAACAGTGCCGCAGGATCCTCCTCCAGTTCTTCCAGGGTGAACATGTGTCGGAGAATCACCAGCTTGCCGCCCTTTAATGCCTCTGCCATTGGCACAGGGTATGGGTCGTCGTCGTCCCAGTCGGCAAGCTTTGCATCCAGCTTTTGTGTCTTCTTAATGATCTTTTGCCGGTCTTTGTGATTCTTCTGTGGTAGCTTTTCCTTCTGCTCTGTGTTGCCATTCTCACCCTCCTGATCGTATTTGACTTTTTTGTAACTTGAGTCTGCTGCCTGGACCCTCATTCTGCCTTCCCGGGCGCCGCTGGACGTGAATCTGAAGTCGGTGTCGTCAAGGAGCATGATTGCCATCTCCACGCTTTGGGGTTTAAAGAAGACAATCAGTGCATCGCCCTTGAAATTTCCCTCTGCATCGGTATACAGCTTAATCCTTGGGGCGCCGCTGTCAATCTCCTCAGCTATAACCCCTCCCTTTCGCGAGAACAGCTCGTGCACTTCTTCCACTGTGGCATCGGTCGGCAGTCCCGTAACGTATACAGCTGTATTTTGTCTCGGAGGTGGTGGCGCCTTTTGCTTCTTAGACGGACGTGTTGGTTTAGAACCCTCGGCAGACTTGTCGCATCGTTAGTCAAATGGCATCACCAGGGAGAAGACGTAGTATAGCTTACCTCAGATCCATTGGAGGAATCTTTCTTTCGCTTCTTTGAAACCGAGTCTTCGGGCCTTGCAGCTATGTCCTCGCTACCCCCATAAGCGTGCGCGTCGTGATCCAATGGCTCTTCGTCTTCGGCCAGCACCCAGCGTTTCGCTTCAGCATCGAACTCGTACTCGTTGCCATCGTCATGGACCGCAATGAACTTATTATCAAGCGTAGAAAATGATATGCGATCATCGGCATCGAAATCGCGCACATCTGTGGGAAAGATTCCGTCCATTCTGAACGACGCGTCCGGCGGAGAATGAATGTCTTGTGTTGAAAAGTTGAAGATTAGTCGCTGCGGTCGAATAAGCTACGTCAGGCGGCCGTTTGCTCGAAACGTGGGGCAGGCAGGCACTGACACTGGATTGGCCTGAGGCTTCTAAATCGGGCAGTCATCTGTCATCCGATGAACGACACACATGACGGGATGAAAGACCTGTACCAAACCTGTTCGAAAGATATTCCACACACAGAAAGTCTCAGCTAGGCTTGAATATCTAAGCCGGAATATTCAGGTATCTTCTATTTTCGACTACGCTATGGCTTCCACCTCTGCTTCCTTATATGTGCGTATCCCCATGGCAACGCCCTTCCGAAATGCTCATTTGTCTATCCTGTACATTTGCATCATGAACTGAGTCGTCGAGTCGTGTTTTGCGCCGCAGCCAGTCTCACTAAGGAAAGCCTTGTCTACTTCTGCTCCTCCTGAACAGACTTCTTGACTCCTTCAACAAAGGCCTCCACTGCCTGGTTGCCGCCCATGGGCATGCCACCTCCCTGAAGGTATCCTCCGTTCTGCACCTTGACGCCAAGAGCATCGGCGATAGTGGGCAATCCGCCGTCGCGAAGAGCCATAGTCAAACTACCCAAGGCCTGGTGAAACTGGGGGCTTCGTAACACTTTCTTCAGCAGCGTCCGCTTGTCGTCTAGGGAGAGCGACGCTTTAGCAGCCTCAATAGATGCCGCTGAAGGTTCGCCCTTTCCATCGTAATCATCTGGCGATCCACTGGCTAGAACCACTACAGCCGGGGGAAGGAAGCTGATGAGACTGTCCATGAGCTCCTCAGACGCGGAATCCATGAGGGGCACCGTAACGGACGACGGCATGAGATGGTGGAGATAGGGATACGCCTTTTCCACATTCCCCGAGTTTCCAGCCTGCATGCCGGGCTGGCCCTTGAGAGAGTCCAGAAAGTTTCTGACCGCGGCGGCGGCGGCAGCATCAGCAGTAGACGCCGAGGCGCTGGAGCACGGTCAGCGATGTCACAATTGTTTTGAGTTCCCGATGTAAAGATCCAACATGATGACACTAGTCCCAATTCTTCTCAGTGAAGCAAAGAAATCTTAAGTAATACACTGATACTCCGTAGACTCATTGTTCCCCTGGTCCGTGGTCCGTATGGTCCATACTGCGCCGTCCGTGATAAATAAGACTATGCAAAGGGATTCACCTACGCTCTCGCTCCATCAGCTCCTCCCTCTCTCGAGTTCTCGCCTTCTTCTCTGATGTCTCCTCCCGTGGCGTCAGGTCCGGCTCCGCCACTGCCTCCGCCATGATGGTCGTGTTGGTCTCGCTGCCCCTCGACATCCTCCATAAACTCGTCACCATCATCCGACCGATCGTCTGAGTTGTTAATATTGGCGAGCTCTCGCGTTACGTCGATTTCATCGCCCTGGAGCAACTTGTGAATGACGGTACCGATCTTGCGGTCCCGAGGACTGAAATAGCTGGGGTCGCCATTGCGGGCTTGGGACTTGGATTGCATCCAGAAGAGGTAGCGCTGAGATGATGACGAGAACTTGAGGGCAAATATTCGGCCGTTCGTCTTGGAGGTGGGCTGCGGAGATGTTGTGTATTCGTAGGGCACAAAGCTGCCATCGCTTGGGACCATCATGAGGTCAAGCTCGGGTTCATCGAGCGGAGTGCTCCGCTTCCGCCAACAAAAGTGCACGAGGTCTGCATGACATCAGTCGACTTATAACCAGTGTGTAATTCGTTTCGCCATACCATCCTCAGAGTAAAGGTAGATGTAACCAGGCTCAGGCTGGGGCTTGACCTTGTACGGCTTCTCTGAGGTCTTGAAGGGCAGACGTCAGTTCGCGATGCCTCCAATGTAGCTGTTTGCACGATTAGAACTTACATCGACCTCACACTGGCCGGCTTTGAACGTGATAATCGGGTTGATCGGCATGGCTGGCGGTGTTCTGTCAGGATTTAGGAAGGAGGGTGGTCAAGGTGACAATGGCGAATCGCGAGTTGGGTTGAGGTGATGACAGATGAAGCTCCCCCCCAGGCGGCAAGGCTGCAGGAGCTCTTACGTCGAGCTTCCGCCTGCTGTGGCGCATGGGTGCACGGCGTCGGAATAACATTTACCCTAGCTCACCGCCGCCACCGCCTCTGTTCTTCCCCCTCACCAGGCGCCTGGTGCCATTTTTTGGGCCCAGCCACAGGGGGGGCCTAGTCGTGAAAGTAATAATTTGGGTGAAAAATCTCAAAAACCCCACCTTGGCATCGACCAGACAACCCCATTTTCTTCCCATCCTCTTCTTCTCTTCTGCAACCGACTTGATACCCTTTCTTCTTCTCTTCATCTTCTTCATCGAACCTCAGCCGTCAAAATGGGCTTCACCGATCTTGTCTCTGATGCTGGAGCTACCAGTATGTCGTTGCCCGTGTTGTTTTTGCGCCCCTTCGTCACCGCTATGGTCACTGACAGGTGGACTCAGTGCTCAACAGCTGGTTGACCACCCGATCTTACATCGTTGGGTACGTACGATACTCTTCTGCAGCCCTCTCGCCTCTCTCCCCGTTCTCTTTCTGAGCTTTCAACCTTGTTATGATGAGAAAAATTGGTCCGTGTTTCGGAGGCGGACGTAAGACCCCGCCGACTGACGAAGCAACAAGCACTTCGTGCAACTCTGAGCTCTTTTTTCAATGCCCAATCTGTTACTTCAGCACTGCTTTGAGGCCAAGCGCTAACAGTCAACTACAGTCAGGCTCCTTCCCAGGCCGACGTCGCCTGCTTCAAGGCTCTGTCCGCCAGCCCCGACGCTGAGAAGTACCCCCATGCTGCTCGCTGGTACAAGCACATCGCCTCCTACGAGAGCGAGTTCGCCACTCTCCCTGGTGATGCCTCTGCTGCCTACACCACCTACGGCCCTGAGGTCGCCCAGGTGACCATCAACCCTGCCAAGGCCGAGGAGAAGGCTGAGGACGACGATGATGTTGACCTGTTCGGCTCCGATGACGAGGAGGAGGATGAGGAGGCCGCCCGCGTCCGAGAGGAGCGATTGGCTGAATACAAGAAGAAGAAGGAATCCAAGCCTAAGACCATTGCCAAGTCTATGGTCACCCTGGATGTCAAGCCCTGGGGTAAGTAGATTATGTCTCCTTTCATACAGAAAATGGCTGCTAACTTCTTTTTAGATGACGAGACCGACATGGCTGCCCTCGAGGCTGCCGTCCGTGCTATTGAGATGGACGGTCTCGTTTGGGGTTCCTCCCAGCTCGTCCCCATTGGTTTCGGTGTCAAGAAGCTCCAGATCAACTTTGTCGTCGAAGACGAGAAGGTCTCCGTCGGTGACCTCGAGGAGCAGATCCAGGAGATCGAGGAATACGTTCAGTCCACTGACGTCGCTGCCATGATGAAGCTTTAAAATGGCTATATTGGTAGCTGTACCTGTGTGGTTTTGATAATGCACTAAGGGTTATTTTGATGACTGCAAATGAGGGCCGAAGTCGCACGGGTGATACGAGTCTTATGAAGGGGGAAATAGCCATGAATCCGACCCCACGGTTCTACATAGATGATGAAGAAACGAAAAAAAAGGAATATAAACGGATGGCATGGTTGTAAACTCCATGTTCCATGGCAAAGATGAATCCTGTTCCGCCAGTGATATGTGTCTTGATTGAGTATTTGATTTGCCTCTTCGACCCTAAAGGCCCTCCAGTTCTATCATTTGATGATCTGTCTTGAGTCTGTGATGGCAGGAGGGGCAAATTTGCAAGTTTTGGAGGTTATCGGCATAAACGGTATTTTGGCGGGGTAATGGGAGTCGGCGCGCTCGCGCCTGAACCCACACGTCGCTCAGCGCTGAACGCGACTCGGTCGTTCCCAGAATAATCAAATTCCCAATAAAGCTACGCCTATCTACGGACAACGTCACGAATTCTCCCATATTCAGCTCAAAAAGACAACTTTGGTTCACCATCGGTCTATCATTTTCTGTGATTTTGACCTTTCTCTTTCCTACCTCTGCCCAGCCTCGAAATGTACGGCGACTTGGGAAACAAGTTGGTGAGATGCCCTCCTCTTAGCTACTCGAGGGAGGCAAACTGCTAACAACTAGGTTTTCAGGTTCTGCATGCCAAACGAACACAGAATCTTACGCACCTTCCTCCGTATCAGACCGAACTCGTCCGTGGCGTGACTCGCGAGGTCAGAGACTTGGACAAGGATGTAGCAGACCTCCTCGAACCCTTCGAAGGGTCATTCGACCCGGCTGCAGACCAGGCGGTTGCGTGTACCCTGCTTGTAAACCATCTATCGATGCGGAGAAATAAGCGATGCCTGCTGGCGTATCATCGAACGCGAACGGACAAACTCGAGGAGCTTGTGTGGAACGGTGCCGATGTCGTTGATCTGTCCGGGCAACAAGTTCGTGAAACCGGAGGAAACACATCAGCCGCTACGAACGATACCCCTACGAGCAGTCTCAGCCCCCAGGAGGAGGAATATGTCCGGCAATATGGAGACCTCCTGGCAGCCTACAAGGGACAGTGGACGGACATCGATCTCACAGGAAGTTTAGAGCCCCCGCGAGATCTCTTTATTGATGTCCGGGTGCTAAAAGACGCGGGAGAAATCCAGACGGAATATGGGTGAGCAGATGATATCTTCCATGAAAAGTCCTCGTCTAACGTGTCATGCAGAGCCATCACACTGAGCAAAAACAGCCAGTTCTACGTCCGCCAGGGAGATGTCGAGCGGCTCATCGCGCAGGGATACCTCCAAAAACTGGGTTGATGTCTCCGCTACCTAAGGAATGAGTGTTTTGTACTGGAACTGCTTGGCGGTTCAAAGTCCTGCGAGCCTCTCAAGGTTCTTGTTCGCATCAAGCCTCCCAGACGTGGCGTCCACGCTAGGGCCGAATTACGGTCTGTCGGTATTTTTCCACTCGAGGGCGGCATGTCGCGATTTGCGGACGGATCAAGGGGTGCTCTGTGAGCGATGTCTTACAGCGGCCACATATCGCACAGCATAGCTCCCGCTAGAATAAGATTTCGGGGATTCCCACTGCGACGGCTCGCGGCTCGTGGATGTCGCAGGGGAGGTCGGTTGGTGTAGGACCGAGACATGCATATGTACCTATCTATCAGCCTCACGACGATCCCATGCAGGACATTTAGCCAGGACGGTATGAGGGTTAGGGACGTCGGCATGTGGCCCTGGCGCGGCACAGAGAGAGCACTTGCATGGCGCTTGGGTGCACATCCAGCGTCGCGGCCATTGGGTGGTGTAAAGGAGGGCTTCAACAACGGGTGAGGTCGCAGCATGCATGATCCTCAATGACGCGAGACTCGCAGCAATTGAGCGACAACGAGCATGATCGATCTACATGTACCAACCTTACCCCACATCTGGCGTTGAAGGGTTTCTCTCAGACAAATAAGCGATATGATTAATCGTCGCTACGTAATAATGGACCGTGGCCGACTAGCATTCCGGCTCCCCTTATCAGCTCTGCCTCATCACCGTTTGCTAGAACGAAGACCCGACACCAAGTGCGGACCGGCGCCGCGTGCGCCCGCAGTCTGGCGATTCTGGCCGTGCCATCCATGCGCGAGTCTCGCCATCCTGGTCCAGCGTCTGTGCACGGTGACATAACGAACGGGTGCTGCAGCGAAGTTCTCATGCCTTGAAGGTTTGTTTGGTGAGGGGCGATTTTCTGCAGTAGGCCACATGCAAGCACCTCTTCTCCTCCCTCCATGCAACCATTGCTCCTCTCCTTCCGTCTCTGCGCCCTTTTAGAAGAGACCTGCAGCAGTAACAGAGACATTGAGCGCCACATACGGCCCAGCGAAGCTCCCTGTACTTGTACGTGCCTTCCGCGATGAAGTCTCTTTGCGCCTCGACCCACCACCATGGAAACTAACACCCAGAAGAGCCAGCAGGTGCAATAGCAGCTTCTTCTTCCACCATTCTTCTCTCCTCTCAACTCTGCTCTCGGTCCCTCTCCGGCCTGCAACCCTCACGCCTTCAGTCTGGTCTGCCCTCTCCGATAGGTGCAGCGTCTACTCGCGTCAAACCCTCCGTCACTGCCGTCACCCTCATGCGATATCGGTAACCCGCCGCCAGCAGAGCTCCCCTCCAGAGGTGGCTTGGGCGACGCCATGTCATCACCAGTGGGCTTCTCCTCCAGGGGGAGACGGGCCTTGAGCATGTCCTCACAGCGCGAACAGCAGCCGATCCAGGCCCCCGAGGGCTCCAGTCCCTCGCACTCGAACCGCTTCTCGCGGATGCTCTCGTCGTCTATAAGCTCCGCGCCAGCCCATCGCGAGCCCATCCGCTCCTTCATCCACGGCTCCACGCGGGACCGTCCCAGTATGGCCCCTTATGCCTTGCGTTTGCCCAATGGCTCCTTCAGGATCTCTAACCGCCGTGGTGTAGTTTCCGTGGACAGCGTGCAGAACGCCCGGAGCGTGCGAGAGGATACTGCTGAGCTAGCTACTTACTTGCTGTCCGAGGGGCAGACACAGCCGAGCCCGTCCTTCCTCCAGCGTTCTCGATCATCATATCACGAGCTCAGCGTGTCAGAATCTGGCGATGAACCTTCCGTCACGGAGACGGCTGAACATGCCGACACAATTGTCGAGGTCTCGGAACCTCCATCCCCGTCCGAGCACCGGGAAGAAGCAGTTACCGACGAACCGGTTGGGCCATCTGTTCTGGCAAACCTCCTCCGGCGGTCACCTCCACAGTCAGTTGTACCGGAGCCGACTGACGTTTCGCATCACGAGCCAGAGGATTTCGACGTGGATGGGCAAGAGGACCACGCAGAAGTCAGTCGTCGAGATTCGGCGCCCAGGATCCAACCCACTGAACATACTCCCCTCTTGTCAAGAGAATCTACAGGACATGTACAAATCTACGGAGGGGATCTCGAGGGCCAAAAGGCAGCTTCAGAGCGCCGGCCGTGGTTCAATGGCTTGCTGGAAACTGGACACAAGATGGAGACTCGGGTCACTCATGGCGTTGCTGTTGCAGTCAACCCTCGTAGATGGGACCGAAAGGCAATTTGGAAGAACGCTGTAGTGGCTCCAGCTTCATGTCTACCTGCCGTCTCTGTTGGTCTCCTTCTCAACATTCTCGATGCCTTGTCATATGGTAAGATGGCCATACTACTTTTCCTTTGACGACGCTGACCTTATTCCAGGCATGATTCTATTTCCTCTCGGAAAACCAATCTTCTCACATCTTGGATCTGCTGGAATTTCGATTTTCTATGTTAGCACCATCGTGTCCCAAATCACCTTTTCATCTGGCAGCATTTTCAAGGGGGCTGTTGGCTCAGAGTTGGTACGTCTTACACCCATGAACTTCATGCATGACCCCCACACATCGTCTAACAGTGAGTGCTCAGATTGAAGTTGTGCCATTCTTCCATAACATGGCGGAAACGATCACCATCAATGTTGGCGCAGATAATCCCGATGCCGTCATAGCCACCACTATTGTATCATATTCCATCAGCTCCATGGTCACTGGCCTTGTCTTCTATCTCATGGGACGTTTCAAGGTCGGCTACATGGTCGGCTTCATCCCAAGACATATCTTAATCGGCTGCATTGGAGGAGTCGGCTGGTTCCTTGTGGCTACCGGATTCGAAGTATCCGCTCGCATGGATGGGAGCTTGGAGTACGACCTCGACACTCTGAAGAAGCTCACACAGAGCGACACCGTCCCTCTCTGGGTTACCCCCCTGGTTCTGGCCATCGTCCTGTTCTATGGCCAATCCAGGATCGCATCCAAATTCTTCTTGCCTCTTTTTATTTTGGCTATTCCCCTTGTGTTCTATTTCTTTGTTACAGCCCTGGATGTTTTGGATACCGGTGTGTTACGCGACCATGGTTGGATATTTCAAGGACCACCATCTGGTGAGCCCTGGTGGTATTTCTATACCCTTTTCAGTACGTCTCCTGTCTTACTCTTCTTGTTGTTGATACTAACTGCCACATAGAACTCAACCTTGTGCATTGGGAAGCAGTTGCAGGGACAATCCCAGCTATGCTGGCCCTCACGTTCTTTGGGATTCTTCACGTCCCGATCAATGTCCCTGCATTAGCTCTCAATTGCGGCGAGGACCATGCGGATCTCGACAAGGAGTTGAGACTGCATGGATATTCCAATTTCCTCTCTGGATGCTTGGGCAGCATCCAAAATTACCTTGTATATGCCAACACCGTCTTCTTCATGAGGTCGGGTGGAAACAGTCGCCTAGCTGGTTACATGCTAGCTATGTTGACCTTTGGTGTCATGGTCATTGGCCCCTCTATCATAGGGTTTATCCCGGTCATGATGGTCGGCACCCTCATCTTCGATCTTGGTTTCGAGCTGCTGCTAGAAGCGATATGGCTTCCGCGTAAGAAGCTGAAGTTGGCCGAATATCTGACCGTCATCGTCATTGTGCTTGTCATGGGCATATATGACTTTGTGGTGGGAATTGGAGTTGGCATTCTCCTCGCCTTCGTGTCGCTCATTATCCAGACCTCGAGGGTTTCACCAATCCGGGGCAACTACTCGGGCGATATTGTTACTTCTACCGTGAGGCGTAACCCTGGTCAGCACCGGTATCTGCATGAAGTCGGGCGTCAGATCTACATCCTGAAGCTTACCGGCTACCTCTTCTTCGGAACCATTGTGAGCGTCGAAGCAAAGATTCGGGCCCTGCTGGACGATCATCATTTTGCAAAGCAGCCGATCAAGTACTTGATTTTGGATATGTGGCACGTCACTGGCCTCGACTATTCGGCGGGCGAAGCTTTCAACACGATTAGCCGCTTATTGGACAACAAGAAGGTTCTGCTGGTGCTGACTGGGGTTGAAGCAGAAAGCCAACTTGGTCGAAATCTCAGGGCTGTTGGACTCGGCAGCGATGGGATTGAGGTTATGATGCTGCCTGACCTCAACTCTGGATTGGAGAGCTGCGAAAACGAGCTCCTCAAGATGCTCTATGCCAGACAAGAAGAGTTGAACTCGATGAAGCGAGTTGCAACACCCAATCTGGACGTCCCTGACACCAAGAAGTCGTCATTGTCGTCCTTCGATCCGCCGTTCAACTCTCCCCGGCGGAATCATCTCGTGGAGGCAGCTCGAGATGCACTTAGCAGTGTTGAGGTTCAACGCCCATCGAAATGGCTAAGCTTCAAGGAACCCCTCCGGCTCATGCTGCAGATATTTCAGGGACTGAGCGACAAGAACGAGGACTTTTGGTTCCCAGCCACTTCTTACTTCATACGAAGGGAGTATCCCGCTGGTACCGTCCTGTTCCGTCGGGGCGAAGAGGCCAACGGCTTCTACCTCGTGGAGCGCGGCATTGTGCGTGCCGAGTACGACTTGCCACAGGGGTGGCTCTGCGAGAGCATCGTTGCCGGCACGACATGCGGCGAGCTGCCCTTCTTCTCAGAGACGGAGCGAACAGCCACAGTGGTAGTGGAGCGAGATTGTGTGGTTTGGCTGATGGATAGAGAGAAATGGGAGAAAGTTCAGAAGGATGAACCGGAAATTGGGGGGGAACTGTTGAGGATATCTCTGAAGTTGACCAGCGAGCGGATGAGTGCTATCACCTCGTACATCCTGACGACAGCGGGTTAGAACTCTGCCTTAGGCGCTTATTGGATAGCGACCTACGTGCTGATCCCAGAATGTTGTACTTCTTTAATTGGACAAAAATTGGAAATTCGGCCAGCTCCATGATGGTTGTCATTTTATGATTTTGATATTGCACCTCATGATACAGGCTGATCGCTTACTCATCCACACACACCTCTCCAGGGTAGGTTCGCTTCAATTTTTGACTTCAACTTCCAAAGCAACAGGCAACAGTTCCCGCTTAAGAATCCTTACAACACCCTCCGGGCTGGTATCCGGATTCCTTCACTCTTTCATTCTCTCACTCTTGTTCTCTCTTTTTGTGATTTGGTGTGGGACAGTGGTGTTCGAGCTTGGCGCAAAGACTTTGCCTTTGTAAGTTGCAGATCTTGCCACTCGAAGGGCGCACTTTGTACACCACCACCGAGGTTCTCGTTAGACATATCTCACACTCCCTGGCTGAAGTTCACTCCCTCGACACACACGACTCCTCTGTCTCACAATGCCGAAAAGCCTCCGTTCCATCCTCGGTTCTTCAAACCGCATCACCAAGCCCTCCCGTCCCCGGCAGCCCTCCTCCTCGCCCCGCAAGTCCTCTACCAGTACCAGCAGCAGCAGCCGCAAGCAACCGCCCAAAGACAAGAAGGATGAAGACCTCTTCCCTGACCGGCTGGATGATGTTGGCTTGATGCAGCTGCTTAATGAGACACTCATTTTGCGAGATGTTGTGCAGGCCATGCGCTACATCCGCAACCACATGTTCACCTCTGTGCCGCCCACGGGCTTCAACTCGACCCGCACCACCGAGCTGCTCAACCATCGCCGGGCCTTCCCGCCACTCGTCACGGCCAGTCATCTCAATTCCGTGCTCCCATCGCCGTCTCGCACCGAGCGCGAGCTCGTTGAGTTGACCCGCGCAGGCGTGCTGCGGCGAGTGCGCGTTGAGCGCCGCGGCGGCATGGGCGAGGCGCTGATCGAGACGGTAGATCTGGAGGCCATGCTGGGCCGCGCGGAGGGTGTGAGTGCCGACACCCGCGATCGCTTCATGGAATTTCTGCGCCGTGAGCCACTGGCGCAGAGCATGAGCCGCGATGAGCTGGACAGCAGCGCGGCAGACGAACTGGTGCGCGCAGGCTTCCTCACCAGCGCAGCGCAATTCACACCGGGCAACACGCTACACATGCGACCAGAGGACCGCACAACACTGACTTCGATCCAGCACGTCTCGCGCTTTGCATCGGGCACAGTATCAGCGGTAGGCGGGCGCAACGCCGTGTACCTGGCGGGCGGAGGTGGGGGTGCTCCGGCGCTGACCCACGGGGCCGGAGCCGGCGACGCCCGGGCGTTCCGCATCGCGGTCCCGGGCCACGGCCGGTATCTCAAGCTGGCGGAGGCGAGCGTCGACTGGGTGCGCGAGGCGCTGGCGCGGACGAAGTGGGGGGAAGGCCCGGAGAGTTGGCTGCGGGAGCGGTTTGAGGGCGGAGGGCTGTATGGGCCGAGGTGGAAGGAGTTCTGGGGGGTTGAGTGGGAATGGGTTCTGGGAGAGGCGGTTGGGTTGGGGGTTGTTGAGGTGTTTGATACGGGGAGTGTTGGGAGAGGTGTGAGGGCGTTGGGAGGGTAGGTGAGTTTGGATATGGTATTTCATTCGGTCTGTATATATGGGTTGGCGTTTGGACAATGAGCGGGAGAAGGCTTATGGATATCATTTAGGTACGGGATAGATGGGATGTGGACTAAGCCTTCGGGTTTCATCAAACAAATATACACCGTATGCTTCAGGAAGTACAAAAGATGTTAACATGTCAAAGTCTGGTGTATACCGTTGATAACTCCTCCGTTGAGTAAATCTCCCCGCGATACCGACTAAAACGATGGTAGAAGGCAATGCCATAAGAAAAGGGATTATCAACGATGGGATTTCAGCCGTATTGTATGTGGCAATGTAAAAGAGACGACTTCTACTCCGTATGCAAGGGGCGAACAGTCCCGAATCGCCAAGGACAATGCACCACCCATTCGGCTGAATTGTTACGTGAAGAACCAATGAGATATCGCAACCAAATCAAGAAAGACTCCTATTCTGAGTCAAAGCGCAACATGAGCCCTGCAGAACTAAAAACACGAGGCTTGAAAGCTGAAAGTCCTGCAGAGAAGCTACTGCAGGGGGAAAACCGTAGTCACGGCAGTGTCTTGCGCGAACCAGGGAACTAAAAAAGCCCGACCTCTTGTGAGAGATTCCCCCTGTCATGGGGACCCGGAGAGTTGTCGAGATCGTCATATGGTGCACCGTGGGGACGTTTCATTCAACTCGCGGAGTCGGGCGTGAGTACCAGATACTGTCGGTACTGCAACGGCAGACACGAATCCTTCATCACCTTCGAAACCGGAGAGCCATGTGGGAAAGACCTGATGAACCGCGTTCGTTGGGTACGCTCGGATGCAAATCCAACGGCGCCGCAGAGGAAAAAGCAAAGATGTGATACTAGCTGCAGGGGGATCCTTGGGCTTGCGGATGGCTAATTGCTGCAGCAGTGCGACTTTCCAACGTCTGAGATGCGTCTTATAAGAATGGACTGTTCATGCACTCGCATACCTAATATACAATCAGACGCATTGAAGCCTCGTGATGGCCACTTATCGCCCCGTGCGACGTTGTCATTCGATGCAATACGGAGTAGTAACGGCACGATGCCGCATCAATCTGGCAAACCACTCTAGTATTAGCATGAGACATTGACCTGTCCCTCGGAGCCGAGGACCCCTACACCAACCCAGTCACTTGACAAGGGGTAAGATTGCGACTGTTACCCAGGGCCTAGGACAGCGAGCCATGTTTGGCTATCTCTGCCAGGGTGCTGTGCGAGATCAGACGTGTAAAATGGAGAGGCCTTTCAAGGGACGAGAGCCTCTTTTCACGAGACCTAAACTTCGACAGAGGCTGGCTGGTGTAATGGTCAAAGTCGATAGTCTCGTTTCATGTTAGCTGGGGTAAAACCGGCTCAACTGCCGAGACGAACGAGAAACGATGCTAAGCATAGGGCGCTCAATAGGGCTCCTGTCAATTGAGGGTCAGGTTCGGAGCGATAAGAGACCTGGGAGCCTGGCTTTGAAAGCAATAAAGATTCTGATAAACATATGCAGAACAGCCCGCAGTCTACAGGAGAGGTGGCGACTGGAGACCCCTTGCCTTTCATGTGAGATCTCAAAGTCATCACCGAGAGACCTGCGCCAGGTGACGATGTAGATCGCCTGCCCTGGACGTTGCCTGGATCAAAAAATTGTGTGATTGACCACTGATAGCGGATGCGGAAGTGGAGGGGAGGGAACCGGGCCCCGGACCGTGGCCGTCTGGTCACCCTGATGCTCGAATGTGATAGCAATAGGGGCAGGAAATTGCGGCCACATCGGGACAACACTTGCAGGGTTGCGAGTTTAAGACCGGACGAGTAGCACGCCGCATGGCTGAAGCGGCCATGGGGCTGTTGGCTGCTCTGTCCAATGGCCTGTCAAAGAGAGCGGCCACATGAGCAAGATGGTGGCTGTCTAGACAACGGCACGGCTGAGACGCTGACGAGAGGGCCTTTCCACTGCATTGGTACGGAGTATCTGAGGCGAGGCCATCGAGGATCTGGCGTTCTGGGTCGCTGCCACCGGTCTATCGAGAACAAGGTTGCACTCGGCCGAAGTCAATCGTCGAGCTTGCAGAGATGGACTGCCAATGGTCCAGCCGGCCCCGGCCTGCCATCTGCCATCGGGAGTGCCTGCATCTGACGATGCATTCCCGCGAGGCTGGACTAGGAAAGCTTGCAGCCCCTCTAGCGATGCATGCAGTGCAGTCTGCGAGTGCCCGTCAGTGCAGCTCGGGATGAGCGCATTTGTCGTTTGCTTCTCCGCAGGCCCGCCGCCGCCGCCGCATGGACAAGGACAAGGTGCAGGACGCCAACAACGGCCGGGGTGGGCTTTCGGGCAAGGCATGGGCCGGCAGGGATGTTTGCAGCGACGGCCGTTGGTCTCTGCAGCAGCACATGGCCCGGTGTGATATCTGACTTTCCAGTCTTCGAGCCCGCCCGTTCGAGGTCCTCCTCCGAGGTCGAGGGCTGGCTGGAGGTTGCCTGTGGCTGACTGCAGTTTCGGACGGACACGACCTAGCGCGTGACGGAGCAGCCAGTTGAAGTCGCAAGACGGAGGCGAGTCTAGAGGCCTGGCCTCGCGGCCTCGAGGCTTGTCGAATACCGGCCGCACGAGGTTGAAGAACCTCTGCCCACTTGGCCGGATAGGGGATAACGGTCTTTGATAGCATGGGGGTCCCAACGGAGTCGACGTGCTAGGCTGGGCGAGGTCGTCGACTGCTGCTGGTGACGGCGATCCGTCAAATTTGGTGTTGGATGACACAGACGTGTCAAATCGTCGCCCCCGGGTAGAGGCAGCCCATACGGGCGATGGCCTGAGATTGTGCGACTGACGGGCGAACGTCTGGAGAAAGACAGGGAGCCGATGAAGGCAACCCGACTGGTGGTGAGTGAGGTGGAAGCGTCGCGGCCACGGCGACTGGCCAGGAGGGCTTTCGGAAAGTTCTCACTAGAGCGTCCCGTCTCAGCGGGATCCTTCCTCGATGGCCAGCGCTGGGACGTGCCTGCCCTGCCCCTGTGCTGCCCCACCGCGCCCCCGCTATGGACCTAGCCGGCAAGGGCCCGCCCGCTGCAGTTGGCAATTGGCACCCGACCGGACCTCTGGAGAGTACAGTAAAGTTCAGGGCAGGCACCGCTCAGGCCGAGTCGGGTGGCTTCAGCGGTGTCACCCTCCCTCGGGGCCCCCTGACGCCCAGTGCTTCCAGGGCTTCCAGGGCTTCCAGGGCGTTCAGGGCTCCCCTGGAGGTTCCAATTCGAGTCCGCTGGAAGCCACCTGCGCCATGGATGGCCCAGAATCAGTGCAACAGCCCCCGGCCTGCATATCGTAATTACCGTAATACCACTCTGCGAAGCCGCTACGCCTCGTTCGTCCCTCTGCGACTGCACACACTCTCACGGGTTTCTAGCCGGCTCGACCCTCGACTTTCTGGTGCCGGCGATCAGGGCTCTCCTTTCCGATTCTCTTGCTTCACTTCTCTTTGTTGACGATCCCCGGGGTTTTCGTTTCTCGCCTCTCCTTCGCCCAGCCCGTTCTTTGTCGCGACTCGCTTTGAACCTGCGGCGTCACGCCACCATTGACAGCCAGCATCCGCCAGAACAGGCCGGTGACTTGTTCCTGGAATCCTCCTGGCACCTTTTGCTGGACTATCTCTCCGCCGGCCGTCGCGTCTCAGACATTCTCCTACTCGCTATTCCTCCCCACTACAACACCATCAGCGGGCAGACATCCCTCCCGAGCACTAGCATCGAGACCGGCCCTTCGTCCTCCTCCTCACCATCAGAGTTGTCCGCTAAATCGACAAGCTCTGGCTGACAAGCTGCCCGCGACGACGCCATCATCATTTGCTCCAGACTCGAGCTAAGCGTTCCCCGTTCGACCTGGCCGACATCGTCACCGTGCCCGTTAGCGACGAGGAAAAGAAACCCGCCTGCCGCGCTAGTTCGTTAGCCACCAACGACGAGAACCAAGCTCAAGTCCTTAACCTTGCTTTTTCTCTGCTTCTGGCCGTCTAAGGAGGGGACGCCTTGTCTCTCTGGTCTTTCCCCAGTCGACTCCGTTTCTGGTCCTGTAACGATTCCCTTCAACCTCTCCTTTTGCTGCCGTCTTGGGCTTCACATCGGGAATTCCGTCCGAGGGTTGTTGCAGTACGTTATACCCTGATCCGTTCTTGTGGCTTGCTTTCTCGGTCTTGCCTTGACTAGAAGCGGTCGTTCGGCTCGTGCTGCGACTGTCGTTTCGAGCCCGGACGTTCGAGTCGCTCAACATCAGCTAATGTTCGCCTTTATAGGTCAAAAGTCGACTTGTTCGCCTTTGTCCGAACATCCCACCCAGTCTTTGTCGCATCTTTCCTTTTAAACAGTGACGATTGTCTCTTTATGAGCTCTCTCTACGATTACATTTGCCGAACGCCACTGACCTACACTATCGATTGGTGTTGGAACTTACAACTTTATACGGTTTCGAGGGCCGTATTGTGATATTTCATTGAGCCGCAGGTCCGATATTACTTCGAGTTGATGGAACGGCCGAATCTGTGAACGCGAAAACAGGACCTCGGACAGGTTTCTTGCTTTCCACAGCCAGCATCGCCCTGTTAAACCGATCCTTTGCCTCGAAATCCTTCGTACACAATGACGACGACGTTGCCTCGACCGTCCCGACCCTCGCTGGGCCCGCCAAACATGGCGTTACCTGCACTACCCGTCAGCAAGACGCGAAAGAGCACCGGGAATCTGCCAAACCCAAACTCAGCCAGATCGGCCCCCGGTACGCCCAAGTCTGGTCTGCGAACGCCTTCAACCTTAGGTCTAGCATCCGCGGGAGGCTCTACTCCAGCCCTCCCACAACTGAAGCTCGGGGTGAACGCAGCCGGAAAGACTATCAGAAAGAGCGTTAGCATAAACTCGTTTCCTCAACCTCCTCGGGGAGACACCCGAGGAAGCGCTCTCCCACAAAGCCCGCTCGCTGGCGACCGACCTCGGTCATCGCGCAAGTCGAAGGCGCCCAGAGAATCTTCGATGAACAACTTCGGTTCGAGCACACCCAGTTTTCTGAATGGTGGCAGTGCCGAGGGCAAGTCGGTGTCAAACGTCCGAATGTCGGACGGCTTGATCAGCGTCTCTTCGCCACCCCAGAGCCGAAGCTCTTCAGCGCAAGACTCATATTCGACATCTGCGACAACCTATGATGATCCGTCTGATGCGGCTGCCCAAAAAACCGAAGCTGTCGCTGAAAAACGAGTATCGAAGCATGACGGGAAGGGAAATGTGATCGTGAGCGTGCGAGTGCGCCCCGACGCGAACAGCGAAAATGGGAGCCCAGAGGGCGAATGGATGGTTGATGGGAGGAAGTCACTGATTTCATATAGAGGGAAAGACGGAGGTGATCATTATTATGGTACGTTGTTGATGAAGCTCTGCGTTGGAATGTGGACTAATTGTTCGTGCTAGACAATGTCTTTACGACTCACGACAACAATTCCCGTGTATATGACCACATTGCTAAGCGGCTAGTCCGTCGAGTAATGGAGGGTTATCACGGAACTGTCTTTGCCTACGGAATGACGGGTACGGGAAAAACGTTTTCGATGCAAGGAACTGCGTCGTCTCCGGGTGTGATTCCCCTCGCCATTACCGATATCTTCTCCTACATCCGCGAAACACCATCGCGGGAATTCCTGTTGCGGGTCAGCTACCTGGAAATTTACAACGAAAAGATTCATGACCTGCTTAGCATGCCTACGGGCAGTGGGGTGGGCGGCAATGTGCAGCAGGAAGAGATCAAGCTGCGAGAAGATAGCAAAAGGGGTGTTTATGCTACCCCCTTGAAGGAGGAGATTGTGCAGAGTCCGACGCAGCTGCTCCGAGTCATTGCCCGAGGCGACCAAGCCCGACGAACAGCCAGCACGCAGTTCAACGCTCGAAGTTCGCGAAGTCATGCGGTAGTCCAGATTGTCGTGGAGAGCCGAGAACGCATGCCGGGAGCTAGTGCTGCTGGCGAGAGCAAACGATCCGGGATGCTTCCCGGCGGAGTCCGCGTCTCGACGCTGAGCCTCATCGATCTGGCAGGATCTGAAAAGGCGGCAGAATCAAAGGAGCGCAGGCAAGAAGGGGCGCACATCAACAAAAGTCTGCTCACTCTAGGCACTGTCATTGCCAAGCTTTCCGAATGGAAAGACAAGGAGGCCAAAGGCGGTGATAAAGAGGGGAAGCATTTGCCGTATCGTGACAGCAAGCTGACTAGGTTGCTTCAAGGCGCTTTGTCTGGCAACTCGTTGGTCAGTATCCTGTGTACGATTCAGATTGGTTCCGCAGGTAGTGCTGCAGCAACCAACACCCATACATCGGAGACGCTCAACACGATGAAGTTCGCCTCTAGAGCGAAGAACAACATTGTCAGTCACGCCAAGAGGGCAGAGGAAGCATTGGGCGTCGGTGGTGACGGCGGTGCCAGGGTGCTGCTTGAGCGTTATCGAATGGAGATTGTCGAGTTGAGGCAGCAGCTCGAGTCTCAAGCCAAGAAGAACAAGGAAGAGGAGAACGAAGAAGAGAAGCAGAAGACTGTCGAGGAGGAAAAGGCTCGGGAGGCGGAGGCTGCGGAGCGACATGACGAGCAGATTCTCGAGATGCAGCTTGCGCGAACGGCGCTGAAGGAGCGCATCGACCATCTGAACCGGCTCATCCTAAGCTCCAAGTCTATCGGTGTCAATTCAAACGGCTCTGTGAGTTCTCTGGGGCAATATGCGAGGTTCTCACAAATCTCGTTGCCCGCATCGATTCGCTCATCGGTAGCCACGTCTGTGGGAGGAAAGTCGCTAATGGACCGTACATCGTCCATGACTTCGACATCTTCTACAATTGGACGACGATCGAGTGGTGGCGGAAACCGGGTTTCGATGGAGGAGCCAGTTGAGCCTGATGAGGATAGTGCTGGGGAGTTTGGTGATGGAACTGCATCCCTAACATCGCAGAACCGTGCTCTGCAGGCTGATCTTGCCGACAAGAACCGCTACATCGCGACACTAGAAAAGAGACTGTTGCAAGCGCGCCGGGCAAGTTCCTCGCGTGCATCTGTCGGGTTTTCAGGATCCGGTAAAGGTATCATGGTTGGCGAGGACCACAGTGTTGCAGCCGCATTAAGAGAGAAGGACAACGAGATAGCGGATCTCCGAGCGAGGTTGGACGACAAGGACCGTATGCTAGCAGCCCTTCGGAGCGCCGCCAGATCCAGAGATGCAGCCGAAGCAGTGACAGAACCCCGATCACCGATGTCTCCCGTATCTCAGGGGTCACACCCAGAGATCGTGCCCAGTCCGCCGAAGAAGACGCATGAGAAGACACACGAGAAGAAGCACGAGAAGAAACGAACCAGGAGCATCGATGAGATGAACAAGATGTTGGACGAGATGATCCAGGATCGAGTAGAATCCGGGCAAATCGTTCGGGGAGTCCGAGGGAGCGTTAGGATCGCCAGCGGCCAGAAGACAGACTCCCTAGCTGAACCGGCGAGCAACCTCGAGCCTCTGCGAAGGAGTCCAACACCGAGTCCTGTAGAGGAATCCAAACCAATCGCTGCCGAGGCTTGAGATGGGGGACGAGAGTGAGCACAAAAGGAGGGCAAGAACTTGAGAGACGAGGACATTCGCTTCTTTGCCGAGTGAGACCCGGCAGCACCTTTTTTTTTATTCTTTTGAGCGAGCACAAGGAGTTACAGGGAAAGGGTGTCCAATCGTTTTATTTACCTTCGACTTTTCGTTCTTTTACAGGGAAGCGGAATTGTTTGCGTTATACCCGATCTTTCGTTTGTCACGGGAAAAGGGATCCAGGAGGCGAGGGAACGAGGCCTTGTTTGATTTCACCATGTGGGCGGCCGAGAAGTTTGTTTCTGGGAGCGGGATGCGACATGAGCTCGCCGACGAAAAGAGGGAAATGTCCGCGTGTGCGTTTGCGTGTTGCCGTGGATCTATTGAGACTACGAGGAGCATGCACAACGAGACATGAACTATTCACCGTCTTTCGTCTACTCCAGCCTCTCTTGTTAATTTTCAACTGTACTATAATTTACTGGGCATCAAGACGGTCGAGGATACAGCAAGTTATCGACCACTTTTGGAGGGGTAGCGGTGCCTCGGCGGTGCCGCGGGTAATCATGGGCATGAGAAGATACGAAGACAGAGATATAATGAGAGAAAGATTGCTTGTTTCTGGAGACGGAACAGATTCCCCTTCTGCAAGTGCAGCGGTGGTGGCCTCATATGCAGTGACGATTTACTTGCATGCAGTATCTCGGGATGCGCGACGTGGTGAGATGTGAGCGGTGGAGGGGAGGATAGACACATATTCCCGTGCGACGCGGGGACAGCAGCGAAGTGTTTGCGCTATGGATACACGTCGAGAGACACGTCGAGGGACACGAGCAGCGCGATACGAAGTGCAGTGCAGTCAGCGGAGCGTCAGCATTAGGGCAGGGCATGGCATCACGTCTGCTCGTACCTGTATGTCCGACATGTGTGTTCACTGCAGTCCCAGGTTGAGTACTCGATATAAAACGGTGATCGACGTTGATTGACTGGAGGTCTCGTGAGGCCTTGCCTGAAGCGTCAGTGGTCTGGTCATAACGAGACGGGCAGTGGCCGCGCTGGAATGGTTTCAAACGCCGACGTCTCTATGGCTCCCGAAGCGGGCTCCCGTTGCGTAAGGCAACTTACGTCGTCGTCTGCTGTGGTGGCAGATAGATTGCGGGCCGATGCCGATGCCGTGGCCTGGCGGAGTGGTATCACCAACTGCTGCTCAGGTAAACTCAGGTAAGAAGTTCTGGACCACCGCCCGTGTCTGGAGTCTTGGCTCCGACGCCTGACGTTGGGCCACTGATTGGACCATCCCGCCATGGCGTTAGGCGCCGCGAGAAGTCGTACCAGCCAGTCGTTGCAGCATCGCGGGAGGACGTTCTGTTGGCAGGATGCGGCGGCGTGATTGGGCCGGCGGAACCCTTCGTTTCGAGTGCGCCAGAACCCTGGAACGGCGGGCAGATCTGAAACGACGCTAATAAGCCAGCCCTCCCCCCCCTGGCCAGGCTTCTCGAGAGTGACAGCTTGGGCTCCCCTGCAAGGGAGGGGAGGCTACCTCGGCACCAGGTATTGGATCCTGCGAAATTGGCGGTGCTGGAGACCTGGGGCGCAGGTCATTCGGGGTCTCGGACGGAGGATCTTCTTTGCTGGGCCACGACGTCATTGGGGGGTTGATGCTCCTTTTCGCATTGATGTTTTTCTGAGTGTCTTTGCGAGGGATGTTCATCGCCATTTCGTTTGCATGTCCGCGAAGAAGGGACGTTTTGGATGATCAGGCATCAGGCGTTTCTTAGCTAAGGAAACTCGTGATGCGTGATGCAGCAGAGGAGGCAGGTGCTGGAGGCATGCAAGGAGGAAGGCGCGGCCCAGCTGGCAGGAGCATGGCATCCCATCCCTTCCCCAGCTTGGCCTCCCATCCACATCCCCGTCTCGCAACGGAGACCTCATCCATGTCTCGAGGCAACAAGAACACCGCCGCCAGAGACCCTCCCGCCAATCAACCTGCGACACGCCCAGCGCATCATCCATATACTGCAGTATTACTCAGTCTATCCCGCGCTTCTAGACTCGACTCGGTCAGCGTTGGGGCCCGTCACGAAACATCCAGCCCAGCCAGACGCCGCCAGCGCCAACCTCAACATGGCCTGAGGTGTTTCTCGGTCCTCTCGGAGCAATTCTTGCATCTCAACGGGAAGAAACATCGTGGGAAGCAGGAGAAAAAAAAGAAGCCCCATCGGTCCTGAACCGCCTCCTAGCTGGGACTCCCTGGCTCGTGCTCCCGCTACTCTCCTCCGACTCCCACGACAGAAATCCACATGCACATCCCGCCGCCATCATCTTCTCGTCTTTCCCATTTCGCAAACCAAACCAACGGGCTGGTCCTACGCAATGATCGGCAGCTGGCGACCGACCTTTGCTCTTGCATGTGCATCGCCCTCCCCTTGCCCTTGCCCTTCTTCTCTTCTGCTTGAGGCCGGGGACTCCCAGTGATCGTCCTATTGACAGGCTTGTGCTGCACTTTTGCCCGTGGAGACTCGACGTCTCTGCCCTTCTGTTCGTTGTATGCGGGCGAAGCGCCTCTCGGATCGTTCCCTTCCCGTGCTTTTTCATACATATCCTGGCTGTCCGTCTTCGTTGTCTATACCTTCTTCTGTTCTGTCAAACTACTACCCCTGGGATTTTTCCTTCAGCGAGCGGCATTGAGAGATCGCCGCTCCTTGGCCTCGCCGCTCCATAACCGAGCCTCGTTCGTCCATGACGATCGGCGGCCATCTCTGTTAGAGAGCGACATTTTGTCTGGGACATTGACGTTGTACGCGGTCCTTCCGACTCACGGTCGCGGGGAAAGGGTTTCGAAAACGGTCCTCGATTTGCTGGGTAGTGTATCTTCTCCCCATGGAGCACTACTGTTACCTTGCTTGAGACAGTTTCCCTTCCCTTCATCACCCGCTCTTTATTTACTCACGGCTTGAAGCCGCTTGTGCGGACGCTTCACTTCGACTCAGCGCTCTTGCGTCCGTTTGGACTTTCTCCAGCCCTGGATTCACTATTCTTATAGCGAACTTAAGTGTTCGTCCTTCGAGACCTTCTCGACAGTCCTTACCACCTATCCTTACATTTCTATATTTCTCTTCCTTCTCGAAACCGATTTCAACATGCCTCCAACACTCGATCTCTCTGGTTCGACTCATTCGAAGATGATGGTGGCACCTCCAAGAATTAACTTACGCCGAGCAGCCTCATATAACGCCCAAGACCGGGGCCCGATCTCTTCAACCTCGTCGCGGTTCAACTTCAACCATCTCCTCTTCTCGCCACCACCTTCCCCGAGTCTCCCAGCTCTCATTCCCAGACCGAAGAAGTCACCTACTCAGATTCTGGTCACACGACCAAGCCAGGTTCTCCGACGGATTGTTTGGTTGTTGGGTCTATTCCTTCTTGTCTACCTTGTTGGACTTGCGTTTCAGGGCAGCAATGTCATCCCCGCCGCCTGGCCGTACTTTGCAAACGAGGAGTTCGAGATGGTTGGTCAGGAGGGCCTTCCTGACTTTCCTACGCCCATCGTCGTCAACGACAATCAAGGCCACTCGAAGTGGACCGTCTCGATACCATCCAAGTACGACTTCCCTCTGTCAATGGAGCAGTATTCAGAGATGAGTGGCCAGTGTCGTGAGGTTTCTGCACGGGCAAGAGACCTCCACCATAAGACACCCCTTTCTGAGCAAACGATATTGAGCTACGACGCCCCTGATGACTTCTTTGTGGATGTGTATGAGGCCGAGAGAATGGGTATGCTCCCAACAAGTGGCAAGGGTACATTTCCTCGCGAGACGGGTCACTTCGTAGGCTTCGACAAGAAGGCTATGTTGGGCAGGCCTGTCTGCCAGAGCACCTTGACATTTGTCTTGGAAAGCTCAGAGGCTGGCTTGGGCAACACGCTGATGATGCTTTGGACCTTCTACGGCCTGGCGAAACAGCAGGGGCGCGCGTTCTTCATCGACGATACGCGCTGGGCGTACGGTACCTATACCGACATCTTTCAAGCTCCGCCAACCCCGAATTGTCGGCCCCCTCCCCGACATCAGATGGTTCCATGTCCATTCCAGGCTCATCACCTGGTTGTCACCCCGGTCACTGCAAAAGAGGTGTTCCCAGCGCTCTTGGCCAAGAACAACCGAATCGCAGGGGCGGATCAGGGACTCCGGGGCCTCTTTGATCTTGCGAGAACGGGATATCGGGCTCTTTTCTCCCTGAACAAAGATGACCAGAAGTACGTCGATAAGCGGGTGAAGAAGATGGTGGCGGATGCCAAAGTCGGCGAGACCACGTCGATGGATGCCCCGATCATCGGCCTCCATATCCGACATGGCGACCAACATCCCCTGGAATTTCAGTATCGAGACACTTACATCCCTGCCGAAGTCTATCTCGGCGCTGTTGAACGTCTTGTGGACACTCACTACAACGGATCCACGGCCGAGGCTACCAAGCTTCGGTCCGTCACGGTTCTGGCATCTGACGATCCGACGGTTCATGAGGAACCTGACTTTGCCCATACGCTCTTGGCCCAAGAACGTATTCGGCTCGCCTCGAAAGTAGCTATTGAGGAGGCCAACCAGAACCCTCTTGTGCTTCACCACTTTGTGGATGAGGCGTTTGGTTGGGAGGGCGGCTTCTTTGCACCGATGTTCTGGAACTTGGGCGTCAGTCGCAAGAACAACGCGGCCAATGCCCCGACTGGAGTAGCCGTGGACAACGTCAACGAGGAGGCGCGGTACATGGCCCCTCCATCTGAGCAAACGCTCAAACTTCGAAGTTTTATCGGACGAGCGTACATGATGGATCTCGCTGTGCTATCCTCGGCCAGTGACAAGGTTGTCTGTGCCGTGAGCGCCATGGGATGCCGACTGCTCGCGGTGATGATGGGTTGGGAGCACGCAATTGATGCCCATGGATGGGTAAATGTCGATGGCTCGTATGGCTGGACCGGTATTGACTGGTAGCCAAGGGGAGGCTGATGCATACGCTGAGGCACACTCACTAATACATTCTTTCACTGTCTCATAATATGTGGAGGAGGAGGAGAACAAGATGGACAGGAAGACAAACAAAGTTCTGGAAATTGTACGGCGTTGGTCGGCGGCATTTGCATCTTGGACAGCCACATGATACCGCTCTTTTGAGGCTCAGCGATCTCTTTTCATTGTACTTATACACCCAAAACAATGGCCAATCTACAACAATTAGATAGTCAGCATCTGTAAATAAGAAATATATGATGAACACTGCACAAGACTTGGCCTGTTTCCTGAATTTCGTGTGAGCCTGGTACCCTCATAGGCGTAGGTAGTTGGTCATGAGGGTTCAGGGACGACTTCGCTGCTGGAGCAAAAAAAAAGGGATTTATACTCAACAACCTCGGCTTAGCTCTTTGTTACTCATAGAAATACCTTAAATAACAAAGAAAACGATATAATACACCAAGAGCGTTCCTCAGACACAAGTTGTGATTATTCCGTACGGGGCCTCAGCCAATTAATACATAATAGTAACTGCGGTCGATAGCGATTGGTGTGCTGGCGCAATGGTAGCGCGTAGTCCTCCTATTCACAAGCGAGACTAAGGCTCAGGGTTCGAGTCCCTGGTATACCGAGCTTTATGCTTTTTGCCGCGTTGACAAAATAGGCCTGCACGATGCTGCGTCTCTTTTTGGCGTTTTCACTGAGATCATGATTTGTATTCATGCTGTAAGCGTTGTCGGCCGTGAGAGTGGGCAGAAGTGCTCTGTATGGTGAAGAACGAGGGGGATTTGGGAGGTGCAACCCATGGAATCTTCCGGGAAGGCACTCGCAAGGTCAATGAAGGGCGACTTGCCATATTTAATACACGCTCAGTATAAGATACGAGTACTAAGATCCACAATGGGTTTAATGCAGGTAACCGTGTAACGCATGCCGGACTTCGTTTGGCGATTGATCTCAAGTCAAGATACCTCAGATATAAAGGATCACGTGACTGGAACGTACCTGGAAGCATGCATTGGTCGTCTAATCGCCGCGGCACTCACTGCTTGTCATGATTCACCTCTCTTCATGGTTCTCCCCGTTCCGTCTGTGGCTGCTCGACCAACAGCCTTTTCACACAAAGGACTGGCTGGGGGTCTCTGCTAGATATCCGGGGTGCTTTCTCACCTTACATCTTACCCCAGGCATTCCGAACTTCGACAATCCTTCATAGCCATCATCGTCACCATGTCTGCGCCAGCTCCCAACGGCGGCGCCGCGTCGCAACCGCTACCACCACCTAAACCACGTCTCAAGATCAATGTCAGCCGATCCTCATCCTTTGTCACCGACGCACCCGCCGGATCTGTATCTGCTGCGACACCAGCGACAGCGACGTCAGCAGTGCCTCTCGCGACTCCATCTGAGGGCGGCGGCCGCAAAGTGAAGCTGAAGATTAGCTCTTCACAGCCACCTACGCCCGCCGACAGCCTGCCCCAACCGGCCAAAACGAAGGCCGGCCGTCAGACAAAGCCTACCCAGAAGCTCGTCGAGAGCAAGAAGCGCGCGCACGAGGACCTGGAGGACGACGAGGGACCGGCCAGAGCTTCCAGCGCGCACCCGCATACCAAGATCCGCCTCAAGAAGGCTGGCCCGACTCCTACACTCGTCTTCAAAGCCAAGGGCCGCGTGCCCACACACCCGCCGGGCGATGGCTACGACTCGGAAGCAAGCGATCGCGAGAAGGATCCATCCATCGAGGAGCAGTTCGTGCTGCGCATGATGCCGGGCGAGCACTGTGACTACGTGAGGTGGTGCATGGAGAACGGCAAGATGGGCATTGCGCGCAGCCAGGGAGGCGCAGATATTCAGCTGAAGTTCTTCGAGGAGGAGTCACGGCGCGCCGTCATGACGGTCAAGGGCCAGCCCTTTGCGGCTGTCATGGTCGATCTTCCCACCATCACCGAGGCCATGAAGACGTGGGACCGCAAGTCGCTGCTCAAGTCGGCCGACATTTGCCAGATGCTATTAGTATACCAGAAGGTTGCCCATGAATCCGAGGCACGAACTGCGCCGCTACCGGGCATCATCGACACGCACTTCAAGTGGCCGCACGGGTTGACGCCGCCCATGCACGACTGCGTCAACCGCCGCTTCGCCAAGACGATCAGCCGCAAGGAGATTGAGGATAAAGAGGCTGAAGTGGAACGGCTGCTCACTGAAGATGCCAAGGCCGCGTCAACGCGCTGGGAATGGGTTGAGGAGCATGCACGGGATGCCGAGGACGAATATGGCGCCGATGAAGATGCAGAGGGCGAGATGGACGACAGCATGGGCTACTTTGGCGCCCAGCCCGACGCACAGCCCGGCCACAGCGGCGGTCTCTTCGACGACGGCGACAACGGTGACCTAGAGGCCGATCTGGAAGCCGCCTTCGCAGACGAGTACATGGCCGAGACGCCTGCCACCGGCGCCGACATGTCGATGACACCCATGACAGCCACCCAAGTCAACACGCCCGCCGCCCTTCTCCACGAGAGCATCGAAGCCGACGAGTCCGAAGAAGCCTCCGACGACGACGACGATGACGACGACGACGACCTCGACGACGACGCTCGCGCCGAGCGCGACGAGCTGCAGGGCGTCAAGGACATGATCGCCGACATGAAGAAGAGCCTCGCCACCAAGCAGGCTGAGCTCGCCAAGGTGGCCAACAAGATCCTGCGGTCGCGCCTCGAGACCCAGATCAAGCAGCTCAAGTCGGAGATTGAGCTGAAGAAGTCGTCGATTGGCATGGACCTGGACGATTAGAGTGGCTGGACGGCTTAGGCAAAAGGATTGTAATTAGGAATGGCGTTTGGGAGTTTAGGCCGTTGAGATACGGAAACAAGGGTATCAAAATACCAGGGCATAGCAAATGATTTCTCTGAGATGGATTTCCTCGCACTTTTCTCTCTCTTCTTTTTGGTTCTAACTCAGTGTATGCATGAAGGAGGCGGGAGCCATGGAAGCAATCTCTCTGTGTTTTGCAAATCTACTCGTGAACTCATCTATGATACTGACTGCATCTCAAATCACATCAAACTTTTCCCACCTAGCTACCATAACCACATCGCAAAACGCTGCATCATCCCTTCATCGCCCTGATCGTCTGCTTCTGGTTGTCCACCAATACCACCTGGATGGCTTCTCTGACACCCTGCCAAGTCATATCCCGAAATGCATCGTTAAAGCTCGGCGGCCGCGGTGGCAGTTTGCCGTGCGACGGTGGCCGAAGCCGCCTCTGCACCGCATTCTGGATCATTTCGGCTAGGTTGCGGTCCCGTTTGTACTGTTTCTTGAAGTATTGGGCGATGAATCTGTCGTCTGGCAGAGGCGTGGTCTTGTGGTCCGTATTCCAGCCCCGGGTCGATCGTAAGAACTCGTCGATGCGGGCCTTCCTCGCTAGAAGGCGGTTGCAACGGGCTCTCTTTGCCTCTTCCAAGGAGGGTGGTTTTGCGTCTAAGCTGAGGGCACTGAACTGAGCCTGGACATCATTCCTGACATCATCGATGGTAGGGAGCTTCGCGAGCTGGCTGTCAAAGCCGTCCAAGATGGTTCTCAGTTCTGCCACCTCCTTTCGATACCCATCCATGACCTCCACCATCAGTTTCTGTTGCTCTTCCACAGTCGCCTTGAGCTCTCCCTCATTCTCCTCGAGTTTAGCCATATGGCATTTGATTTCATAGATTTCTTCCATCGCCTTGCTGAGCCGAACCTCGAACTGGCTGCGGAACTCCCTATCGGCCTCAGTGCGGATGGTGAGATCCCGAATGTCACGTTCGAGACGCTCGGCCTTTCCAGAGACGGCGCGGAGATTCAGTTCATAAGTCATCTTGGCGAGAGTTTCGGCTTTTGCGAGGAGGCTGGAAGAAGGGGTCGGCGCCGGGAGCGGGCTCGAGGAAGATGACGACTCAGGGGCAACTTGGGCAGCTGGAACTGAGCGACGACGCTGTGCCATGATGCCGTCGAAAATCTTGGTTCAAAGATTATATGTGTATTGAATGTGAGAGGCCACTGCTTTGGATCCAGGGAATGCTGAGAGTTGAAGATTTGAAGAAAGTAGCTCGTCCCTCTGAGAGCTCGTGGACGGGAATAGACTGGAGGTCTTCAAACCACCAACACAGCGATAGAAGCCAACGGCAGACGAGACTGACAATGTAGGAGATGAAAATCTCGAGCCAGCAGAATCGAAACTTCTGCCTGGATGCAAGTGTTACGCATGAGATAGGGCTAAGCCCCCTGAGTGTTCCGGAGGAAAGAGCGAAGCTTTCATAGAAATGATGGGAAGGGGCGAGGGAGGTACATCAACAGGACATCTTGGACCCTCCATATCGGACTGCATCTTTCTACCTGGTATCTGGTATCTTTTCCAAACCCTAGCATCCAAGGTAAGATGCTTACTTGCCATTCGCAACCTGGCCCTCTACGGCTTCATCTCCCGCAGCTCCATCACCATCTCTCCCCGCCGTCTTCCCTCGCTCCCCATCAATCCATCCCAAGAACATATCCACGTCCTTCGCAATGGCGCCCGGCACCGCCATCTTCTGCATCCAACCTGGCAACACGCCCTTCGCATCCGACACCGTGCCCATCACCCACTCCAACTCGCCGTCCACCTCCCTCACCCTTTCCACGCTCGTATACGCGCCTCTCAACACATCCCCCTTCTCCTCCTCGCCCTCCGCCGCCCTCACCGCAATCTGAACGACCAGGAAATCCCGCCGTCCTTTCGCCGCGGCCGTAGCTTGCACGACCGGGAACAGCCGCTTCTTTAACGGGCTTGGCAGACGGTGTACTGAGCCCTCGCGCTTGAGCGTCCAGTTAGTCCACGTCGTGCCATCGTACTCGATTTCGATGCCGGCGCAGTCCCACTGCTGCTCCAGGCGCGTGCTCACGATGTTAGGCGTGAAGGCCTTCTCCGACTCGGCGTGCTCAGTCTTGAAGCACTGCACAAACTCATCCCACGACGCCGTGCCCTTGACGGGCTTGTCCTCGTGCACGCTGCGCCGGAGCGCCCAGGTCTCAGCGTGTGCATGCGACGCGTCGATGCCCGGAAGTTTAGCCTCCTTCGCGACACTCTGGAGATCTGCGGCGGGCACCGTGCGGCGGTACAGGTGGACTGGAGAGATGGAGTTCGGGAAAGTCTTGATGTCTTTGTGCTGCCATGGAGAGGGAGACGATGAGGAGGAGGTGATGGTGCTGACAGGCGGAAGACAGTCGATGAAAGGCAGGGCCTCGGTGAGCAGTGACGCGAGGAACGTGTTGACTTCCTCCAGACCTGCTCCATCAGACGGAAGCTGTGAGGGATGAATGCCCCAGAGCCGGACGAGAGGACCATAAGTTGCAGTCATGATGTCGATGAAGCTATCGCCGGCTGACAATCATGTAAGACAGGCCAGGCCAGTGGGCAGCTCAAACGTGGAGTGTTCTTGGCGGTGGTTTGGAGGGATGACGGATCGCTGTGGCTTTTTAAAGTCCCCCGTCTCAGTCACGGGTGAGACGCCATGCGCAGCAGTTGTTTCATCGATAGGTCATGGTTGATTTGTTAACGAATACGTCGAGATGCGACATGAATGAAGCTGATCGGTCGGCCGCCGCTCTGGCTCTGGCTCTGCGCTGCCGCCCCATCCGAATGGAATCCACTGATCATGGACAAGACCCCTGCGAGATCGACACGCACACTGCCAGGCACGGACGAGGCCTAATGCTCCTGCGACTCCCTCTGCTCACTTCACTTCAAGCGCAACGACACCAACAGACTGGACTGTGTTTTAACTGATTGTATTGCTTCGTCTTATATTAAATAGATTATACGGCAGGAATGCGCCCGCCGGCATGCATCCTCGAGTTGTTTGTTTATTTCTTGCCGGGCCCATCCAAGCAAGCCCAGTCCTCGTAATCAGTCAAGTCATGAACAACCCGTCCTCAAAACTCCTCGACACGCCATTCGCTTGCGCGTTGATGCTGCTGCTGCAATATGTACAAGTGGTTGCAAACTCTCTTTTCCAATAATTCTCTTTCCTCCTGATGTCACATTTTACTGCTGTCTCCTCTCCCAGTAGATGTTGGCCGGCTCCAGAGGTCGCGAGAAAAGCGATGCGTAGTCGGTGCCGATCAGATCGTTGCTACCGTCCGTGTTGCGGAACTTGAACGTACGCACCACCTCGGCCACGATAGTCTGGAGCTGGACGTTGGCAAAGTGCTCACCAATGCATCGGTGACGGCCAGCGCCAAAGGGCAGGTAGGGAGAGGCGGCACCCTTGCTGACAAGGCCGTATCCGTAGTCGATCTTCTCCTCCTCCTCGGCGTCGTTCTTGGCAATTCGGGGGTGGTTGGGAGAGTCGACCTCCCATCGGTGAGGGTCCCAGTGGTCGGGCTCGGGGAAGTAGGCCGGGTCGGAGGCGCTGACGCCAGGGGCTGCGAGAAGGGTGTGCGAGGTAGGAATAACGAACTTGGTGCCAGGGACGGGCATGGGCGACTTGACGGCACGCATGATGGAGTGGATGGGGGCGTGGAGGCGGAGAGTCTCCTTGATGATGGCCTGGTTAAGAGGGAGCTTGGCGAGGTCCTCGAAAGCCAGGGGAGGCAGGTCGGCACCAAGAACGCGGACCTGCTCCTGGTAGAGCTCCTCCATGATCTGAGGATATTGGGCAAGTCGAAGCATGATCCAGGAGCTGGTCGACGACGAAGAGTGCTGGCCGGCCATGAGCAGGGCAATCATCATGTGGGCGACCTCGTGGTCAGGGACCTTGGTGCCGTTCTTATAGGTCGCGTTCATGAGGTGCTTCATCATGTCATGCTCGTCGTCATTGCCGGGGTTGGCTCGTCGCTCCTGAATGGTGTCCATGTAGATCTTGGCAACGGTGCGCTGGGCGTGGTCTCGCTTCTGGTTCCAGGGGAGGGGGGCCCAGTGAAGCATGAAGTTGATGGGGGTGAAGCCCATGTCGAGGTCGTGGTAGAGCGCGGCGAGCGAGGTATCGAACTTGTTGCGGATGGCGCTGCCCTGGAGGGCGTGGGAAGCCGTGAAGATTGTGATCTCGGCCATCTTCTTGGGGATATCGACGATGCCGGACTTGCCCTTGAAGTCGGGAGAGCGTTTGAAGTAATCCTGGACCTCGTGCGAGATGATGGGCACATAGGATCGGAAGGCCTCGGTGGTCAGGGCGACCTTCATGAACTGTACCAGGTACGTTAGGATGGGCTGAGGTCTGTGCTTGGACAAACAAGGCTCACCTTCTTCTGCTCCATGAGCTTGGCATTCGGGCAGTCATAGACGACATCGCGGCCGAAGACGGGGGTGGTGAGGACGGTGTAAATCTCTTCGGCGCTAACATCCTTGAGCTTGCCATTGAGGATGAAGTCGTTGCCGTGGGGGCCAACAGCAACAGTGGTCTTCTTGCCGAGGAGGATGAAGGTGAAGACGTCGCCATACTGTAATTGTAAGTCAGCCAGGCTGCGCCAGAGTTGCTCAATCAGCGATGTAGTTTGCGTACCTTGGCGCGATTCTCCTTGAAGAACTTGGGGGGATCCATGCCGTAGGTGACGGTGCTGCCCACGAAGGGGAACCAGCTGAAAACCATGGGGGGCTCATTGGGGTTCGTGAAGAGCAGCTGGTTGGCGACATGGAGGAAGACGGAGAGGACGAGGAAGCCGCCCACAGCGATGCCAATCTGCGAGCCCAGGGGAAGGGTCTGGAATTGAAGCACGAGCGGGTGGCCCGCGAGCTCTTGGAGGATACCCATGATGTTGAGGCTGTTGGTTCGCGCGCGTCGTCAAAGTCGTTGAAAGAGAGTTGTTGAAAGACTTCTTCTCCTCGTTCAAGTCGGATCGTCTCGTCACCGTCGTCGTCGCCGCAAGAAGAGACAGGAAAGCAACTCTCTCTTTGCCCGCTTTGACTCTGGAGGTGATGGCGAGGAGAGGAGAGGCAGAGAAATGGGCGAAGGAGATTAACTGATATGTAATTCCTAGCACGAACGTTTTTTCCCGACAGGGGGCAGGAGCCAGAGGGGACCAGGAGGGGGGCCTGTCAATTGGGAATGGCGGGCACGGGCTCCACCCACATTCGGGACGGGAAGTAGCGACCTCTCTCGCCCTTCCTGTGCCTCGCCAGCGCCTCCAGCTAGGCGGTGAGCCTCGCTATGGGCGCTGTGAATACGCTACGAGCTCGCCTGCAGTGGCTCGCCATTCCAGACGGGAGGCCACGCCGCTGCCGCGTGCGCACTCGTATTCGTATCGTGTTCGCTCTTATCCTCTCCCCTCATCACTTAATCTGGGATTGCCCAGATCCCGACCCCCAAAACAGAATGCGGCTCTTGCGCGCCGTTATCGTATCGTATCGCAATCGCATTGCATCGTGCCATCCCTCTGAAGCTGCCACATCCCCGCCTTCTAACGGGCGGCACCGCCAATGACAAGGGCCCTCTCAACTCTCCAGAGGACTACCCGAAATGGGCTGATGATGCCCTCACCGTTGTGTAAGCGATTGTGGTGATTGGGTTTCTGCTCCGGCACTCGATTGTTGGGCTGGTCCCTGGATCCGAATAAGACATGGTCTGCGCAACCGAACCCCTGAGATCGAGGCGCCTCGATGAATAAGGCGATCTGCCCATTGGACAATTGGTCGCCGGCTTGAAGCTTGGACTCAGGGTCCAAGATGGGCATTACTTTCTTGTTGGTCCCCGAGCATTAGGCATCTTTTTGGGATACGTCCATCACATGCATTTGTCGCCGTCTGTTGATGTAGCAATTGAAACTGGCTGGGCTGCCATTGACTAAAAGCGTCGCCACCTTTAACCTCCAACCACCACCACCGAACTGCTGACTATTTTTACATCTTAACAAGCCACTCAATGAATTGATTTCTCCCGTGACAGTAATTCTGCTCCATCTCTATTCACATCTGATTTCATCTCTACCATCCCGGATACCTCCGATCTCGACTGCCGTGCCAGGCCCGCTTATGGGCTGACGTCCTGCCCCGTATTCGGAACCCCGGCCGGACCCTTTTGCAGTCGCCGGGCGGTGAAAACGGCGATGCACCGGGCCTACACGGAAGTTCTCGATTGAAGAGTACCGGGGCCAAGGAGATTATTTGACCCAGATAACATGCCACATATCTGTGATATGTCACGCCTTTGTTGGTCAATGAGACGATGTCGGTTCATTCAATCGCGGCTGTGCCATTTGCAATGAATTCAGGGGTTGTATTCATACTTTGAATTCTCCAAAACATGGAACTGCTCTAGGAAGTAGACCAGAGGAATCTTCCTTCAACCACCTTATCACGAGCTACACATATACCGGACTTATGGTGAGGGCATCTCCAACTACAACATCAACGCATGCAATCAAGTGGTCTTTTTATCTCATTAAGCACCTTTCATTTGGATGCTCATAGGAACTGGTAAAGACTCGGTGAATGCCAATGTAAGTGAAACGTCAACAACAGCCTTTCTCCAATAACTCTACCGTCGACAGCATAAAAGTCACCAGCCGCCAGTCGTGCTGGATCCAGCGACTACTCATACAAAATTTATAACAACCTTTTTCTAATGAGAACGGATTCAACCAGGTAATGATTTTTCTCACACATCTTACAATCTAGTCCTCATTTTAAATCGTTTTGATATTTCTTTGATATGAGCAGTGATGTGCCCGCTTTCCTAGCCCTGTCCCTAAATGTGTTATAAGAGAGCTACCCTTCCCATCCATGATCCCAATGCTCAAACATATGAAAAGATATAAGCCTTCCATCGATTCTCAGAGCAAAAAAAGCTCTCGAGTCGACCAGAGTAGACAAAGGAAAATAGATCATATAGTCAACGCCAGCCTCTTGCCCCCCTTGGATATCGTGGCCGGCGTATCTCATGAACCACATACCGCTCATTCATTAGAAGTTCCATCATCCAGTCCCCAAACGCCCGCTGCCAAAAGAATAAGCCGCCTGCCGTCTAGAACCGAGACACGCCCTTGTCCGCCCCGTCGTTGTTTCGTGGGTATCTCAATGTAGTTCCGTGACTGTTGTTGCTGATCGCTCTACGCGACGATGCTCTTGCCAACGGCGCTCCAGCGCAGCCTCCGCAGCCCGCTGCCCGATGACCGGATAACCTCGCGGCCGCACGACGTCGTCGTCTCGTTGACGCTGCCCACGCTGGCCGCCAGCGCTTCCTGCTTGCCGACTTCACGGCCGATGACGTACCCGGCGCCGAAGCCCACCACCGAGACCAACACGACCACGCCGGCGCTGACCACCCAGGTGAGCAACGTCGGCGAGATGAGCGTCTCCTCGACGGCCGGTGCCGCAGCGACCTTCTTCTTCTTCGTGGCTCGCGGGGAGCGGCCGTTGCCCACGGAGCCGTGCCGCCCCTTCTCGCCGGCCACAGCATCGGCGCGCGAGGGTGACCGCGCAGGGGAAGCCCGCTTCCGGGGCGGAGAGGGCGCGGCCGCCGGTGACGGACGATGCTGATGAGCGCGCGGCTCCTCCTCGTTGAGCTCCGACTCCGGAACCAGACGCAGCTCCATGGGCTGGTCGCTGGGCCCCACCCCCGTGTTAGACGTCCGCTGCGAGTCGGTATCGTCCTTGGACTTTGGCAGGCCGCGGGCGGCAGCAGCGCAAGAGAGCAGTGTGGTGAGGGAGGCCCGGAGCGCCGCATCG
Source organism: Xenoacremonium recifei (assembly GCA_012184525.1). Taxonomy (NCBI): domain Eukaryota; kingdom Fungi; phylum Ascomycota; class Sordariomycetes; order Hypocreales; family Nectriaceae; genus Xenoacremonium; species Xenoacremonium recifei. Next base: position 35,464 of record WOFQ01000024.1, on the reverse strand, counting down.
TTCTCCTCGCGTGCCGAGGGCGACATGAAGCTGGGACCGCCACGGTGAACTCGAGTCGTCTGGGAGCGCTGCGAGAAGGAGGGTCGTGTAAATCCGCTGTGGGGGTGGGGAGGCATGGACGAGGTGGCAGAGGCACTCCGTTGCGCAGCATATCCAGAAGGCGGATGCGAAAAGGCGTTTGGTTGCGGGCGGAAGACGGGCTGGTCAGACACTCGTCCCAGGGCGGTTGCGTTGTCGCCGTCCGAGTCAGCATCCGAATCGACTTCCATCTCCGCCTCGGACGTGTGCACGTTCTCCGTCGAACTGGTCAACATGCGGTCTTCCTCGCTCTCGCTCTCGTCATATTCTTCCTGGCTGCTCATGTCCGCCGGCGCAACCACAGCCGTCTGCTGCTGCTGGAGAGACCGGGTCGAGGGCTGGAGGCGTCGTCGGCGCACATAGGGCCCGCCAACTCGGAGCCCGGTGGTGACGATCTCGTCGCCGATGCTGGACAGCGACGAGGAGGATGGCTGCGACGAGACTTCAACCCATGATTCTACGCGTGTTAGCTGAGAGAAGAGAGGCGGGATGAAGACAGGAGACCAACCATCGAAACGTCGCTGCTGTTGGGGGAGAATCGGACTTGATCGCGAACCGGTCCGCGACATCCTCCTCGACTGTCCCTGCTGGCTGATATGGTCCTCCATGATGTTCTGTTTGTCCTTTTTTGTTTCAAGTGATCCTCTCTGTGTCCCCTTCTTCGCAGATGGTATTTGGCAAACCTCGACTAAACTTCTGGTGATCCGGAGTTGAAGTACCGGGCAGGGCAATCAATGCCAGCGCAGCGTGGGGGGGAAACCAAACGGAGCAACCCCGCCTATCACACGATATCGCAGCAAGAGTCAGGCGCTCGACGTTTCGCCAGGCGATGATGGATGGAGAAGCGCGCAGATGGCAGGGAAGGGAGCATGAACGCAGGAGGATGGAGATGGAGATGGAGATTATCACAAAAAGGAGGTTGGCCGTGGATAAGCCCAGCGAAGTCGGGGACTGGTCGGTGAAGGATGGATGGGTTGCGAGATGGATGCCAGGACCCGGCGCCTTTGTTGGATGGGCTGGGCCACGAGGAGCCCGCCATGTCTCGCGGGCTGATAACGGCAGAGGTAGATGTACAAGTGCGGCGTGAGCGCCGAGACAGTGCGAGCACACCACTCGACCCAGGCGGAGGGGCTGCTGAGACCGGCTGTGGTAGCTGTAGTTTAGGCATTTGGGCCTCGCTCTCGCATGCCGTAACGATGACGATGCCGGCCCCGCGCACTGTGTCTGCAGCGGGCGCGCAGGCGGTGAGGCACGCGCCCGGAGGTACCGATACCGATACCCCTCCCTCAGCTCATCAGGTGCGCGCGAACCGTCCGGCAGGTCATGAGTGCACAGCGAGTGAGGACTCAGCCTGGACTGGACTTCCAATCCCACCGCAGTCAGAAGCGGGGTTGCCTAAAGCAGTTCGCAGCAGGCGCGCGAGACGAGACGGGCTGTTTCCCAGGTTGCGATCTGACTTGGCGGAATCTAGATGGATGGATGCATGGAACAGCGCGCGTCATCGTTGTGGTGTATTTCTACTTAGCAGAGGCAAAGGCAGAGACAATAAGCATCTGCCTGGGCAATATGTGAGACGGCTGCAAGGCAACAGGTACAGTACTTGTAGGCGTATATACGATGCACTGCTGACCCATGTCATCCGCCGCTCACTCACACCTCCACGTCGTATCCCTTCTCTCAACTATGGTTGATTTTAGCCTTCTACAGCCCAACTCCCGTCTCTTTGGATTGCGCCATGGCCCTTTGTTGGGCGCAGGCCCCCCACAGTACCGTCTCTATCACATACATGAGAAGTGACAAAGCATAACGCATCTACACGCCCTCGCTCCTCAACAACAATAATATACATACAAATGATCGGCATCATCCGCCCGCCACGACTCGTCCACATCGACATTGCGCCACGCCTTTCCCCGTCGCCTATACGCAAAACGATAAGCCCGCCACGCCCCGCGCCTCCTCCCGTGGCTTGTCTTGTCTTGTCTGCCTCTCGTTGGGCCAGCCGTGAGCCCACAACCTTGTCCCCAAAACAGAACAGCTGACCCCGACACGCTCATCGTCCGACTCCTCATGGTTTCGAAACGCAGCCCATCGTAACATGCACCAGCAGACAGCGGTCGTGTGACGTCATTGAGAAGAAAAGAGCAACTTTTATTACGCCTTGGAAGGGGTGCTATGTATATCGTAACTACTATAACGGATCATCATAGTCGTCTTCTATGTCCAGGGATATCGGCATATCAACGACGGCACGGCGGCCATGGTATACTTACCCACATCCAATGCACGCATCCTCCTGAAATTCCCTAAAACGCAGATCTAAAAATTCAAAATAGAAAAAAAGTGCCAAGGTGTACAAGTGTGGTCAGACGCCGAAGAACGCCGCCCCAAGTCTCAGTCGCAAGAGCATCGCGTGTCGCATGAAAAAGCCCCCAGGACCCTCAGAAGTCTTCACACGAACCAGCTTGGTCCACTCCATACCCGCCTCGTCGAGACAGACAGGAGATTCTTCCCAACAGGAGCCGTCAAATCCCTCAAGAAGCCCACGTGGTGTCATCATGTCTGTAGCAAGACGACTCATGTCCTCGGAAACCCAAACATCAAAAAGCGTATTGGCATCATTCGCACTGGAATGTTGCCGCCCTCATAGAAGCCACGAGCCCTCGGTCCCAACGTGTGTAAATGCCCCCAGGTCTATCACTCGCTTCAAATCGAAGCGTTCTCCCAACGCCCTAGATCCCATGGCAGAATCCAGCTTGTTGTGAAATCGACAGCCCACAAAGCCCACAGTAATGGTAAACGCGCGGTCAAAAGCCCTCAGTACGCAACTTGTGTCTAAACGAGTCCTCGTTTAGTCAAACGAGATCTTGGTGCCCGAGTAGTTGGTAGGAACTCGGTTTGCACCTGAGCCAAAGCCACCGCGACCGCCACCACGGCCACGGCCACCACCCCGGCCGCCGCCTCCACGACCACCGCGTCCTCCACGACCACCACCGAAACCACCACCGAAACCACCGCCGCCGCCACCCTCACGAGGAGGACGGGCACCGGCAAAGTCCAGACGGACAGAACGAGACATGCGACCGTTGCCGATAGGGGCACCGTTCTTGGCGTTGAGGGCAGACTTGGCCTCCTCAACAGAGTTGAAAGAAACATAACCGAAGCCCTTCAGGTTACCAGAGTCACTATGCAACGTTAGCCATCATGTAGTTATAATATAGCAGAGATTTGCACTCACGGGTCGGTGGGAAGTCGGCAGCTCGCAACAGGAGCAACCTCGCTGAAGAACTCCGTGACGGTGTCCTGGTCGACGTCGAAAGGCAGGTTGCCAACGAAAAGGGTGTCGCTCTCAGGGCTGAGGGTATCACCATGCTTCTTGGCACGGTCGGCAGCGCGATCACGAGGGTTGGAATCGGCAGGCTTGGCGTTGGCATAATCCAGGTTGATGGCTCGGCCCATGATGTCCTGGCCCTGCATGGCCTCATAGGCCTTGGTAGCAGACTCAGCGTTGTCGAAGTCGACGTAACCGAAGCCACGGCTGCGGCCGGTGTTCTTGTCGGTGACGACACGAGCGCCAACCAGGCCGCCGAAGTCCTTGAAGGCCTCCCAAAGAGCATCGTCGTCGACACCCCAGCTCAGGCTGCCGGCAAACAGAGTGGTGGCAGCAGGGATCTCAGTCTTAGACTTCTTGGGAGCCTCATCAATCTCCTCCTCGGCCTTGCGCTTCTTGGAGGGAGCCTCGGTCTTCTTGGCCTCGGCCTCATCAGACTCGGACTCGTCGGAGTCGTCGCTGTCCTCGGAATCATCCTCGGAATCATCCGAATCGTCAGAGTCATCGGACTCGGCAGCCTTTGTGTTGTTAGCTCTAGTTATCGTAGCAGGAAGAATCTCAGTGAAGCTCACCTTCTTGGAAGCCTCAAGCTTAGCACCATCGGCCTTCTCCTCGGTCTCGTCCTCAGACTCGGAGTCGGAGTCGGAGTCGGAGGACTCGGCAGCCTTAGCCTTAGCAGCGCCGTTGGTCTTGCCGTTGGTCTTGGGAGCAGCCTTGGTCTCCTCCTCAGACTCGGACTCGCTGTCAGAGTCGCTGTCGGAGCCGGCCTCAGAGTCGGACTCGGACTCGGACTCAGAAGAGGACTCAGCAGCCTTGGCCTTGGCCTTGCCGTTGGTGACGGGCTTCTTGGTGACCTTCTCCTCCTCAGAGGACTCGGACTCGGAGTCAGAGTCGGCCTCAGACTCGCTCTCGCTCTCAGAGGACTCGGACTCAGACGAAGACTCGGGCTCGACGACCTTCTTCTTCTTGGACTTCTCCTTGCCAGACTCCTTGACGATCTTCTGGGCGGCAGCCTTGGCCAGCTCCTTGGACTTGACCTTAGGGGTCTGCGAAGGCTTGGTGACGCCAGCAGCCTTGACGGCGAGCGTCTCAGCGGACTTGGACTTCTTGCTGTCCTTGGTCTTTGACTTGGCCATTATGAATGTGATAATCTGTATATATGAAGAAGGGGAATATGGTCAACAGATGGCGACCGAAAATAATGTATATGGAGGGAAGAAAAAAGTTTTGGGTGAAAAGGCTGAGAGCTTCCCGCACCTATATGGGTTTTGCGCCGGTGGTTGGGGGGCAGGTGCGACTGCGACCGAATTTTTTTTTTTCGCCGGCCAAAATGTGGGGTTGGTCGAAGGCGGTGAAAGGCCGCCCCGCTGAAGACTGGGCGGTCTGTGCTGACCTCTGAGCCTGAGAAATCAGGTCGCATTTCATTGGACGTCCGTCGACCGAGCTCCAGCTTCCGGGCCTTCATCCGAGTCCTCTTCGCGCAATCGACATCCATTTCCGCGACCCGAATCCCCTCCCTGCAGCGCAACGAGAAGGCCGTCGAGACGCCAGAGGCTCAATTCACCACCGCCGCCATGCCTACCCCCGAGTCCGCCCAGTTCAAGGCCCAGAAGCCTTCGGTCGCGCCGACCTTCAACGGCGTGGACTACGACGACACCAAGGCTTTCAAGGCCGCCGAGGATGCCATCATCCGGGAGCAATGGGTCGGCACGATGATGACCCGTCTCGTTGGTGAGGAGCTGGGCAAGTGCTACGTCCGCGAGGGCGTCAACCATCTGGAGAACTGCGGACACCTGCGAGGTTAGTTTCCGAGTACGGGAAGCAGCGCATTGGGGAGCGACGACTGATGGCAGATATAGAGCGATACCTGCAGCTGTTGAAGTCGAACAAGATGAAGGGCACCAAATTCATGCAGCAGAACTACATCAACGAGAAGGAGGAGGAAATCGACCGTGCGGCCGGCGTCCACGTGAGCGACAAGCTCGCCAAGATGAACCAGGCGCGGTTTTCGTCGTGAGAGTGACCCGCAAAGGGAAGAGGAAGTTCACGGGATGGTAGAGAGCGTTTTGGGAGATCTAGACACGAGGGATTGGTGATTATGGAGGGCTCATTGCATGGTTCCGGAGAGAACCTCGGTCCTGATCCACCATCCCTTGGACCATGTATGACTGTGTATATATCAAGAAGCGATGCAAATGGCACGAAATGGGAAAACAAGGCATTGACACCATTACTGGCACGTTAAGTCTCCAAATAACTGCTCAATTGATCTGCAAGCTCATGGTTGAGGCTTGCTGAAATGTAAACGCGGGCTTTTGATGGCAAGGCTGACGGTTCAGTCTTCTCGCCCACCTGATTGGCCAGATCCCCACGTCACCTCCAAAATTTCTACCCAGCACCTAAGCCTCGTCTGTCTTCCAAACCATCACGACAACCTCTCACCACACCATTATGCTTTGCACACGGTGCATCCGGGCCACCATAGCTCGGCGGCCACTGGCCCTCGCCCGGCCATTCTCCTCCACCGCACCCTTTCGATATGCCGCCGAACAGCAGCTCTCTACTCCCGTTACTGCGCCCGGAGAAGCCCCCCAAGAAGCTGCGGCGCCCAAGTCGTCCTGCCCTGAGGGCACTGTCCTCAATGGCCTCAACTACTTCAAGGGTGGACAAGATCCCGTGGCAAAGAAAGATGAGGAGTACCCCGACTGGCTGTGGTCATGCCTCGATGTGTTGAAGAAAAGCGAGGGTGCAGCAGACAACGAAGCTGGAGACGAGTTCTGTACGTCCTCCTTTGCCAGAACAAGAACCTCGATTTGCGCCTTTACTAACAATCCCTCTTAGCGAAATCCAAGAAGCAGCGAAAACTAGCAGCCAAGCGCCAGAAGGCCCTCGAAGCGAAGCTCCTGGCCGAGGGCAACCTCGAGGCGCTCGCCCCCAAGGTCCCCATCCAACATCAGTCCATCAACCTCCCGGGTGAAGAGAACAGCGGCGTCGACCACAACATTCAGGCAGCTGCGGCCCGACTCGAGCTCAAGAAGGCTATGCGCAAGGAGAGGAAGGCGAAGATCAAGGAGACGAACTACCTGAAGTCCATGTAAAAAGAGAAAGGCAAGCGGCTTCTTTGGTGCGCCGCTGATCTGTACAATATCTACCGCGACGGCTATGTAACCTCAAGTGTAATATACAATGCCTGCTAAAGGGCAATGACCATTAATATTTTATCATTCTGTTACAACCGAAAACACGTAGAGTAACTCATGAACGAAGGCACGTGATACAAAGGTAGAAGTTATCAGAACATTGTGCTGTAAACTAACATTTCCAACCTCTATATTCTAATAACTCCTCCAAATTCCAACGCAGACTATACCGCCGATGTTAACGCCTCCGGTACTCCAGCATCTACAATCAAGATAGGGCGCTCAAGTCCAAAGGCACACTGCTTCCCCTCCCAGCCCGGTACTTCTTTGTGCCCCCAACGAAGCCTCTTGGCTTAGGGAACAGACTTTCGTCCTTGAAATGCCATCGCGAGTCATTGATCATAACACGCTCACCACGAGGACTGCCAGTTGACGGCGACCGCGATATGCCTGGGGACTTGGAAGCTCCGTTCGGAGCCAAGGTGTAAGCACTCGGGTCCATCCAGGTATTGCGACTTGAGGTGGTATTGCTCCTCGATGGGTTCGAGGAGGGAGGCGGTGGTGGAGGGGCAGAGATAGAGGGTGGTGCCGGGGCCGAAGGAGGTGGTGGGGGAGGCGGCGCAGCACTGGGAGATGCTTGTCCTGCGGCACGAATGGCGGCCTGCACCGCCAGTGAGGGTGTTGACTGAGAGGCAGCTGGCGGTGGAGGAGGTGGTGGTGGCGGCTGCAATCTCGCGGCTGGCGAGGAAATCGGTCGGGGCGGAACTGCTGAGGGAGGAGGTGGTGGAGGGGCCGGGGGAGCACCGCCGGATGGTGCAGAAGGGGGCGGCGGCGGCGGCGGAGGAGCGGGTGCTGAAAACGAAGGCACCGATGGAGGAGGTGGCGGCGGCGGCGCTGGGGCTGAGATTGGAGGAGCTGGTGGAGGAGCTGGAGGCAGAGTCGGTGGTAGAGACATGGAAGAAGGCTTGCGGGATGTCGGCAGAGGAGGTGGCTTCTTCCCAATAGGCGGAGGAGGACCTTTGCCCAGGGGGGTGGTCTTGCGTAGACCAGCAGCGCCTCCGGGAGGAGGCACCGGCGGTCGTCCGGGAATCGACGGCGCTGCAGGCGGCTTTGGAGCTCCAAAGGAGGGTGGCTTCGGAGCCGAAATAGTGCGCTCTCCTGGATCTGACATATAGGACGAGTCGTTGTTGGCACCAGTATCAATGCCGCCGCCTCTCTTCTTCAGCTTAGGCATGCCCCCGGCGAACAGTCCTCCCAGCTGCGGTGCGGCATCCATGGCCGACGCTGTCGAGTCTCTCGATCCCTGGTCACTATTGCTCCTTGCTCGGTTTCCTGGGACCGGAGGCGCGAGACCGCCTGGGGGTTTTGGGGCGCCGCCGAAGGTTGGGACTGGTGGTGCGCCGCCGATGGGAGGACCGGATGATGAGGATGATGTCCCGACGACGGGAGCAGATCGGTCATTCGTGACGGTCTTCTTCAAGGCCTTGCCTTTGTGAATATCTGACAGAAGGGCACCCTACATATTGAGGTTAGCTCTCGTTCGCATGTTTGCGCCAACAGACAGAGGACATACTCTACCCTTGCCTCCAGCTGGAGGACGTCCTGGTAGGCCACCAGGGGGAGGGGGAGGAGGTGGTGGTGGTCCGCCAGCACCACCTGGCATTGGTGGAGGCGGCGGAGGAGGAGGCGGCATGGTGAGAGGGGATCTATCCTAGAAGTCTTTGGTGATGGGAGGTCGTTCGATATGCGACAGAGCAAATCCGAGGCTGGAGCTCGCTGTTGGACAGCGCCGACGATCAGAGCTGCGATAAGATGGAGAGAACCTTGGTTGCGTTCAAGATACCAATGCAAAGGGCAGGTCGAGGGTGGGCTGTCGATAGTCTTTGTTGAGGGTTGAGACGGTGCAGAAGGGAGGGCGGTGATTGAAAGAAAGAGAATGAATGATTGAAGCCTGACAGTTCCAGCCGCGTGCGTGCGAGGTTTCGTCATGGTGCACGCTTACGCTGCAAAAGCCAAAAGGGGAGCAGCGCCCCAACGCCCCTGCCCCGCTCTCGGTCGGCGGCAATTACAGTGGATAGCCGCTATAAACTGGGCGCAGCAGTCGCTGAAGATCAACCCTTCTGGGCTTCTAGAGGCCAATCTGGAAGCCTGGGGTGCAGGCTGCCTCACAGGTGGCTTAGTCACTCGATACCCATTTGAGCTTGCATTTGCTCCAGGCTTCGATCATTTGTCCAAGGCAGCTAAATATCTATCTAGGCCGATACTGCTCAGTCAGTGTCGAATTCCCTCGTTTGGAGATTTTGTCAGAGAATAGGGCTCCTTCTAAGTGATAAGCATTCTTCCTAATGGTCTCTCATTAAATGCGTCTTACAGGCCGAGAGCCAAAAGTGGGTCTCTTAGATGTCTTGAGGTTTCCCAACTTTAGTTTTCAGATCATAGATTCCGAACATTCAGGTATTAGAAAGCCACCACCAGGGGCATTCCCCATACGCCTCGAAGCCAATTCCTTGTGTCTGACGCATTCGCGCGCCTCATAAGACTCAGGAGATATACAAGAGTCTGAGGACCAGACCCGGGTGGCTCACGATGCGGCGAGCGAATCCCCGGCACCTCGGCGCAATCTGCCAACGCTGCGCCTTTTCCCCGGCACAGACACTGAATCAGCCTTTGATCGCGCGGGCACTTCTCGCTCAGACGCACCAAGCGCGGCTCTCTAATATCCGAATCTCAGACATCCGATGGTCATCCGCAGCTTCGTTGCGTCCCGAAGCGAACAGCATCCCCGAGCGATCGACCCCTCCAACCAAGATATCCGACCCGGTAGAACTAGCACAAGTTGTCAGGAAAAGTACCGAGAACTTTCTCTCGACAGATGGCATCCCGACGAAACAATTGACAAAGACGGCGCTGGAGACATGTCTCAAGGCCGCCGAGGCATTGCAACCTCAGCTTCGGAGGGCGGAAGCGCAGACTCGGGCATCAACCTCGAGACTCGTGGCTTTGGGCAATGAGCGGACGGGCACAAAGGCGCAGATAGACGCGAGGCTTAACGACAGTGTCAACAAGATCTCCTACGCGGCGTATGCCATCATCAGCCATCCCAATGTCGAGATGACGCCCGAGTTCCTCGAGCACTACGTCGTCATCCAAGCCGCCCTTGGCCGCCCGGAATCTCTCCCAACGGTCCTCGATATGTTTGCGACCAAGGCCAAACCTCGGGTCAAGAACGGCGAGGTCGTGTACATCAACCAGAAGCCCAACTCTGCGGTCAAGGCGATTGAGGAGGATGTGGCCAACATGGCTTTGCAGACGGCCATTGATGCCAAGAATCTGGACGCAGCATTGGGCATCGTGGAGGCTTCGTTCAGTCTTAGTGCGTTCAAGCGCCAGAAGATGCTCAAGCACTCGACTGCGCCAGGAATTGCTTTGGCCACTCTCCCCTTTGGCATCTTCGGCCTGGCTAGCGGGTATGCGGCTTACTGGCAGAACACCATGGACGTCGTGACCGCCACCGGTATTGGTGCAGCAGGCATTTCAGGTTACTTCCTTGTGGTCGGTTCCCTAGGTCTCATTGCGAAGCTGAGCAACAAAGACCAGATGAAGCGAGTAACTTGGGCACCGGGGACGCCACTCCGGTACCGATGGCTGCGAGAAGAGGAGCGAGCGGCCATGGACAAGATTGCCTGCGCATGGGGATTCAAGGAGCCTTGGAGGCATGGCGAGGAATCCGGTCCTGAATGGGAAGGACTCAAAGAGTACTTGGGCTATCGACAAATGATCTTGGATCGAGTAGAGTTCATGGATGGCATGAGCTAGATGAAATGTCGAGGCCCCTTGGTTCTAGGAGTGTATAATAGGAAACGATGTACAAAAGAAGCAACACACTTGGTGTCATAAACTCGATTTCGATATCAATAGCCCCTTTTTAGGTATTTAAAGACATTAATCATCCTTACGCCCCCTACCTTTGCATTCATTCCATATACCGTTCATATCAAGACTTTCCTTCATTATGCTCCTCGTACGAAATATTATACTGTATCGTCTTGCGAATTTCACCCTGTGCCCCTCTCCCGCTCCCCAGACTATCCTCTCCTTGCATTGACTCCAAGATGTATTCCTCGCTGTTATCGTCCGATCGATGGACAGTACTATGAGTATATCCCTCTGCCTTCGGCGGGCCCGAATAAGGCTGCCAACGGCTAGGCCTGTCGCGGGTAGGTTGACTCGATGCTGTCCCGTAGTTGTTGGATGAGGCAGACCTGGAGCCGGCGAAGATAGACGGGAAGAGCCAAGCCAGAGGCATTCGGCACATGGGGAGACAAGCGCAGATGATTGCGACGTTTTCTTCGATCATAGTCCAGAGCGTCGACTTGATATCATCTAAACACCAGTTAGCCCCTTAATGACTTACTGGAAAAAATGAAGACTCACATGTTGTATCGGGGCTCGTGGTAGAGAAGTCCAAGGTAGTACATCGCAGGATAGACGTGATCGTGACACTTGAGCGCTTTGTATTAGTTCTGATTCCATCACGGAGCAGACGTTCGGCAAGACTCACAAGCCACCAAGTGCAAACACAAACATCAGGGCCTTCTTCTGAATTGATGGAAGCTTGCTGGACCAGATGGGTTGCATTGGCAGCATCAGAATCAGGATATCGGTGGCAATCGAAAATCCAGCGTTGGCGTACCAGTTCTCGGTCAGGCTGATGCATTTCGGGTGGATGGATTTATCCCAGGCGCCCCTAATGGGGTCACACTGCCATATAGAAGAAGCTGTAGTGGCGACCATGTAGGCTAGAATGATGCCCATAAGGACGTAGCAGCAAATGCGAAACCATCGTTGGACGAAGATGCGGAGATAGAGAAGGAGAATCGATGTCTTGGTCAAGTTAATGGTGAGCTTGTAGAAGATCTGGGCTATATAGAAGAGCTGGAGCAGGTCAGTGTCGCTGTAATAGAAATTATTTCGAGAAATGCTGACTTTAAGCGCCATTAACTTGTTCTCCTTGGATAGGTTGAAGACATGCTGGCCAAAGCCGTAATTGCACGATAACATCATGAGAATCTGGACAGTCAGGGTGCAGGCCTTGTAGAAAGAACCCGATGTTAGCCACCAAAGCAGCAGAACACTGCAATAAGAGAAGCATCTTGAACTTACAAAGGACACCAAGATGGTCCAGTCATCCCATCCCATCCCCGATCTCCGTGCTATTCGACTCCATATTCGGATTGCAATCAGGATAGGCGTCAGTACAAAGAAGACGATACACGGCACGCGAACCTGCGCGGCATTGCTCGCACCGGGAGTATTCCCAGAAACCATGTTCGAAGGTTGGCAGAATGCAAGAATGGTTCTATCTCAAAGAAATCCGGTAAGGTAGCTCAAGGGGTGCAGGTCAGTTATATGCCATCTCTAGTCTTCCGATCGAGCCTGTCGGCAAATCCTGCCACCACACCACGCATCTGTATGATAAAGCCCTTGCTTATGCATAAACCTTCTTTTAGGTATCAGTTCTTAAGTTTCCCGGGGTTTCAGATGAACTCCTAGGGCCAATTGGCAGATAGCCATCGAGATAGAAGGTGGGAGGGTGCAACGCAAACAATAGTTCTGCAATTCGACTTGGGCAGCTGCTTCAGCCCGTCAAGTCAAGGCCTAGTTATGCATCCGTGCAGTGGCTCGGGTTTAGTTACGGCTCGACGAGGACACCCTCCGGCCAAGCAGATGGCGAGACAGACGGAGGAGTGGACGTATTGAGACACTTGCGGCGAGCCATGGATTCAGGAGGCAGAAACTTCCTCTAACTAGTCACGCAAAAGCAAATCAACGTCCGAGAACCACGAAAAGTCTTCTCGGGGAGTGTCTGCGCCTGCCAGGGCCGGAAATGGGGTGAGTCTGATAGTTGGCTCCATGCACCCTAGCCAGGACCCGACTTCAGCTGTCATCTTTCCAGAGGGTTTAATCCAGGAACAGCACCAGCCACAAAGATTCTCTCAAGAAGTCCCTCACATAAGTTCGTGACCCAGCTGTGTTGACCTGCCAAACGAAGTGTGCCCGCTATCTCGATTGGCGATCTCGGAACGATTCCGAAAACAAAGGTTCATTGGCGCGCAAGAGAATACGACAACATCATAATCTTCAGAGTTGGGATGCTTCGATCATCTTGCCAGCATACTCAGCAGTCTTGGATTACACCGGGAACGCAATCGAGACGTACGCAATCGGCTCGGCCGGATGACAGGTGTGTCTCGCCGCCGTCATCCTACTTCTCCCCGGATCCTAACGCGTTGCTTGCTTTTAGCCTCTAGGAAGCGCATCCTTCCCAGCAAACATCAGAAATGAGAAGCCTGTCCTGGCGTCGTATTCCCAAGGACTTGCAGGATTCGGCCCGGGCTCGCGCCATAGTCGCCAAGAACCCAAGACATTGATCCGGGACTCAGCCACAAGTTTGTGGTGATCTTTGACAGTCATCAGAAAAAGCTTCTCCGCATCGCGTCTCTCGACCTGCCTTGAACGGTTCGGCCAGCAGTTTGTTAGGTGCAGCGCCACAGATCCCTGTCGCGGAAGAAGAGGACCTGCAGTAGGGGATCGGCGAATGGAGCCATATTCTTCGACCTCCCCGAAGCGAGTTTAGGCTAGACTCTTTATCCAAAGAACTTTGGGAGAGAACCGGCTTTCTGCTTTGCGTATTTTATTGCGGAAAGGTTTGGATTGCAGGCGTCCAGCTGAGACCGGGAGGCCTGCTTCGCCCGGACGATCCAGCTCCGGCGCCCGGGTTTATACGCGGACGCTGCACCGGCGCTACGGGCCTATTAGTGAGGACTTAGGGGATGATTTCCGGGGGTAGGATTCGGAGGCTACAGGGGGCCATCCCTGAAGCGTGTCACATCCTTAGATGTCACGCAAACTTGGGGCCGAACAGATGCAGGTCGATGGAATGAAGGGGAGGGACATGCATCGAGGGATTTTTGAGTTTTCTGGTTCCTTGAAGTGATGGGTGAGATTCCTGTTATATCATGGTTCCTGTCCGTCGGGTTGACTGAAAAGGGGGCTGGAGAATGCTGAGTGTCCATCAGTCAACTGATGCGCGACAAGTTGTCCATGATGGATTGCACTTCTTTCTCCAGCTGGCCATGCCACATCCCCCGCTGACAGGCTAACCGTCAGTCTAGCAAATAGACTTAAAAGCACAACCGTGGAGTGGCATCTCGGTTGCGCTGCCGGAATGGAGGACAGCCTGACAGGGACCCCAGCCCGCGTCTCTTCCCAGATGGCACCAACGAGCCGACGCTTCCAGCTTCCCAGAAGCTTGGAGTTGCTGCTGTGCTTCTTATAAGCTTTGCTGAACTACCTGTCTTACCTACCTATCCCGTCCGTCTGTGCTCCTCGCCCTCTCCCGTCCTCTCCTCTCCTCTCCCCGTCCCACGTCACTCCCGACCACCACCTCGCCCATCATGAAGATCTCCCTCCTCCTCTCCGGCCTGCTGTCCGCCAGCCTCGCCGCCGCCCAGGCGAACGGCACCATCTACAGCGGCCCCGTGCCTGAGGAGCTCAATGGCTCCAACTTCACGTACCCCTGGCCGGTCAAGCTGTTCAAGTTCAACAGCCAGATGCAGGACCTGGAGATGGCCTTCATGGACGTGCCGCCCACGTGCAAGCCCAACGGCCGCACTGCCCTCATGTTTCACGGCAAGAACTTCTGCGGCCCGACCTGGGAGGACACCATCCGCGTGCTCACTAGCAAGGGATACCGTGTCATCGCCGCGGACCAGGTCGGCTTCTGCAAGAGTTCCAAGCCGGACAACTACCAATTCAGCCTGCAGCAGTTGGGCTGGAACACCAAGGGCTTGCTTAATGCTCTAGGACTAGAGAAGGTGACAGTGATCGGCCACTCGCTGGGCGGCATGCTCACGGCACGCTTCGGCCTGGACTGGCCCGACACTGTGCACGAGATGGTCATGGTCGATGCTGTTGGGCTCGAGGACTACATGCAGAAGGGTGTCCCATATATCAGCATCGATCAATCATACCAGACCGAGTTAGCCAGCACCTATGCATCTATTAAAGGCTACGAGCAGGCCACCTACTACGCCGGCACCTGGAACTCAAGCTACGACACCTGGGTGCAGATGCTGGTCAACATCTACTACGGCCCGGAGCGTGAGACCTACTGCAAGAACCAGGCTCAAATCGTCGATCTGGTGCTCACGCAACCTGTAGCTCACTACTTCAAGGACATCAAGCCCCGAACACTCATCATGGTTGGCGACAAGGACAACACAGCCATTGGAGGGACCTGGTCGCCGCCTGCAGTTGCTGCGAAACTGGGTCACTTCAACAAGCTGGGACCAAAGGTGGCTTCTGAGATTCCGCACAGCACGCTCGTTCAGTTCCCCAATGACGGACATGCGCCGTTTCTCTCGAGCCCCGATCAATTCTACAAGGCTTTGCTGGGTTGGCTGTCCAAGTAAGACTTCTATGTAATACATTATATATACTATACATAATACATCCACTATCAAACCCATCTTCATTTACATCAAAAACTGTATACTACTGAGTATGTACACATTGAGGGGGTCAAGACATCCTCTCTGCCTACCCTGCAGGAGAACAAAGAATCAGTCAAAAAAAAATAATCGATTGGTTCCCATCTTGTAGTGAGTGGACTAGGCTCTTTCAAATCTTTGGTGGCTCCTTTATTCAAATATATTATTTGCTTCTAGACATTCGTGTCTGCATGTTAATATCAAGCATCGTCCAGCTAACTCATGAATAACTCAGCGTGTCACACATCCCTCACATGAGGATAAGAACCTTTCAATGGACCATTTACAAATATCCGAAGAAAGCATTTCCAGTGCATTCTGGCTGGCGCCATGACCAGCCGTGTCATAGAATGTTCTTTGAATTGTCTAGCGGCACGACCAAACAAATGTTCAATGAAGACTCATTGTCTCGAGTCAACCTCTAGCAAACCGTCCCAGCAAACAGACACTCCATCTAAGCGTCATGTTCGACCACTCACAGAATGATGTCAACCGTCACACTTTGCCCCGGTGTTCTACCTCCTGTTCTATTCAATGCCACAAGAGTTACACCCCTCCCAGCGTGAGCCCCTGTACAAGTGCCCAGAAAGAGTCAGAGACAAACCCGGTATTGTAAATCAGGCTGTCATGTCTTCCATGCTTTCCCTCTCCCTGTCAAACCTCCCATCGTAACTGTCTCTGGGACTCATGATCGACGCACCATGGAAGCTGTTCAGTTCTCTCATCCTCACTCGAGGAGAGGCTGCCACGCCGACTCACACGAGACGAGAACACCTAAACGTTCCAGGGACGAACTCGGGACGAAGTACTTTGAACACCATGCCTGCGCCTCTTCACTGTCTTCGGACTCATTCTGTCAGTGTATCGCCGATTCCCCCTTCGTCTTGCGTCGATGAACACGGGATAACGGGACGCCGCATAAATATACATCGAGGAGCAGAAGTTTGGTCCTCTTCATTTATTCGGAAACAAAAGAGCTCTTGCCATCTGTAAGTCTTGTTATACACTTAACACTATCCTTTGATAGAAGCCTGTCTTCCCAACAGGCAGACTGTAGACCAGAGGAAATAACAGAGAATAGAGCAAGGCAAGCAGACAACGAGAGAAGAGAAGAAGAAACAGAACCGAAGAGATGAAACCTCAAGTCTCTGAGGACGCTACCGGCCAGATGAAGAAGGTTAAGGGTAAGGAGGTACAGCTGCCCTCAAAGCAGCATCAAAAGTCAGGAAGTCAACCTCAGGGACCTAACAACGAGACCCTGACAGGCGATGCGAACATCCTCGAATCATTCCCTACTTTTCAGAGACTGGGCTCTCCTGTCAGTGATTCCGGCTCTAACAGCACCGTCCAGGATCCTTCTCCCCGTGCCCAGACCCCAACAAACTCCGATCTTCTACAAGGGCCCCTGACTCCGAGCCGCAACCACCTCCTCCCTTTGTGGGCGCCCTCACCAGAATCATCACCCTGGAGCAGCATCCGCTCAGCCTCCCCTTTTCCCCCGGACCGGTATTCATCTCCGGCACCGCCCCCATCCCTCGCCGAGCGTGTCGCCTCCAGTATCAAGAGCCTCTTGCCCGGAGGCAGCAAAACCGCTGGCCATGGTCAGGAAGAGGATTCTCTTTGGGACCCCCTTCAGCAGCCGAAGAGTTCAGGGCCCCGGGTCTACCGTCCCTGCCAACACGTTAACGAGAAGACATGCTGTTGTAAGGCTATCCTCGCTCCGGATCACCAGGGCGATTTCTGCGACCATTGCTGGAGTGGTGAATGCCCTGGACCGGCTGAACCTGGCTCTATGACGCACGACGTCCTCGTTCACGGTCCTCGTGCCTTGGATGACTGGGACTTCAAGAAGCTGTAAGTCTTGATTTCAGTTTAGGTCCTGCGCTGGGACTTGACATCAGTGTGCTTAGATCCTGTCTCTCCTTTCGACATGTAAATCTTCCTTTGTAGATCTTAGACGAATGAATTAACAGTCTTTCCTGCAGCCATTCTACCCCCCCTCCATTCACAGTGAAACGTACAAATTTCGACGGTTCTCGAGGGAGCATGCACTTGCTCTGGCATCTTTTTGATTTGCTGAAATTTTGGTATCATCTATTTTCGTCGGGCTGACCTCGAACTATCTAGGTATCATGTGAAAACTTTGCCAGACCAGCAAGCACAAACAGAAATCTTAAAAGAAACAAATAACATCGAACATTGGGTGTGAAACGCCGGCGGCTATGCATCAAGTTGAACCCCCCATTTTCCTTTGACCGTAACTTCTGACTTCCGTCTTAGAATCCATACTTATCGTGTCGTTCATCGCGAAGACATTCAGTGAGTGACTCGCCTCACCCACAGTGTCGTTGGTTCGAATTCACCATCCCTATCGAGTCGCTTGTTGGCTCGGTACAGTTTGAGTCCCAGGTCGTGCTCTTCGCGTTGAATCTCCGCTAGCTCCTCCCTGAGACCCTCAACTTTCTTCTTCTCGACCTCTCGCTTGCGCAGAACATCAGCGCTAGCTAAGATGTTGTCGGTAGGCATCAACTCTGTCATCTGCTTGATGCTTTTATTGATGTTAATTCGACGATGCGCTAGACTTTCGAGTCGGGCATTCAGGTTTGCGACCCGATCGTTGGCTGATTGGATCTCCGGAGGCGCAGGTGGAAGTGCTTTACTGGTCGACAGAATAGAAATTGGACGGTCTTTAGACTCCTTCGCCTTATCACGGCCTTCGAAGTCTGGCGTATAACTGGTGTTCATTGTGATGACAATTGGCTCCGCTGAAGCTGATCTGACGCTGCTTCCACCAGGAACTGGTCTCCTACGATCCATTACCGAGGTGAGCTGGGTGGGGGGTGTTGGCATCGGCGGGCGGTCCTCCTCAAGCGAATCACGGTCACGGGGGGTACCGGGAATCGTTGTATTGCAGGTGGTAATGCTGAAACGCGAGGGAGGCTGGACCCAGGGGTCAGCGGGCGTTGAGGGAGACGAGAATGCACCTGTCGTGACGATTTGGGGCTTTGAGTACGGCTGAGAGTTGTCGGGCTGCGTCGAATAGACGGAGCTCGACGTTGAGATATGAGGGTTGTGAGAGTTGAGCTGTGCC
Organism: Xenoacremonium recifei; assembly: GCA_012184525.1. Classification (NCBI taxonomy): domain Eukaryota; kingdom Fungi; phylum Ascomycota; class Sordariomycetes; order Hypocreales; family Nectriaceae; genus Xenoacremonium; species Xenoacremonium recifei. The sequence continues at coordinate 17,272 of WOFQ01000024.1, read as the reverse complement.
TGTGAGGGCGGCGGCTTCCTCTTAATGGCCTTGTCCGTGGTGGCCAGGTTGGGAGAGAGGAAGGGCGGGGCCCCTGATGATCCGGTCGTTTGGGTTGGAGGGGGAGGGCTTGCATGCGACACTGTAATGGGAGATTCGGCATATGGAGGACTGGGGTATGGCTGCGCATGAAGATCAGGCTGCGAGGACGATTTGGCCGCGTCCCTCAGCTTCTGATTCGACCTGGAGGGCAACAATCGACGTACGGCCGCCGCGGCGCCGCTAGACGTTTCAGATCCAGCTGGCCCGACAGGGGACATACGGCTGACACGTCTGTTGCTTTTGGCCGGGATACTTAGCGGCGCGACGCTCAAATCGTCTCGAACTGGATCAACTGTTGCGGTCCGGCCACTTGCACCGTTCCACGGAGGTCGCTCGTCCAGTGCTTCCGGCTTGCTCCTGCCAAATTGACGCATTCGCTGGCCGAAAGATGGCGGCGGTGGGTTGCCGGTTCGATGGACTTGGGGACCGGTGACAATAGTGGTCAGTCCGAAGTTTTGTTGCTCATCTGGCGTGCGTGGGGGTTGTTCCCAAGGATGCTTGACTGAGAGATTCTGCTGGTCTCGGAGGTTGTCCTTGGACTGCGACTGCTTGAGTGTCGAAACTACCGGCTCCGGGTTCCTTCGCTTCTCACGTCTCATCGTGGGAATATGGCTTTTTGAGAGCTGATATTGTTGGGCAGGCCGTGGGGGAGGCGGGCCTGGATGTCGAACTCCATGGCTGCCGATGAACTGTTGCTTGGAAGCATCGAACGTCTCTTCAATGGGGGAGACATCCCCATCGTGAGCTCTACATGCAAGACATCGAATCAGCCATGGTACTCTCAGTTTCAGTTTGAGCTTCTTTGTGGCTCGGGTAAAAGTGGGCGGCTCCTCGAGTCGTCGATAGCCCATGACGTCGCAAGTCGAGTTGCGTGAAGGCTTGGATGACTCTGACGATGATCGAAACGTCCCAAGATTTCAAGGCAGGACAAACAAAGTTGAGAGCAAAGAGAAATAGACAGAATAGCAGAAGACAAAAACAACCAAAACCCCAAGCTGGGACCAAAAAATCAAGGGCCAAAAAGTCGAATTAAAAAGCGTAGATGGACTCACCCGTGTCGTGAAGCATTGAACTCTGGCGAGCTCGGCGGCGAAATCTCGATCGCCCCAGTCGGTCGCCCGTACATGTCTCTGACCCGAGTCTTGAAGCGGGAAGTCGCAGCGGGGAGTTGATCAAGCGAAATGGAAGCCGGGTTCCGACTGGGCTCACGATGAGGCCGTCGCGGGTTTCGTGGAGGGGGCGGGCGGACAGGCGCAACGGGAGGGAGGGCTGCTTTGTCGTCGGGATCGGCAGGCGGGGAGCTGATTGATGGAAGGGTCAGCCAGGATGATTGGGGAAAAGAGAGATTCTCATGACGGAGGAAATGGCAAGCAGGAGGTTGAAGGAGTGAAGGTGAATGGCAGGAGGAGAAAAAAAAAAGTAAGGTGTTGTTGTTTGGCGAAGATGGCATGAACACCTCAGGCACAAGGAAGGATCGCCCTGGTCACCTCCTTCATGTCACCTCCATGTCACGCCCCCCATGCTATGGCATTGAATGAACAACACAGCTGAGTTCCGGCTGCTGCCACCATTTGCTGCTGACGGAGGGCGAACATGTCAAAGGCCCATGAGAGAGATTACCATGATCCACCGCCTGTGATCCATGCAGGGCCCTGGCCATCCCATGACGGGCATTCCGGCATCAGCACTGGCAGCAGGGAGCCTTGGACGAGCCGCAACGGGTCGTCACGAGATGCACCGCCGAGGCCTCAAACGAACTACTGCGGCTGCCGGAGCACTAGAAACGTTCTAAATGCAGATGAAAGTTGACAAGACCCCGTAATAACGACCCTGCAGGATGCGGCTGGAACTTTGGGGCGACTGGGGCAGAACGCTAACAGAGTCCGGCGCCCAGCGAGGCTCCCTGCTGGGGAATGACGATGGATGGAATTGTGCTGTAAGAGAATTTGAATTGACATAGAACATAACTTACGGCTGTCTCGAGTCGGGGCGTGGCACCGTCTTTCCCCGCCGAATCTCGAATTTGTAGGGGCCGTTGGTGATGCCTAGACCGTGCAGGCGGTTCTCGAATTCGTTTTGCCAGAAGTCTCGCTCGCCGCCGTGCTCGATCGGCCGCACGAATCGGAAAGCTCTGGGGCGTCGGCTGTTGTTGGCGCTGTCGTAGGTCTGGGAGCGAGAGTGATGGCGGACGTGGTGGGAGAAGAGAGGGTGAGGGTGCCCCATTGCTGGGGCGGTGGCAGTTTTGTCCAGCATGGCCGCCATCTTCTTAGGGCGGGCGGACAGCTGTTAGTTGGGCTGACACAGCGGGAAACGAGCGGGTAGGGCGCTGGTGGTATCGTGCACAGTTGGCGCTCCAGGCAGGGCCGCTGCTATTTTTGGTGCTCTTCAGAGCCCGGTCACCAGCCCGCTGATGAGATGCTGAAGCTAGAGAAGGATGGTAGGCGACTTGGCGTTTTCTCGCGAATTGGTGGCTGAAGGCGCAGCTGACGATGAGAATCAAAGAACGAAGGTCGTCAAAGAGCGTCCGGGAAAGAACGAGAATTAAAAGAACGAAGAAGAAGAGCCAACAACACGTCCACGATTGGAGGAACGGCCGAGGGGCAGAAAAATAATAAATAAGACCGGAATCCCGACCAACAACAGAACAACAAAGGGAAAGCACCCGAGATGACGGCGTGTTGGACACGAGGCAGCGCTCCTCGCCTTTATTAACTCCCAGCCCTCCAGCCAACGTGCGACGCTGGCGTGCAAATTAAGGTCGTTGACGGTCCCTCTCGAGGCCGGACCTGCGGCGACGGTGCTCCCAGAATGCGCCAAGATGAGCAAGGAGGTGATGTGTTTATTTCCCTGCTGAGCGGCGGCGAACCCTCCGTAGCCAACCATGTGCGGCCGCTCGCGGTGATCTCGTCCACTGTCAGGGGCGCGGGTCTGGGGGGCATGCGGCCGGATTGCTGTTGGCTGGCTGCCACGAAAGGCGCTGGTCCGTCAACATCCACCAACGAGGCGCTGGCGATGCATGTTGAATGGACGAGGAGGCGTCCTGGCCGAGGGCTAGGTCTCGTGACTGCGGACATGCCTGATTCAGATGTTGTTCGGTCCCTTACAGGTAAGACGGCAGGTGGTAGGGCAAGGAAGCTGCAACCCAGCAGCAGGCGGTAAATCTACCGCGCGCTTCCGCTCCTCTGGCGGTTAGGGCCTCTTTCGTCTTTCAACACTGTGTCTCACTTGCAAGTCGACAGGGCACTGATCGCGAGCCGATCAGCCTTCACATCCTTGTGTGGTTCATCTGTCAATCAAACAGCTGACTGCAATTGGATCTCGTTGCTAACACCACGGTAACAAATTAACTTCCGGTTCCGGTTCTGCTGCCTCTGGGGCAATCATCTCATGCAGAAAAGGGACCAGTCCAAAGATGACCACCATGCATTGCTCACTCAGTCTGATGGATACTTCATTCTCGATCGTATAGTACCGGTATACTGTGCCATACTTCCTCTTCCCAACGCGAATTTCACCTCTTATAAGGAAGACGATGCTCAGGCTGTCGAGCTCTGCAAATCGGCCTTCCTCTGCAGGGATAAGGACTGTGCGGACTGGGATTCCTCTGTCATTTGGGATCTTCAAATGACTGGGTTCAGTTTCTGTTACTTTCATGGGTGGATATCAGGACTGACTTGACTTTTAACCGCTTCAATAGTCATTCCATAAGGCGGTTGTATGGTGATATTGCTTCGCAGGATTTGCTGGTCAGATGGATCGTCCTCACTCGTAACAGGCATCTTGGGTTACCAGATGATCTTTGGTGCAGTATGATCAACTGGCAAGAGGTGATTTGACAGAGGGTCTGAATTCGTGCACCATGAGCTGGAAAGAGTTGGGCAGAGTTGGGCAGAGACGAGAGGCTTGTCGGGATATCGATTACCCTTTCCGAGCCTTGCATCTGCACGCCCCAGGCACATATCTGCAACTCACAGATGGAGGGTTAGTCTCATGCAGGCACGACGCGTGATTACTTGCCATGGCTGGATTTCCATGAAACCCTCCCATTTACCGCTCTAGTAGCCTTGACAAGCTGCGGAAGACTGAGAGACAATGCCTACAAATTCGCCGTCATTTCTAAGTCCAGATGAGCCTAGCATTGAAAGATTGAGGATATTGAGAGATTGGAATAAAAAAAAACATTGATACAGCGTGGATTATTCGTAACTTCACTGCCAATCTTTCAGCGTCGTGTCTGCTTGCTGAATGCTCGCCGCTTGAAGGCCATACCCCCACAAAGCCTTTCGGTTCCCAGGATCCCTCGCCTCCCGAGATGTTTGGCGCTCTTCAGAGCCATTCAAGTACAGAGCCTTTTCTTTTGGAGGGTCAATATCGAAGCAAGCTCGGATCACATCACTCGCGCTCTTGGATGGCGTCCGCAGGATCCCGTTGGGGTTGAGCTTGACCGTGATAGGAGTCACCAGTGGAAGAACAACCTTGGTGCTCAATACACTGAGTGTGAAGTTTCCTCGTCGGACTAGCCCTGATGCCATGGCACCGGGGTCCATGCTCATCACTGAGATATTGGATAGCTCGGGGTCATGGGCAAGGCGATCTGCCAACTCATGCCTGCGTAGCGTTCTGTAAACGGTTGGTTCTAAAGAAGAACGGGAATCACGTACATTAAGATAACCGCGCAAAGTTTACTCGCGCCATATCTTCGGTACCCAGTATACCAGCCGCCTTCCGCTTTAGGCGAGTTCCATTCTCCCTTGGCGAGAGCCTCAGGCCCGGGGAAGATCGTGGTGTAGTTCTTGTACGGGTCATTGCCGCCCGCCTTATTGCGCTCGTCGTCAACACTTGAGGGTCTGTTAGTAACTGGTCGATAATCTTATTTTCCAGCGTTGATTTACTCATGGGACCAGCTTCCGAGTATGAGAATACGTCCGCTCTGCTTGTCCATGCTTTGGAGCAGCATCAGAGACAACAACATGTTGGCTAAGAAATTGACTTGCCAGGTCATCTCGAAGCCATCTCCAGTCATATGCTACCCTCGCAATTAGTTTGGCCCCTTTGAAATCCTCGGCCTGGACTCACCATCTCTGTAGCATCCTGGTACGCGGCATTGAGGATGAGTGCTCGAATAGGTGGCATTTCTCCGGCAGCGACTTTCTTGTTAATGTTGCCGGCAACTTTTCTGACACTGGCAAGGGAACCTAGATCTAGGTCGGTGATCTCATGCTTGTGCGAGCGAGGAGCATTGGCAAGTGTCTTCTTCAGAGCTGTTGCCGAAGCTGCTTTCCGAACAGTATAGACGCCCATATACTTGGACGTCAAGTCGGACCTCTTGAGGATATGTTGGACAATGCATGTCCCCAGACCTCCGTTGGCCCCTGTGACAATAATAGAGCCTTGAAGAGAAGTCATTGTATTTTTTTACCTAGTATTTGTTTATATTGAAGACAGAGTCTACTGCTCAAAGATACCCTCACAACTTGGCACTTATACCGGACCAACTCCGCAGATGGTGGCCGATCTAGGACGGCCCCATTTTTGTTAGACAACTTGCAGTAGGCACGCGTTCTAAACTAACAGAAACGGCTGATATCAGCCACAAGAGCTCCACCAAGTCCGCAAGAAATCCGACTTACACGGACAAGTCTGGAGATCACATCCACCAGTAGGTCCGCTTGAGTATTATTAGTGGCCATTACTATCAGAGCATACATAGTGAGTCTTAAGTTCTATGGGCTCCGTCACATACGTATAAGTAGAACATAAACGACAATCAGAGACATCTTGCTATTTTCAGCCTATCAATTTAACTATATACCATTCAGGCACTGCCAATATGTACAGGAAAATGTGAATATCGTCGACAACGCTTCAAACTTTTATCGACTTGGAAACTTAGTGGAAGAGCTCGATGGCGTCAAAGATATAGTTCGGGCTCAGGAAGTCGGTGCCAGAGCTTCCGGAGATGCAGTCGATTGTGATGGTATTCGTCCCCGAAACAAGAGTCCCGGCGGGAATTGTCACATCGTAGACTTCCCCATATCCGCGGTATGCACCACGGGTAACGCCACGTGAGTCAATGCTGGTAGGTGCGCTGAAGGACTGCGAATAGCTGTTGACTGTGACGGATGGACGCCCGCCTGCGAAAGCGAGTGTAGTGCCTACGCGCAGCGTGGCGGATGAAGAAATGGCGGAGCTCAGGCTGAACTTGATAGTGATGGGATTGTTGACCGTCTTGAAGATGGCCATCGGGAAATCACCGGCACTGCTAGATCCGACGGTATAAGTGACAGGACCCCAGCTGGACATACGATCATCGCTAGGGTGCATCCGCAACTGATTTGCAGCATTGAGAAAGCCGGTTGGTTGGCCGTCCCAGTCGCCAATCTGGAAGACGGTTGTGTGAGAGCTTGTGGTAATAGCGGAGGTCGCTTTGATGGAGGACGACGTGGTGCTTCCCGCAGAGACGGTAACAGACTGGGATGCTACATTCAGCTCGCCTTGGTAAAGTACCATAGTGTAAGTCCCTGGTGTCATGTAGGGCGATGTGAAGGCACCAGACGATGAGGCATACGTCCAGTACTGGAAGTCATCGTTGTACCAGTGGACGACAATATCAAAGCCGGATTTGACGCCCGAAGCCGTACCAGAGACTCTTCCTCGTGCCGAGTCGGCCGTGTATCCGGAGATGCTTAGCCCGGAAAAGAAGCTGAAGTCTGTCTCGCTCTGTTTCGGAATTCCGCTGCGCGAGAATACCAACGCATACGGACCATGGAAGCCCTGACGATACGCCTCGGTCTGTACGTGATTGGAGTTCATGTAGAAGGTCAGGGCGCTGAAGTCTCCGTTGTTATTAGTATTGATATCGCGATGGAACGGCCCGCCCGAGCTCTTCTCGTATGAGCGCGAGGCATGAGCGACAAGACAGGCATGAATATCAGCAGCGCTACTTGTGAAGCAGTATACGTCGTTGTCGATGAAGCGTTGCGATGAGTAGAACTTGGAACGTGTCTCATCGCCCACCAGAAAGACATCTGAACCCTCGATAGCAGTGCCGCCAGAGGTATCAGAGGCTTCGCCAAAGGGATACTCGTCGGGGAGCAGTGTCCGGTCGAGGCGAGCGATGTACCGCAGCTCGCCGATGGAAGGCTCAGAGTTGGTGTCGGTGGCCATGTAAATAGAGGTCTCGCCAGAGGGAATCACATAGTAGTGGGTGAGGTCGAAGTCACTATTGTCGGCGACGCAAGTGACCTTAACATACGAACTGCTGATGATGGCATACGAGACATCGGCGGATCCCAGGCCGGAAGCAATATGTGAAGTCTGCGACGAATACTGATACTCGGTCCCACGGTACTTAATGGATGTAATAGAGCAGTCGGTGCGGCTCACGGTGACGACGAAACCATTAGTGCTTCCTGAGTCAATAACAAAGCTAGATGTCGAAGTTGTGACGCCAAAGGCTGCCAGAGCCGGAGCGGCGCAGGCCAGCAGCGCAATGAAGGGGTTGAAGGAAACCATGGTGAGAAGTTACTAGACAGACAAACGAGGAATAGAAGGACAGAACATAACTCGAAAAAGGGATCTCCCACCATTAGTATAGTTACGGAGTATTCGGCTGCTATGTGTACGTATATCCTCTTTCGGCGCATTGGCCGACGCGGATTGGAGGAGAAATGGACCCGGAGCCTGCGGAGAAGCCGGTGGATCGGCACGACCCCTTTCATCACCGACAACTGTGGTGTAGCGGCATTGCGCCGGATACAGCACCGAGGCCGAAGAAAGCTTTAATTTATGGTTGTATCGTCCATGCAATCTTCTATTGGCTGGATATATAGAGGTCTTGGCACGATCCCTTTGCGTGATTGAGGGGATTATTCTGGCGGAGTAAGGGTTCGTATTCATGGACAATGCGTAGTATTTTCTTGGGTCTATGGCCATGGGTGGTATAATGCTCTCTTCTTTCAGGTGGAAGCTCCGTTAATAGCCTGTACAAGTATGTAGTTCATATCGGTACTGCTTTTAGCAAAGTCAGGTTTGTCTTTCAGACATGTTGAATAGAAGAGCGATGAGAACTTCATAACATATATGCTCGTTTTAATAAATCCATATCTGTGTCCTTAGCCAAGTTCCAGGAATGCCAATGATTCCCCTTTTCTTTCAATGCACCCGTATTTCCGTAACAAAAACTCCAATTTCTTTTGAAACTCCATGCTCACCAAATCACTCCGCCCAGAGCTAGAGCCCAAAGTCCAACCACAACCTCCGCTAACCCCCGACTGACCCCTCCTTTCAGTGCCGAACTCGAGCCACTCCCGCTTGGCGCCTGGCCATTGTCGCTGCTGTCGGAGTACTCGATCCGGAAAACCTCGGTCAGCCCGCTTGGTGTGCAGATCGTCCCCGCGGCGCACTGCATCTCAGCGCTCCATCGTCCACTGGCACAGCGCTGGAACGAGTCCGTCATACAGTTCCACTCGCCCTCGGTGTCGCAGGACGAGCCGACGGTTTCTGTGCGGCGGAGGAGCGCGGGTTTGATGCTTTGCGGGGCCGTAAGGGTTGTTGATGCTGACGCCGATGCTTGGACGGCAAATGCCAACATGAGGAGGCATATGGTCGTTGATGGTCGTAGAAGGAAGTTTGTGAAGGCCATGATGATAGCTCAGGGGTACGCAAAGAGAGTCCGGAGATGTGGAGACCGGGATCGGATCCGGATATGTGGAGAGATCGGACTGGGTGCCGGAAGGTAGATCAATACACTTTTTCTTCGCGAAAATCTCAAGTACCGACAAGACAAAGCCTTTCTGGTCTTTGTTCCCCGGCACTTGCAATTTAAATACATCGTCCCCTTCCCCGTGCCATACCGCCTCGTGCCATACCCCTGTGAGTGAATTCATGTTGGTGCCCAGTGGTGGAGCAGAGCCTGGACGTGGAAATGCCCTATTGGAGCAGCTGGATCCATCGACGATGGTGGTGAGATTGTGATGCTGGCACCCAGTCCATCGCACTGCATGATTTTGTGGGGGATTTTGGGCTGTTATTTGTGTGCCGAAGGTGGGATGTGATGTAGGGTCAACGGCGAGATGCGGGAGGCGGTGGAAAGCTGGCGATTGGACGACGAGCCTTCAGGTAGAACCTAAATTCAGGTACCTTGCAGCCTGTCAGAAGTAAGGCTCGGATCGGGCATAAGCGACGGGCGCTGATTATGATGGCTATGCTGCCGATTGGGTATAAATCTCAGGGCCAGAATCTGTAAGAGTTGGCGTTGTGGAGGGAGACCAAGACCAACGGGGCAGTTACACTACGTCCCGTCAATCGTGACTCAACAGCAGGCTTCATTGTCTAGCTAGCTAAGAAAAGCAAAAAAGGATCAAAAAAAAAGGACATACAACATTGGGGATTCGCCAGTCGTCACCGACCTGACTACTAATCCAACTCTTACTTGGTTATCGGTGGAGATCGGACGGGATCCTGATTTGACAAGTAGATGTGGTCGTATGTGATGATTTCCTGTGGGTAGGATGCTTATGAAGAAGATGAGAGCAGTAGGTAATTGGGTTCAAAAGACCATTAAATTTGCTACGGGCGACCAAAGCGCCTAAGTGTATGAACCACCAGAAGATCGAGATCAACTTGGAAGTCGTGAACAGTAAAAACCCAAGGTTTTCCCTCTCTCGTTCCCTTCACCCCATTTCCACCTGGGAATCAAACAGATTCCGTATTCCTGGAATCTGGCACCCGCATGTCCGCAAAAGGTGCCTTCACCCGGCGTTCTTGTCGTTCGCGTGCAGCTTCTTGGCTCTTCCGGTAAATCAGGACGATAACCAGAACCAGCACAACCAGTACCACGATCGGGACGAAGATGAGAACCACAATGAGGGTTGATTTCCCTGCTTGTTCTTCCGAGACGGTGATAACCGTGCTATTGGGGAGGCCCCCAGGCCCGAATTGGAAGTCCATGATACAGCCCGATGTTGGTTGTAGTAAAGGAAAGGTACCTGCGAGTTCATTAGAAGCTGAAACCTATAGATGGGGGCTGCTACTTACGTAGGTACGGACAAAATATCGTAGAGACAATTGGCGAAGCTTGGTCGCAAGGCAGAATGCTGGTGGCGGATTATACGATCAACGTACGACCAGGCCGATGATAAAAAACCAAGACACTTGAGAAGGCAGTTGCTTCAGAAGGATCGAAGTTCTGTCAGCGCGATACAACATCATTCTTATAGACGTCAGTGTTAATTCGCAATCTTTGTATTGTAGCCGCCATTTCTCCTTCTCATTTCATGCCTTTGTCTACACCTTTCTTAGTGTTGTTTCGGCAAGAGACATAACATCGTCGGAGGCGAACTTCTTCAACAAGCCACCTCTGGTCATGAATTGGTTCTCAGATTTGGTTCGTCACCGTTCAATCCAATTTCCACATTCTTATTCATGGTGCAAGCGGGAAGCCACTTGCATGGTTCACGGGACTGGTGCCGGCGGGGTCTTTCTTTATTCACGAACAGGGGTTTTCAAGAACGGACATTGATGAACGTATTGATTATCAAAATTATTCATTACTTTCCCCTGACACGCGTCTCCAGCGCTTGGTCCGCGTGGCCGCATGTTTGCTTCCTGTGGTCTATCTAAAAGTTTCGTCGTAGATGGTATCTTACAAAGAGAACAAGAGGCTGATACCTCAAAGACGCTAGCTATGTCTTGGTGCCTATGCAACCGTATTTGCTCCGTGAATGCCCTATTTTCCCTTGCCAACTCCTAATAAAACAAAATCGCTTCTTAGCTCATCTTTCATGGAAATCATAATACAATCTAGAAGGTGATGGTGGTCATATGCGAGCGCGGTAGACATTGGTGCTGTTCCATGGTGGGTATGTAGTATGCCACATGCCGTTATCATATGTGTGTGAGGTAGATAACGTCGAGGTGAGAGGTTCAGGGATAACCGTAATAGTGGTGAGCGAGGATGGGGTAGTGGTAGACTGCACCACGATGGTGGTAGAGGTACTGTTGGTCTGGGCGGGAGGTGGAGGTGCAAATGCTGGAACCACCGTCGTCGATGTAGTTGAGGTCGGTGTCTCTGCAGGGACAAGGATAGTTGTGGTGACGGTCGAGAGCGTGGTCTCCGAAGACGTAGTCAACGATGTTGATGTGCAAGAGGTAGATATGGTGGAGTTTGTGCTAGAGGGAGGAACCACAACTTCAGTTGAGTGTACTGTCGTGCTCTTGGCAGAAGTCGAGGAGGGCGAAGTAGAGCTCTCGATTGACGTCGCTTCGATGGACTGTGTTGTAGTACTCGTCGTTGTTGTTGGCTCAGGAGTGGTTGTCGTTGACACAGACACACTCGAGGTGACTGGGATAGTGGTAGTGGTCGATTGAGTGGTCGACGTTGACGTCGAGCTCGAGCTTCGAGTTGGAGTTGTTGCGGGCAGCGACTCGGAAGACGGCGCAGGCTCTGATGCAACCTGCTGGGTTGTAGTTGTAGTTGTCGAGGTCGATGATGTCGGCTCAGGAACGACAGTAACGGTCTGGGTGACAGGTTGGTTGATGTCGACGATCGAGATGGTCGTTGGCACATCTCTAGTCACGGTCTTTGGTGATTCTGTGACAGTTTCGACAGATCCAGTCTCGGTGACCGTGTGCGTGACGGGGTTCTCCTCCGTCTTGACGACCGTGCGAACAACGGTCACGGTCTCATCGCCATTGTCACTGCCGCTTCCACTACTACTTCCACTGCCGCCACTGCTGCCAGAACCTGAGTTGGGACTTGCACTGGGTTCTAAAGGTACAACTGAATATGACGGTTCTGAGGGATCCCGACGAACAACTCTGTGTCGGGGGACAACGAGGGCGGCGGCGTAGGATGCGCCGAGGGCGAGGGTCAGTGAGGTTGACAGGCGCATCTCGACAACCCGAAGACTTCTTCCTCAAGGGAGGGTGGGAGGTGGTTCGTAGCGTGCAGTGCAATGCTTCTGAAGAATGACAGAAGCTGCAGCTGACGGTGATGTGTATGTGAATACTGGTGCTTGACGATCAAAGAAGAGATGACTGAATCACAGACGAGGTGAAGGATGATCGACAGATGTAGTTTCTCATTACGAGGTAGTATGCGTTGGAGAGGAAAACAATGGAGAAATACGAACCTGCGCAGGAGTTTTAACGGCTTTGAAGGGCTGCAATTCGGATGGCTGGTGAGCCTGCAATTGCTGGTGGTTGGCGTGTTGTGAGTGGCCTAGAATCAGGTGAAGGCGTCGCAATTCGTTGGTGGGGGGAACGGGCTAAGGCAGGGGCCGGCTCACCAGCCACCCGAAATTTCAGGCTCCGGCCGCTGTGATTGGTCAGCCACACATTAAGGGACCGCCCTGCCTCTCGTTTGCAGCAACAATCACAGCTGAAGCTCGGGCTATCGGCAGTGAGATGCTTTTTCGGGATGCAATGCAATGCAACCTTGCAAGATAGTTTCCGATATTCATCTATCTGCCGCGTATCCTGCTTTGCCTCTGCACTTTTTTTGCAACTTGCGGCACCTCAAGCCGAGCCGTTGTGTCCTGTTAGCCTGCGTAACCTGGCGTGGCGGTGCGACGCCGCTTAAGGCAAGGCTCGTCTAGCTGAAGGTGGCTGGTGAGGAGCTTCCCCTGGACGGCCTCCACTGAGGGGCACGCTAAGCTACCGGACACTGACAGTACAAAGCCCGGCCTGTGCCCCCGCAGTGCCCCTCGCCAGCTGGTCCGATCATGAGGAATCCCAGGTCGCCAACTGAGCCCCAGGGCTTTGACGCTGTCAGATTCCAAAAGTCAGGGCTGCTGGCCATATGCGCCACTATTGAAGCTCTTGTACCTGAATTCTGCTGTAAATGTTCGTCGCGTCATCCCGCCCGAGCAGGGTCCCGGCAAGTCGCTGGGCTGCGCCACAAGTTGCCCAAGAGTACGCAACGGTCTGCAGCGTTGTGGCAGCTGATCGGCCTAATGACGTGAACCAAACCCAATGGGCTGGAAGCTCAGCCACAGCCGAGTCCTTGCGATGGCCACTTCTATCAGTCATCGCGGGGGATTGGAGCCTGCCTTGTTGGCCTGCTTGGCAGCTGCTTAAAAGAAATCCGTCGTCCTCGCGCCACACCTCGTCACGTAGCTCCAACATCCCATCTTTTGCTACAGCTGTCCGTCTCTCAAAGAGCTTTTAGCATCATCCATCCATCCATCCATCTATCTCAAGAGCTCCCCATCTCCCCTTGAAACAGCCGCAAAAAGATGTCCTACCCAGGATACGGCCCACCCTACGGCCGTGAGTCGCTGCCCCGCGCCTGATCGGAGCCGTACGAGACTTTGCGAATGTGAATCGCTAACAAATTGCGCAGAGCCGCCTCAGGGTTACGGGCAGCAGTATCCGCCTCCCCAGGGTCAATATCCCCCTCCTCAGGGCCAATATCCTCCGCCGGGTCAATATCCTCCCCAAGGCCAGGGCTATCAACAGCCGCCGCCCGGCCAGTATCCTCCTCAGTCGCACTCCCCGTACCCTCCCCAGGGCGGTCCTCCCTACGGCGGCTACCAACAGCCTCCCCCTCCTCAACAATACGGGGGTCCTCCTGGTCCTCCTCCGGGACAATACGGCGCTCCTCCGCCACAGCAGCCTTACCCGCCCCAGGGCGGCCAGTACGGCCAGTATCCTCCTCAGCAGGGCTATGGAGCGCCACCACCGCAACAGTATGGTGCGCCGCCCGCCGGGCCACCAACGCCAGCTTCAGCTGGGTACGGTCCACCCCAAATTATCAACTGGAACCCCGAGCCAGATGCTGAGGCACTGCGCAAGGCCATGAAAGGCTTCGGGACTGACGAGAAGATGTTGATTCGGGCATTGGCCGACAAGGACCCTTACCAGGTGGAACTCATCCGGGGCGCTTACGAAAGGAACCACCGCCGCAACCTCATCAAGGACCTGGAGAGCGAGACCAGCGGGTGGTTTGAGAAGGGGTTGGTCCAAATGGCCCGCGGTCCTCTGCTCGCGGACTGCTTCAACCTGTACGAGGCTATGTCTGGCCCTGGAACCAAGGAGCTAGTCCTCAACGATATTCTTCTTGGAAGATCAAACGCCGACATTCAGGCTATCAAGAGCATGTATCAGCGCACTTTCCGGACAAGCCTCGAGAGCATGGTCAGGGGTGATCTGAGCATGAAGACAGAAAGGCATTTCATGATTGTATTGAGTGCCAAGAGGGCTGAGGACTCTGCCCCAGTGATTCCCCAGCAGGTGGACGACGACGTGATGCAGATCTACAAGGCCACCGAGGGCAAAATGGGCACCGATGAGATCCTTGTGTGCAGCATCCTGAGCCAGAGGAACGACAACCAGATCCGTGCAATCGCGCACAAGTACAGGGAGAAGTTCAACCGGGATCTCGAGAAGGTTATCAAGAGCGTAAGTCTCAGTCTTGCAAAAGTCATCAACCAAAATAAACTGACGATGCTTTTCAGGAATTTTCTGGCCACATGGAGGATGCCCTCCTATTCCAGCTGCGCCATGCCATGGATAAGTACATGCATGCTGCTCAGCTCCTCGAGGATTCCATGGCTGGAATGGGAACCAAGGACCATCTCCTCGTTGCTCGCGTTGTACGATTCCACTGGGACCGGAACTTCCTGGCCAACGTCAAGGGTGCCTACCAGCAGCGCTACGGCAAGAGCCTGGCCAAGCGAATTAAGGGAGAGACGTCGGGCGACTACGAGAGGCTCATGGTTGCCGCAATCGGCGAAACATAATGGAATAGATTCAAGACGGACGAAAGGGAAAGACAGGAGATTATTGTGTCGGTGGGATCGAAACGAGGCTTCACAGCCATAACGGCCGTTTGCTTTTGCTATCGGGGTTTTGGCGCTTGGGTTTCTTGCTGCTGCGATTGTGTCTCGTAGTCTGAGCGACGGCCGGGGGACGACACAGGAGGTGCATGGGATAGGATACCATTGGCTGAGGTCTTCTCTTTTCATTGAATATAAAATTTTGATATTCCACCGTCGAGGCCCAGGCCCGAACCGAGTGACGACTTGTGTAACCACTGAAGCAGCAGGTGGTGTCTCTTCAGAATGAATAACACACTTCATCGTTGACAACTGGTTCAGGCTTTCTTTTTCTTTCTTTGTCCTTTTTTCCACAAAGAGCCCATGAGTGCCTTCAAGCGCTGCCTGATATGCGCATGGTTCAATGCAAGCTGACCTTTGGTGTCTCGACAAGGGGTGATACTCGACGTCTGCGCAAATGCGTGCCCGTTTTCAATCTGCAACGCAACCTCGAATAGACATCAAAAGTCACCAAGGCCATATTCTTTTTTTTCTTCTTTTTTGCGCGTTATGGGGAGCAGTCACTCGCTCTTCTCAAATTGTAAAGCGGCCAATGAGCGAGTGCGAAAGTTAATAGTTGTTGAGGAAGGCACGACCGACTCTGTGTCGCACCTGCCAATAGGAGCCGATGAAAGTTACCATGGCGAAGATAATTCACTACTCGACTCCTGTTGCTATGAAGTCATCTTTTTTTGTTTGTTTTGCAAGCTCGTCCTTTTTTTCGACTTTCTTCTAAGGATGAAAACATTTTGACAGTCTATATATTATCCGAGCGAATCTCTTCGAAGGGTAGTCTCTCTTTTCAGTTCTTTATCAAGTAAATAACAATGACGCCGCCTCTTCCTATATATTCTAAAGCTAACAGGATGGAACTAGTTCGATACTTACGTCCGCATACCTGTTTCCTCCCTATTGCGACCTCAGTCTGCCTGATAGCTGTCATGGATTCTGATCCGGGCCAAAGCATCCCTCTCCTACCCCCTGCTGAGACCGCGTTGCTAAGAAACACATTTGAATGGACTGAATTGGACAGACACTTCGCAGAGATGTTTGGTCCATTTCTTGACCTCCCATTCCACGACAGCATGTCTCATTATGTACGCGTGGACACTCTCCAGGAACTAGACACTATGATCGTTTTCTTCGAGAAGCACATCAGCCACTCGGACACCGGTTTTAACCTCTGGCGCTCTCGCCACCAAACGGCCATGCAAATCGGACTGCAGCATGTCCCTACCTGGCCTACCCTAACCAAGAGTCAGGACGGCATCGTTGAGTGGAAGGAAGAAGCATGGGAGACTCGCTATCGATACCTAGTCTACCAGCGGCAACAGGAGATGCTAAGGCGCCTTCAAAAGCTGATGGAGGGACTGCCGTTCCAACTGACCAATTTCTTCGGCACGTCACCTGAAGAGCCCGTCAGAAGCATGTGGACGACAAATCTGGTCCATAATCCTCACCAGGCCTTAAGAAATAGGTGGTGGGAGCCCATCAACAACTTGCTCAGGAGCTTTGCCGATTCCCGGGGGTTCAGTCACCAACCTTTCATGAGGTTTTTCTGGGCGATCATCTGAGCGACACTGACAAAAAGGCGGTCGACGAGAGCACAGCGCCCCTGGAATGATATCTGGGATAAGCCCAGCTTCAACTGATCTAAGTTAACCGCAATTACCTCCCCGCAAAAACTGTCGAAGAAGTTGTTTAAGCATGTTCGTCACTTCTTCAATGTTGTGCTACATTGGGATGGATGGTTGGCGGGTTGCTATCAGAACTTTTGCTGGAATCTGATTTGCCTGATGTCTGAATAAGCAACTATGGCAATTCGCGATGGAGGAATTAGGTAGTGATTTTTGCAAGTTTGCGATCAAGATACCAAAATTTCATTCTCAGCCATCGCGCATTATTCGGTTTGGTGAAGGATGAATGCGGTGTCATAATGGATTGGCTAAGGCGGAAGCGCGGGTAAATCAGTCGATTGTAAGAAGCCACATTCAGCTGACCCACCTCAAATTAACGAATTGCTATGTGCTTATCTTATGCAGATGAGGCTGCAACCGAGAGGGCAAGAGACAAAGAAAATATGAAGATCATAACACTGGTATCAATAGAGGCAATCTGTCAGGTGGTGCATTAACTAAGAGCATGCGCCTCCAGGCATAAAGGCCAATATAGACACTTTATAGCATATAAAAACCAGCGACTATCCAGGGTTTCACCTAACGAATTGTGGGTCTGATACTTTCGAAAGGTTCCTTATAAGCATATATGCCTGGATATTAAGGCATTAGTATACTGGTATAAGCACCTTCCGGCACACGTACCACAACCAGAGGGCCATCCCCCAAAAGAAACATGAGCCCACTCGATCGGCT